>JAPQRQ010000015.1:23139300-23150124 GCA_037367365.1 Apogon talboti
CAGATGTTACTAACGCAGCGGTTCAGTTGTGATGTAAATCTGTGAGGACCAGCTGAAGTCCACTTTGGACCCTGTGGCTCCCCTTTTCATGTGTGTAGAGCAGATCTGTCTGCAGCCCCAGGCAAGTGCAAGTTAACAAATGTACAGAGCGCATGTGAAGTCTCATTTGCATAAATCTGTAGATGTCGCTACGTTTCCTTAAATGGATTCCTTTGTGCTTAATTGTGGCATGTTTTTCCTTGTGCATGTGTAATTCTTTCAAAGCTGACTGAGAATGTGGATGACTGGATGTGACAATTACTGTTGTTTATTGGCATAATTTGTCATTTTACTAGTACTGGCTGAAAAAATTTTACTGTCACTGTCAGTTAACAGATTGCCAGGTGGTTTTCTTACAGGTCCATACCTGACAGACTGTATTTAGCGTTTTGGATCATACATACTGGTGGCAAATGTACCATAATTGTCACAGGGCTTTTTTTTATGTAACAAAGTGACCTATGGGGTTTTCTTCTGCTCCTATATCCCTTTAATTTGAATGAGTAATATCTTTTTTTGATATGTAGCCCCATTGTGTGGTCACCATGGCCTTTCTTGCAACAAATGGATGCAAATCACTGTCTATTGTCTAATTTATGAGCATCCTGGGAGCAGATGTAGCCAGAATCTTCTGTCACAGTATATGCAATTTTATAGCATGGTAATAATATACACAATATGGACAAAAATATATGGCAATACATCACATATACAGACTGTAGGAGTTCTGATTCTTGTTGACTTGGTAGCAGATGGTTAGTTGTGGTTTAAAATAGTTATTTATCACCAGAATGTGGTATTTTAGACAACAATTTTAGAAAAATTAACCATAAAGACACAATAAAAACATTTACTGCAGTAATATTTATCATATGATAAAATTATATTATGACAGTTGTCTTTATTTTGTGGCCCTGCTAGCAATAAAACGCCTGAATAGTGCATATCAAGATAGAGTAAATGTCCTGTTAATTCAGTTAAAAGGTGGTTTTGAATAATTATAGAGGACTTCAGGACATTTTAGTTCTTTTATTGGGAACTTCCACACAGGTACTTTATGTTCAGAATCATCCTGTTCTGTGACATCCTTCTCTATGTATGTTTGTGTTGTTGTTTTATACTGCTTGCAGCTGTTTGAAAAGTGGTAAAAAACATATATACAGTACATATATATGTGATTTGTTGAACATAATATGAAATAATATACATTCTTCTGTTGTCATATGATATCTTATGGCACAATAATACAACAATACAACAATACAATCCCTAATACAGGTCAAGGCACACATCCTCCTTCATCTGTTTTGTTTCATTTATATGTTAAGAAATCTGCCTTTGAATGCTCTACAAAACGGTGAACAGTGTGTTTGCGGTGGCAGGGATCCTCCACTGACATCATCTGTAGCTGTATAATCATCCAGGCCACAGCCTCTCCTCAGGGGAGTCCAGCTGAGACCTAGCCTCTCCCTCTGTCGGTCTATCTGTTTATCTCGCGCGTTCTGCCTTGCTTTCTCCCTCTCTTTCAAGGTTGCCGTTTATGGCGTGTGTGACACCGGTGATGGATGAGTTCGAACACAGCCTCAGTCTGCCTGGATCTGTTGTGGTTTTTCGGGGTTTGTCTTGGCTCTGTGATCCCATCAGCTGGTTCCGCTGGAATACACCCCCAGTCACTCAGGGTGTACTGCAATAAAATAATAATAATAATAAAAAAAATCTCATATTAAGAAATACAGAATTAATAAAATGATCTGCCAAGCCATCTGGGCTTATAAGTGTGCGCTTCATTGCTGTGGAAAGTAGTCTGTGATATGACCAGCCATATTGAACAGCACTAGCAATTGGCAGGCATGATATATAACAAGGAAGCAAATTTTCTATAATATATGTCAATCGTTAACCAACCCCAACCTCCTACACACACATCTTTGGCAGTCATTCAAATAGCAGTCTGATTTTCCTCACGGAGAAAATGTACCTACTAAAAATTGTATCAAACAAACTGAGTATATTCAAAGTTATGAAATATTCATTGAAATATATTCTACAAAGGATAATCAAATGTACTCAATGCAGCCTAAATATTTAATGTAGTGATTTAATAAGGAAAAATAGAGTCTTAATTAAACATTGGCCAAAAAAAATGCATTTAGATTCACTAACAATCATTTAGACATAGTAAATAATTTTTCCACTTCCCTTAATAATGTCTGTCATTGTTTAGCAGATATAAATAAATAGTATAAATAGCCCATAATAAAGGAATGTAATGCATAAAAACTTCTTTTTACAGCAGCAATGTTTTAATAATCAAAATATCATTACATAACATTAAATCTGGTCGAAGTTCAAAATTATTTACATCAGTGACTTAAAAAGGAATGAAATAAATCAGTTGTCTCATGCATTTATTGTTGAAATCTACTCACTGTTATAAAGTTAAAACGTTTTTCCACTAACGTTGTTTAAGATGTAAAGAATAAATTATTAAATTATGTTTAATTCAACTCATGATTTAGTATTTGTTATTAAATGTTGAATCAACTTATTATGTTTATTCAACATACACTATATTGGACAAAAGTGCCTATTATGGGATGCATCACTTTTACAGCCTGAAAAATGAACCATTCCTGTCTGAAATATTATCATGATGAATACATTCATGTGAGTTGTTGTCGATAATTAGTATGAGTAATGTTAAATCAATATTTCTTTTAACATTAGAGGAACATTAGAAAACCAACATGATTATTTATGGGCAGAATATGACAAATAGTTTAGAAATCTAGAGATAAACGATTTAAAACAGTTGTAATGATAATAATAATTTTCAAAATTTAGTGAAAACAAACTCTGAAGCATTTTGTAAGTGTTGTTGATGACAATGTAAAGAAAATGAACCCAAATAGCAGTGCTTATTGGAATGTTATTTATTGCAATATATCATTATGACATTTCATATTATTTCCTGTTAGCCTGAATTCAATGTGTTACAATGCTTCCATATAATATATCAAACATAAAATAATGATGTATGTTCACTGACAGTATTTAAGCCTAATTAAAACAGTATTTTATGTTGATTAGGGAAGGTGTGGAGCTTTATTTTGACTCTAACTTTGATCACTCTAGATGTTAAGGTGGTTATTTTTATTATTTAAGATGTAGTGTGTAATTGGGGCAGTGGGGGCAGGGGTATTTCAAAGCTGTCTTGGAGGTAGAGCTGTTACATTGGCTAATCATGTTTGCACAGCTAATATTCTTGCAAAACATTTATTTATAATCACACAAGCACCACCTGATTAACGTCTGTCGAATATTCAGTGGTCTTTTTTGGCCAACTCTTTATATAAATATGTGGGTGCTTGACTTTATTGCAAACCTGTTTACTTTGGCTCTGTTGCTGTTTACTGCTAGACATTTAGCGTGCACTTAGCGTGTCACTTGGCATTGCAAATCTGTCCGAGTGGGCTTTTTTGACGATAGTAGTACAAATCCAGTCAGTAGCCGACTTTATGGTCTGTACACTCTGCTTTCTGTATTCTTCACAGCTTTGGACTTCAACATATTGGTTGAAGACTCTGCCACCTGTCCTGTGAGGTACTGAGGCAAACTGGGTAATGAAATGGATAAATGCTGTAATGAATGAGCGAAAAAACAGTGGGGGTAATGATTCATCTTTAGTTCAAGCCGGCTGACTGAACAGTGGGTGACAGGCCATAAAGCCGGGCCGTTCAGAGTCAGATGTTTTGTGAGATCACTGATTATTACTGATGACTTTTACATATTAACATACATTTGCAGAGGGTCTTTGTGTGGCTACAGTTCCTCCAAAGGACCATGAAAATAGTGGTGACAGGGAACATTTGTAAAGCCAGGGTGATTATAAACAACCTCCATTATGAGCATCCTCTGTGATACAGAAAACAGCTTTAATTAACCTGTACTTATTTTATTTATTTATCTTTTATCCTGTTTTCCGAAGCACTTTCGTAGAATCAGCTTTGACAGTAAGGTTAATAACCGGTGATCTGGTATTTTCTTGCTTATTTTAACAAAAGGGTTTTGTTTTGAAGGAAATGTATCTCAAAATTTGCTATTTGTTACATTGGGAGTTTGAAGGTCTTTTGCATCTGACCTCAATTACAAATGCAGCTGCACAAATGAAGTGAGATTAATTTGAAACCATTTTGTTTATACTTGCTGTCTTCAGTTTCCTAGATTGAAATAAAAAAAGCCTCTTGCAAGTAAGAGCAAATATAGGTCACCACCACTGGTGCGATGGTGTAACAAATGTCTTCTCTCCAGTTTATTTTTTTTTTTTGCATTTTAAATACGTAATAGAGTAGCATGTATATAGTGTGCGCTGCTTATGGGTGAATCATTAAAAGAATGCAGATCAGGTCCTCAAAGGTTCTACGAGAAGTGCTAACAAAAGAGCTCTCAACCTGATTGTAACATTAGAGCAATCATTATAATAAGACATAAACGCTCCAAGTTTGATGAGGATCTTGATTATTATTTTCTCATTTAACCTTAAACATAATTATTTCCTAATTGTTGTAATGCTAGTGCTGAACAGTTCACTAACTGGTTAATGTCGTTTCGTCCAATTTATTAAGCCTGCAGGGATAAAAATATATATTATTTAATGTGGGAGGCCGAGATTAGATGACTAATTTAATAAAAAATAAATGTATGTATGAAAAATAAATCTGTATCTAATGAAGTAGCTATTTGAAAGATCTAATCATAAATGTAGTTAATTTAGATATATAATAACTTCACACTTACTTTCAATATACATATATATACATGTTTAGATATAGGTATTTTTAGTCTGGTTATTGTTTGTGTTTTTGGCTGAAAAGGTGCCCTATGTAATTACAGGTATTACTTCCTCTCCATGCAGTGATTATCTGTGCCTGTATGATGACTAAGAATATAAACTCTTTAATAATGTAGTATTTTTACCACTACTACCTCTGCTGCTCTGTTGGGCAGCTCTGCCTGAGGTGGTCGTGGATGCTGGATCGATCCCAGCATCCACGCCGAAGTGTCCTTGGGCAAGACGGTCCTATCTATCTGGACTAAAACTGCACGGTTCGTTTCATGCAGAACTGCCAGAATTTATGACTGCTTTCCGTGTGGCGGGAGGTGGCAGGGTGATATTACTGTATATACTGTAGTGTACTGAAAGGAGGCGTAGGAGCAGTGTGAGGGAGAGACGATGAGATGGAGGAGTGCGACGCTGTCAAGGCGAGGTTCAGTCAGGACACTGGTGAGGAAGCAGAGGTGGGGTCAAGTGACAGTTGTGGTTACATCAGAGAAACAAATGCAAATGATACATGCATAAAATTGTAAAATAAATGTGGGCTTCACAAGGAACTCCATCTATTACATCATGTCCTTTGCGAGATCCCTTAATGATCTAAAAGTGCTTATTTATTTGGCAGTTTAGTGTTGGTAATGAATGCCCAAGGTAGCCCACTGACATTCTTCCTCCATGCACTTGGTCTTTTAGTCCTAGATTTTGCAGCATTTTCCAGCATCATTTTCCCTCCCACTGCATTGTATCCTGTGTTTGTGCTCAGTAACTGTCATTTGTTTGTAATGACTGTAATACTGAGCTCCCTCCAGGCTTAAAGCTTTCCTGTACGAGGAAGTGCAGGACCTTTATGTTGACATACGACCCAGTGGAGTGATACCATGGCTCTGACTGCACAGGCTCGTGTCCCACTGACTCTTCGGCAGAACTTCCTGGCATAGGAAGCGCTCGGGCCATGTTCACTACAATACTGACAAATGCTATTTCCTGTGTATGAGGAACAGTAGTGTAATCCATCTTCGGGTTTATTGTGCACAGTTTGTGTGCAGGTTTGCAGCTGCATAATTGTCATTTCCCCATATTTTATGGAAACAGTGTTCAGTATTTTATCATCTCATTCTGATGATTTTGTAGCTAGTGCCTTTTAATTTTGTGCTCTAACTCTTGATAATCATTATGGTCTGTACTTGGCATCAGATGTTCTTTTTTTCTGTCCTTTGCCCAATTCTCCCTCTCACTCCACCTCTTCTTCACCCCCTCCCTTTTACTATTCCCCTCTGAATCCTCCCCACATCTCTGTTATACCCCCCCCCCCACTGCCCTGCGTCTCCCATATATCAGTCCTATACATTGCTCCGACATTCGGTGTTTCTGACCCCCCCATCATACCTCCGCCTCCCTCCCCATCCCTATTCCTCTCCCCTCCCCAGCTCATGTTGGTAAAAATATCTGCAGACAGCAGGAGCAGAGGCACGCCTGACTCTTTCTCTCTCTCTCTCTCTCTCTCTCTCTCTCTCTGTCTCTCTCTGTCTCTGTCTCTCTCTCTCTCTCTCTCTCTCAGACATCCCACCCATGTGATCTCACAGGCTGCCTCTGCTCTGCTCCACTCTGCTCCAGTCAGGCTTCTGCCTTTCTGCCGGCTGCAGCTAATGAGCCTTTGTGTGGCCACAGAGAGAGAGAGAGAGAGAGAGAGAGAGAGAGAGAGAGAGAGAGAGAGAGAGGGAGAGAGGAACCCAGTGACAGAGAGGGAGTTAAAGTGAGAAAGACTGTCGTCTTGCAACAATAAAGCATATGGAACCGACAGTGCAGCCAGAGCTGGAAAATTACAAGTCTCTCTCACACTCCTGCACCTTTTTTTCTCTGACCATGGACCTCTGGGGTCGCTGCAACTCAGCAGACTGAAACAAAATGGGAACCTCTTCATTCATCATGTCTCACCTTCTTCTGAATAGCCACACTTATGATTGTCTGGCTGTGCTGCTGTGAGGAGAGGTGAAAGGAGTCACAGTCTGCCAGTGGATACAGGTCAGTTGTTCCTGTGAGGGCCTGCAGACGCACCAGTGTAATGTGGTCATTGTAGGACTGATGTGTCATGACTTGCTCCAGATGCCATAGGCTTGTTGGCATCACTTGGAATGAGTGTTTTGAGCCTTGTGTTGTCACATCAGTTTATCGTGATAGTGGGAACCTTGTGAATGACTAGGGGAAAATAATTACATTCAGTATGCGAGCATGCTACACTGCTGTGAGCGCTGTTGATTAAGGACAGGAGTTGCTTTCCACAGATGATGTGTGTGCTCAGAGAGGCAAACACAGGGAGGGGCTTTCCAAGCTGGCTTTTGCTGCATTATTCTCAGGGATTTTTCCCTTGTAGTGCATGTTGTCCACCCTTGATTAGTGGCAAGGCAAGGAAAAAAAAGGAACAAAAACCTCACATTTCTGTTTTGAAATGGGTTCGCCCTATATTACGTACAGCTCTTTGGCCTACGAGGCTGTTCCTATCAGTGTCAATACCTAAACTTGCTCTCACAGGTTGTAACTGGCAATTAGAAATGCACTGATTTGATAAATGTGATTTGTACACATTGACTTAATTTGGTCTAACATTTATACTTTATTAAAAGAACCCTCATACACAGCATGTCACACTGGAAACACTGTGATATGGGGAAGCACTCGTTGTGAGCGTACATTATAATCTCCATGGAAACCACTTTTGGTATCAAAGCATAGTGCAGCATCAGCTGAGGGCCAAGCCTATGAATAGGTTTCCTACAATGGCATGTAATTAGGACCCTTGCTAGGAAATGGATGAAAATTACACAGGTCATTTCTCATGGAAATTTCCTCTTCTACCTGTCTATCTGATTAGTGGCTGTGTTGATCAACATTTTAAATCTCAGAGTTTGGATTCATTTCATGTATTTCTGGATATTCTCGTCCTTCTCCAGGCTGTGTCATTATTTCTAGTCGTAACCTTTTACAGAGTAAATCGACCATCTGTTTCTTGTCAGCCAGTACAGTTATTTGCCTTTGTAAAAGACATTTCACTGTAGCTCAGATTCCAGTCCCTTGGAGATTTTTTCCTTCCAAATTAACAGCATTTGTATTTGAAGAGAAATATTTAAAAGGAGGCTATTCTGACTGACTGCCGTTTTTTCCTGTGCTTTCTCCCAGATGTAGGATGCCTCACATTCCTCAGTTGTAAGTAGAGTTGTTGACTCTGGAGGTTCTCCAAATGCTGGCGGTGCCATGTCACTGCACTGAACAAGCACAGCCTCCTGGGAACAATGACCCTCTTGCTGGCAGTGCTAGTCCTCTCTGGGTTGTACCTCTTTCTCTCAGGCAGCATGTCTCTCAGGCAGCATTTGCATCTGTAATGACTCGATAGCAGGGCCCAGATGAAACGCTGTGGCTGTCTGTGAATGGAACTCCCCCACAAGCTGCTCTGGCAGATATACAGAGTGGGACTGGGTGAAGATGCATGCTGTCTATTCTGATTCCAGCTTCCAAGAGATGTTTATTTTATTATTTATTTTTCCTCATCTATGGTCTTGGTCGTGCATGAGAATCTGGAATATTTTGGATGCTTCATAACTCATTAATAATTGTGCCTAGAGTTTTGCAACCACCTCTACAATATTCAACGGCCTTCAAGCTTTCATTCGCCCCAGAAACCATCCTCCTAGTTCTCACCGTTCATGAAATATGACACCCTGAAAATCATTCCAGATTCTCATCTATGGTCTTGGTCGTGCATGAGAATCTGGAATATTTTGGATGTTTCATAACTCATGGATGATTATGCCTAGAGTTTTGCAACCACCCCTACAATATTCAGCGGCCTTCAAGCTTTCATTTGCCCCAGAAACCAGCCTGCTCAAGAAAATATTATTACTTTCATTTCAAAGTTGTCTGATTAACATTAAATTAGGTCAGTGAAATTACAGTAGGCAGGATATGATTTAACAGGAAAGAATAGTGATTAAAATAATATTTTATTTGACAGACAGCAAGAGCAGTTATTAGAGCCAGTTCCAGTGTAATGGTGATTAGTTTTAGTGTAGTTGACTGACGAGCTTGTCCTTGTTTGTTTTTCTAATTGCATCATCAGTCAGATGGAGTTAATGGCCCCTCTCAATTGACATTGAAGTGGTCTGTAACACTTCTATCACAATAGCCTCTGCATGAAGTACAATAACCACAAATATTTAGCTGCACCTGTGCAGACATCCAAGAACAGCGTTTTCCTTTTTTTCATAATGAAACTCTGCCTATTAATGATACCGTTATTGTGAAAAGTAGAATTTTACTGACATGTTTGTTGAAGTAATATTGTCAGTTTTTGTGGCTGTATTATGTTTAATAATTGACTGCATGTGTATCAGATTTTTTGGAAAATTACAGCTTGTCAGTATAGATGTTGTTCTCATTACAGATATGCTCTGTATGAGACAGACGTCACTAATTACACTGCCGGCGGTAACGTCTGTGTGATGTGTGATGTTTTCATAAATCACTTACTCTTGTGCAGATGTTTTGTTACCACACTTCACTAGCTAGAGATGTATATTATGTGTGTGCCTGTGTAAACACAAGCAAAAGAATATATAGAGCTATACTAATAGTGTGAATAAATTTTCCAGTAGTGTGTGTATTCTTTCAAAACCACTGGATGTTTTCATCTTTATTCTGTCTGGGAGCGGCAATTATTAAACCCACCTAATAATTCATGAACTATCCTATCTATATGTAATAATATTTTGAAGACACACTGACCCTGACCTCTACCACTGTAAGACGAGCTGGTCCAGTCTCTTTTTTTTCTTCAGCCGCTCAATCAAAGACACTGGAATGAACTTCCTGTGAAGCAGACGTAGTATGTAATTAGCAGCGTCTTCCTCCCATCTCAGCTCCTTTGTGCCAAGGTGATCAATTGTCCAGGGAACGCCTGGGAGCCGGGAGAGAGGCAGGAGAGTCTGTGTGTGAGCAAAGGGAGGAGTAGTCTGGGTCTCATGGCTAATTGAGTGTGTTGAGGATTATGAAGGCCCTAAACTGGATATTAAATAATGTGTGGCCCCTCTGCTGTCTTTTGGTTTCAGGTGCAGATGCAGAGGGCCATGAGTGGAATACTGAAGAGGAAATTTGAGGAGGTGGAAGCCTCCTCCTCCCCTTGCTCTTCCTTGCGGGAGTCTGATGATGAGGTCTCCTGCAGTGAGAGCGGGGATAGCAGTGACAGTGTCAACCCCTCTGCCTCAGGCCCATTCACCCGTGAGTGTGTGTGTCTTTTATACCCACGCATTGTCTTCACTGTGTCTAACATGTACTGTTGACAACACCATTAATATTCTCATTTCATCTCAACAAAAACCTATCTGCAATGATTTTTAACCAAGATGGGAATAACACTCATTTCAAGTCTGGTTTTGAAGATGTCCTGACTGGCATCCAGTATTATGAAGGACGCGCATCAACAAAAGCAAATCAGCATCTCTATTGAAAAGAGACACGCAAAGAAGGGAGGGAAGAGTCCGGTGCTTTTATAAAGAGGAAGGATGCACAGACAGCCTCCCTCATCAGGAACAGCATTAGTGTACCGACATAACCGAATAAACAAGCTGATGCAGTCAAGCTGTAAGTGAGAGATGCTGCTGATAGTGCACATGTACGCACCATGTAACCCCGCTGTAAGTGTCACAGCGTACACTCTAAAGGAGGTCCATCTGCGAGAAATTATTATATAAATTAGTCATCTGGTTAGAAATTATATATTTAGTCAAATAATATTTTGCTCACAGTTTAGGTTTGCACAGGAGGTCCCCAAATAGTTTGCTAAGGGATAATTATTATCATGTTATTATTATTATTAGTAGTAGTAGTCAGTCAGTCATCTTCTGAACCCGCTTAATCCTCACTAGGGTCGCGGGGGTCGCTTGGAGCCTATCCCAGCTACT
>JAPQRQ010000015.1:23161887-23176316 GCA_037367365.1 Apogon talboti
TTTTAATGCCTGGTACAACTAAAGGTACATTTGTTTGGACAAATATAATGATAACAAAAATAGCTTTTAAGAGTTTAGTTTAAGAGCTGATATTTAGCTATTTTCCATGGTTTTCTTGATAATAACCAAAATCACTTAAGTTCTTGCATCAATAGTTATGGCATTGTACTGACAAAAACAGTGCTTTTAGACATTCCATGTTTTCTTTTGTCTGTTTTAGTCACATGATACACAAAGGAGTTAGTACTTGATTGCTTAACTATCGTTTTTGATGACTGCAGCCATGCGTCTTGGCATGCTCTCCAACAGGGTGGTGTAATAATTTTTTCCATGACTGCATGTTTATACATTTATTTGCTTACTTAATGGGATATGTTTCATCCTTTCTCCTTTGTTTCTCATGATCAGGAAGGCTTTCCCAGCCAAAGGACAGGCCCCAGTCGAAGTTTCCCCGGTTGTGGTTCTGCCCATACGGAGACGGTTTCATGAACTCAAAGGTATTGAGATCGATAGTGGTTATATCAGGACTGACTACTGCGGTAGAGTTCTCTGCTATCCTGGCCAGCAAAGGCTCCAGCCAACCATTGAAGCATTCACCTGTGAATACACAGATATGCCACATTTCATCACACGCTCTTTCTTATCGATAGCCACTGAATGGTTATTGTTCTTAAATTAGAAGGTAAATTACAGGTGTACAGGAACGGGTGTGGCTCATGTCAAACATTGTGTTTTATGTGAGTAATGTGAGTGGTGTTGACTAACAGTGAGCATCCAGAAAGGTGAGTGTGTCACCGGTAGCGACGGAGGCGCCCAGTAACCGAGCGGTGATGAGTCCTTTTCTTTCTCGCTGACGAACAACTCGTACAATACTCAGCTGCTTCAAATATTCATCCAGATTATCCTTCAGAATATCTGAAAACAGAATATCCATTAGACATAGAGTTAACAGAGGATGTCAAGAAGATTATGGAAAACATGATGAATTTACATACATGACTGAATGCTGCTACAAATCCATAAACACTTGACATGCCATAAACAGACAAAATATCTACAGCCTATAAGGTACAACATCAAGTACATGAAAAAGGACAGAGCTGTCTGCCTTTCATATTCAACATGTCTGTCATACAGCAGGGCTCCCTCTGTGGCCTGCTCCCAACAATTAACAGAGTTCAGAGAATCAGACGCTCTACGTTCTCTAAAACCTCTATCTCATCCATTGTTTCCTTCGTCCATCAGAGCTGTTTACAACAGTTAACTCTGACTCTTTTCTGAGCACGACCGTGGCTGGCTCCTCTTAGGAAAGTATTCCCTGGAGCAGACCCTGTCTTCCCCTTGTAACCCACTTCATGGGCCACAGAAAGAGCAGGAGCTCCTCAGTGCACATTTCATAGAACAGCTGCCCACCCAAAGCGCTCCATGAAACTGACACGAAAAAAAAAAAGAGTGAGGCGGTCCTGAAGGGCAATGCTCAATGTTACCATCCACGCTGGCGTCGTCCACTAGGATGATCTCTTTGAGGAGAATGGCTGGAGAGGTGTGGAGGACACTATACACCGTCCTGAGCAGAGTGCTCCAGGCCTCATTGTGAAACACAATTATCACGCTGGTGGTCGGCAAGGGGGGGCATCGCTTGAAGGTTTGCTCAATACATCTACAAAAAGGAGGAGAAAGAACACAAAGATCTAACTGTCCTGTATAATTCCTGGGTGGCACAGCAGTGTAGTTATTACATCTGCAGACTCTCCCCTGTGGGGTGTCCGTTTCAGCGGTGACACCGCATGTGTGGCAGCCTTTGAAATAGCTGCCATATCAGAATGGAGGACTGTGTAATTTACTCTAATAAGATACAGTACATGGATCCACTTTATGTCTGTGTCATGTACTGACTGTCTCCTGACATGTTCTTGGACTTCCATGTACTTGGATGTACTATAATTAGCCAAACAAAACTGTGATTCTTCCTGGACCGGCCACAGTAACTGGGCAGGCATGCTAAAGCAAAGTTTCAGTCAGAACAATCATCTCTGTGGTTTCTGCATGAAATTTCCCCTAGCTGCAAAAAAAAAAGCCCATATGATGAATTTTCCTGAGTTAGACAATCAGTTTTTGAATTACACATCCTTCTTAAACACTGTAGATTCCTTCAGTGTTTAGTTTTAGGTTAAACCCAACAGTTGTATTTGCCACTAGATGGTGTAATAACATGATATATCTGATATGAAATTAACTGAACAATCAAATATTAGCTGGTGAAATGTGATGACCTAATGCTTTTGGGAATATTTTGTTTGAGGAATATGTTTTACATCAGAGCTATACAGACTGCACATGCTAACGTACTCTGGTGGTCTTGTGTCAGCCCCCAGGTCTCTGCTCAGAGACACACGGTCACTGGCATACAGGTTAAAGCAATGTTTCTCTTCACCCCTCTCCTTCTCCTTTTGCTCCTCGGGGCTCAGTGAGTCTGTGTGGAAAGGCTTCCCCGCAGCTCCAGGAGCGAGGGGACTCTGTGGGGGCCTCTCCAGAGCCGGTCTCAGCTCTGAGGCAGTGTAGTGTCCAGGGAGACACGATACGCCGTCCCCACTATCCGGCTGACGCACAGGAGCTCTGATCTGCATCTTTGGCATCGCATCCCTGAAGTTATTGACAGCTCCCATCACCATGCCCAGCATAGCATCCCGCTTCACTGCCATTTCTTTGAGCCACGGGTCCTCCTCTGGGCTCTGGTTCCCCACTTCCCATTGTATGAAGAACACAAATGTCACAAAGACAAGAGCCACTATGACCAGTTTAAGTGGGTGCAGGCGCCTTCGGAGCACTCTGCGGAGGGTTGTCATTCTTCTTGGGTGGAGAAGTGGCTGGTTCAGGATGGAAGGTCAGCTACAATGAATAAACAAATACTTTACACCACAAACACATAGAGAAGCTCTTAGGTGTTCCTATTACAGGCAATGTAAAGCCACATTAATGTAACCACAAAACATCTTTATACTCTACTGTACATATAGACACATTCCTTGTGTAGTGTGTAGCTGCTATCCACAAATCATATATGTGAATCAACAATGTGCACTAAATTCCTTCAGAGGAGAAAAAAAAATCCCACCTACCATGAGTCGCTGAACTAAACATCAATGTTGGAAAAGTATTTCTAAAATCTTCTGACAGAATCCAGTGGATGACATCCTGGCTTGACTGGTGATTCTGTTTTCGCTCTGTGAAATCCAAAGAAAAAAGTCTTTCGGGAGGACAAAAAGATTTGCTGTGTGTTGTAGCTCCATAAAACTTCCGTCTCGTTGGATCCAGGTGCACCTCTCTCAGGTAGAGGGAGGAGACGTGGTGACGCGCTTGCGCAGAGAGGATTCCTGCGCGTCCAAATCCATACCTGAAAAAAAAAACAAAAATAAAACCAGTTTATTACGCATTACAATTTGATGGTCAGAGTGGAGGTGGAAAGTTTGTTGCGTGCTTGTTTTTAACTCTAATGCTTCTTACCCATCCAGACTTTAACCCCGGCTACGCCACCGGTCTGGTCTGCGTGTTTTCCTGAGTGCTTTTGGAGACTCCCACATGAGACAAGTTGTGGAGACGGAGGTGCTGTGATTCAACAATGGTGTCATTAATAGGATTTGTTCAACTGGTCATTCACTGGGACAGTTGCTGGGATACAAATAACGGAGGAACGCGCATTGCCCCTCTCACAGACCACCGCATCCAATCAGGTCCCCTTCAGGAACGCACCGCGCACAGCTCCAACTAATGAACGGGAACACTGTGAAACCCCCACGGCCACCCGGACTAAAACACATTTCGCGTCTAAAAGCCACTTCTGCAGAGTTTATTAGCCTTTCTCTGACTCTTAATGTTTTTTTTTTTTAAAAGTGGACACTCACCAGCGCTGCGGTCTATTTATCCATGTGATCTCCCATGTTTCCCACAGCGGATGGTCTCCATGAAGTGTCCGTGGGAGTGGAGACGTGGACTCCATCCGCAGCCCCTGTGCCCAGTTTGAGGTCTGCCTTTCAGTTACACAGTGACTTCATGTGAGGCGACTGTGTTCCCCAGCACTTCCTATCCGCTGCAGGCATCCACTTTATTATGTCCATTAAAATGTTCACTGTGTCCTGCGCTTTTTTATAGTCTTGCGTGTCATGTTTGTCTATGTGGTAATGGTCTGAAGGGATATTTATGATGTAAATGGTCTACTCAGCGTTCATTTAATGACAAAAGAGACAAAGGCATGGATAAAAAGTATTGATTTTATTTTTATGTATGACATGAAAAGTACATTTAAATAGAAATTAACACAAGATTAAAAAATAGCCTATGCTAGTGATCTGAAAGAATATATTGTGGATTGAAACTCTTCCACAGTATAAGTAATAATAAATAAAGTCATACATACTGGTTTCATATGGTATTGTGCAAATGTCCTTGTCCAACATTAGGTTTGTTGGTTTAGTAAAGTTATAATGACCACGTGAGGGGACAGGGGCCACACCAAAGAGTGACTTTAACCATTAGAACCCATTTAGTTCCGTTTTCTTTTGTGTGTGTATTTTAAGGCTGTGCACATGTTCCTGTATTTTCCTTGTTGTATCTGAAGAAACGAGAATGAGAAATGAATGTATGCCCATTTCAACTCTGCAAAAAACAACAAAGCTAAGACTTTTCCACAGTACTGTATGTTTCACACACATTGCGACTCTGACACCTGCTACGATCTCAGTGCAGCTCGTGCTTTGTCCAGGATGTCCTTTCTCATTCTTGGATAATTTGGATGAGCAGCCAAAACCTAACGACAGAATCAGAGGTTAATCACTGGTTACAAACCGATCCACACTCCTAAAGTATAAACATTCCAAGATGTCTCACCTTATGACACACATCTATAGCATCAACGTGCCTTTTTGCTTTAAGGTAGTTGAAAGCAAGTTTGTATCCTGAACAAAAACAGACACTGCGCATTACAAATGTAGTCTGATTAATTTTGTCCTTCTAAATAGAACTGGATAGGTGATTTTCGTTGACGTACCAATAGTTGGATTAGTTCGGTTTCCATATTTCCAGGCCAGTTCGTAGTGGAGTGCTGCATCACAGAACGCCTGCTCTTTTTCCATTATGTACCCCAGATATTCATAAGCTTTACAACACGACTAGGAGAAAAAGGTACAATTATTATCACAGAGAAAAGCAGAAAAAAGGTGCATCTGAATCATAGAAAACACAAATGACAAATATCAGGAAAAATGTGCAAATAGGACTGCTTTGTAACTCACAGAATATTTGAACAGTGAATATTTCCAGAACTACCTTGTTATGGTTGAGACATCTTTTGAGGAGGTCTGTGGCCATGTCATACTTCCCCGAATGGATGTAGATGTCTGCCAGGAGCAGCCAGCTCTTCTCAAACTCATCAGCGTCAACAATGGTCCAGTTCATCTTAGCTATGCGTTTCAGCTGGTTTCTTGCTCTGGGAGTTTGTTTTAGCATCATGTAAGCTGTCGCCATAGCCAGCAGTCCTGGCACATGGTCTTTCTGAATTCAATTACAGGACTGTGGTTAGACAGGATGGCTCTGACAACACCTCACCCCACTAGACGACTACACTGAACATAAGTAATAGTAAAAAAAAAAAAATAGTAAAAGTAAAAAGTGATGAATTGATAAATATTTCTTGAACATCACAATGAACTAAACCATACCAGTAAAGACACGAGCGGCATTTGGGTATATTTACATAAGGGAGGGAAGAACCTATGCAAACCATCTGGAGTTTACCCACCTCATTGTTTGCAATCTCTGTGAAAACATTAAGCGCTTTCTCCACATTTGCCTTTTGTTTAGTCGCCAGAACACAGTAGTTCTCCAGGATGCGGAGCTGTAAATGTCCGCCTGGTGTTTGAGGCTTTAACTCCTTCAGCAGCTTCTCAGCTGTTCTCACAGCAAGCTGCTCTGACTCCTGCTTCTCTGTGGAGTTCCTAATGAAAGACACAGAGTACCGGCAGCATTAGTTTAGAAACAGTGGGTTTAATTCTGTAAAATACATGTATGTATGTTTTCCCCTAATTTTCATTTAAAATTCTGTTGAACTTCACTCACCCAATTTCACCTTCTAAATTCTCAAACACTTCTCCACCCATAGTGTCGTTGTCTGGGTTTAAGTATATTTCAATCATGTTATACACAGCATTTTGACCCCAGTCATTGTCCTTCCGTGCCTTGTTAAAGTGTCGTAGAGCATCATTAGGTTCTCCTGTGTACCTGAGCAACAACCACAAGTTTAGAGTTACATAGTGCCTTAAATGTAAACCAGATGTCACCACAAAAACACACCAAACATACCAAAGGTAAAGGCCTTTGCAGTAGTTAAACCCAGGGTCAAACTTGGTCCTGGAAGAATGTTTTTCTGCCATATCGAGGAAACGTGGAATCTCCTCCAATTTCCCAGCTCTTCTCAACAGGTCAATGAGACGTGACAGTGTGAGGTAGTTGTCTGAAAACAACAGGAAAAAGATAATCCATCCATCTACATTTCAATTCATCAAAAGAATTCCTTGAAAACGCAACAATCTGCAGTGTTTTTGAGGAGGGTTAGTGTAGAGACATTTGTCTGCTGAACCTGGTTTTCGCTCCAGGAGTTGTTGAAAGTGGAAAACTGCTTTTTCATAGTCTTGCTTCCTGAACATTAAATCAGCCATCATCTAGAGACAAACATGAATAAAAAAAAAAATCAATAAATGAAATTCAAAAATGACTATAATCAAAACAGACGTAGACAGTACAAACCAGAGTTGCATCTTCATTAAACTGGTCATTCTTTAAAATGACGCTGCACTGCTCCTGGCAGGCGTCGACCTCGTCCAGACTGAGGTACAACCGAGCCAACTCCAGCATCACCTGGGAACAGGGAGCGCATTCATAGAAACTGAGTTGATGTGACGGCGTTTTTTGTGGAGTAGCGTAATGTAGATAGATCAGGCTTTCTGCCTCAAACAAACTATTAAGTTAGATCACAACATTTTAGAAACACAGTGCTGAGACATTAAAAGATGCCAAGGCCTGTCAACCACAGCTGCAGTGAGGACACAGGACGTTTTGATTCCTGCTGCACTGACCTTGCGATCTGTCTCACAATACACAAGAGCTTCTTTGTAGAATTTGACTGCTCTCTCATAGCCCCTCTGACTTGTGTAGTATTTAGCGATTTCAGCGCAGATCTCTGCAGCAAGCTGCTTCTGCATGGGGACGGCGTCAGGCTGCTCCAACTGCACTCGCTTCAGCACTTTGGCCTGTACGTCGCGGGCCTGAGAAGAATGATGAAAGTAACAACGCCCACCACTGTCACGTTTGTCATCGTCTCCCAAACAGTCAGATGGGGTGATTGATTTGACTTAAATTTATTGTAACTACTTACTCTTTGTAGGGAAAGTAAAGCTTCCTCATTTTTGTCAACTTTATTCTGAACCTTAGCCAGCAAGACCAGATATCTGCAATCGTCTGAGAGTCCTGGTAGTTCATTCACTAGATTTATACGCAAAAAAGTATGAAGACAAAAAGACAGTGATACCTTAAATCGTAGAAGGGAGATACATTTAAACAATATTGCAAAACAGTCTTATGTATTTTAGCCCTTTTCTTATTCATGGCTATGTCCTTCATCAGCACTCCTGTACAGGGTTTATCACCTTGTGAAACACTGCTATGGTTTAAGTACCTGGGTCATGGCTCAGTGCATCATTCAGGACTTTCTCACAGCGCTCATATTGCTTCATCTTCAGCAGCAGCTCGGCCAGGTCATAGCGCAGGAAGTTCTGTTGCTCAGTCTTCAGGGCAGCCTCGTAGTAATTTATTGCCTGAGTGATGGCAGCTTTATGTCAACACTGCTTGGTCTTTGAGTGAGCTGTGTTTATCTTTAAACAAGTGTACAATACAAACCTTGACGTAGTTGTGAGTCTTGACCAGCGCTTTCCCAATTTTACTGGCTAAAGCACCATCTTTGGGGTTTTTCTTCAGAGCTTGTTCATAAATCTCAATGGCCTTCTCTGGCTGTGGATAAACACATTTTACAATAAATGGTGACACAGTGTTGTTGTTTTGAAGCTTCTATAAATATTATTCAGGAAGTATGGCAGCTTTCATTATTTACTTAATTCAATAAATGCCCAGCAAGCTGTTACTGCATGTTTCAATTTAGGATGTAGCAACCAGGGAAATGTTCCCACGGCATTGGCAAACATTACCTACACATTGTAATTTTTTTTTTTAGACAAACATTTTAATCTAATGTTTGAATAATATTTCGAGGACACTTATCATTTCAAATAATGTTCCTGTTAAGTTAAATGTTAATAAAGGAAGAAGACCCCCACTGTAACATTCAGAAGATGTTTAGAGCACGTTTTTAGAAAAAATTCCTGCAATTTGATGTATTCACAGAGGTAAAATATTTGGCCTGGAAGCAAGAATGTAACAGTAAACCTGCAGCTAATTAGCTTCAACTTCAGTCACATGTATCACTGTGAGCAAACGGTATCCATTTTGTGGCGTCACTCAACATTCTCCAAATGTTTATAACACTCAGTCTTATGGTACACTAGGGCAGATTTCTTAGCTGTAGGGTGTAGAATCGCTGACGTGTTGAGTGAGTTTAGATACTTTTTAACTTTGGTGGCTACATGAGTGTATAGCAGCAGGGCTACACCTCCACCATGGACTGAAAGCTGTTGTCAAAAACAGCAGCAGCAGGTTTTGCCTGTTTGCTTCCATAATGTTTAATGATAACAAGGAAGAAACTTCTCATTGCAAAGTTTGGAACTGTTTCCAGGATGTTACTAAGGCCTCAACTGATAAAAGCCTTTCTTCAATATATAAATAATATAGACTTTTGTTGAGATAACAGATTATGTTGAAGTGCAAATGTTTTGCTCAAAAATGTGGCTTTGCAATTGTCCTTGGAATGTTTTTAGCTGTAACATTTTTTGTTCCCAAAATTATTTTCTTAAAGGAGGCATAATAATCCTTAAAACATTCTAAAAACGTGCGGTGATAACATTGTTACAACGCTATACCTAAACTTTCTTAGACCATTTTCAGAGGGAAGTTTTTGACATTCCAGCAAAAAGTATTTTGTTCAAAAACATTTTGAGAATATTACTTATAATATTGTAATGTTTTGCTTATGCTTTTAGATGGAATGGTTTTACTTCGTAGAATGTTTACAAACTTCAGTTTAAAAAAAATCATTAAAAATACTATACACAAATCAGGTATAAGAATTCAATATTTGAGTATGACGCCATTTTAGCAGATATGCTTCAATTGTGACTGAAATTGGATGTTATTTATCACTCTGCAGTGATTTCACTGGGTTTTTTTTCTTACCAGGTAGTATAGTAATACTCATCATCATAAATTGTATGGTAGGGTAAGGTGGTCCTCCATCTCTGTCAGATGTGATTAACACTGGGTTTATCATTACTGGCCTTTTCTGAATCCCTTATTGGCTACTTTCTATTAATGTGACACCTTATCAACAATGATCAAATGATTGTATTCTGTTGTAAGCTGATTTATAGGTATGTGTTTTTTATATACTTCTGGTCCAAAATTCTCTTTTGATGGTACTAATGACAACACTTTTTTTTCTCCAGTAGAAATCTCCAGTAGTGAAACACTGGAGACTTCACTTCCCTTAACCATTCTGGATTTTTAATTTAGTCAATACTTCAAAGATACAGCATAGGCACCACATGTGCAGTTAAAGCTGGTCTAGGTTTAAAACGACCGAGAAAACCTCAAAAAATCTGTTTCTGTGAGATAAAAAACAGATGTATCTAATTTCCCACTTACTTCTTGAATATTCATGTAGGCATCACCAAGTAAGAGGTATGTGTGAGGACTGGGCAACTTCTCCACAATTTCTCTGAAGAAAAAGCACAGATATCACTCTAAATACTGCATGTTATACCTCATTTTGCAGTGCTGTACCTCTGTGTGCGTTTATTGATCTGAAGTTGAATCATTTTTAGGTGCGATGCATACCGTCATACGCTTAGCTATTATCCAATATTAAAATCGCTTTAAGATTTCAGTCCGTGTTTTTCTACTTGGGACTCAAATTTATTGCTCACCTGTAACAGCTTGCATACAGACTCTTCTCTTTTCTGTGGTTTAGATATATGTCTGCCATTTTCTCCTTGGCCTGGATGTAGTAGGGCTGCTCTGGGGTAATGTTTCGGAGCATACTCAGTGCCAGCTCAGTGTCACCACGCAGCAGGGCCAGGTCTGCGTTGGCAATGGTAACACGTAGTTCCTCAGGGGTGCCCGAGAACTCAATGATGGCATCCTGCATCACTTTGGCTGCTTCATGCTGAAATATTAAATCAATTTTTAAGCTTTGGTAAAACAAGAAACACTAGTGAGAAATAGCTCTCACATGAATAGTCAATGGAGATTTGTCCACTCGGGGGCAGCAGAGTCAACTGTAAAGACAGCACTCATATTGTAAATAGATAATTATTCTAATTACTCAGGTTTTACTCTGTTTTGCCTTATCTGTAATCATTGCAGGAAGGACTAACTCACAAACTTTTTAGGTGTTACATGCTATACTGCACTGTACTTTCCTTTCTTTCGTATTTGTTGCCAGGTAAGAATTTTACAGAGCCATTTCTTTCTTGAAAACAGCTGTCAGGGGCTGGGAATGACGAGAATCATGAGAGCAAAGAAACAGAAAAACTGCAGCCAGGGATGAACTCTGCTGTAAGATTCCAAGGAGCGAAGGGGAAAAGGAAAGTCTTGTGAAAATTCTTAGTGGGTTTGTCACTATCAGTAATATCTTTCATATTATGCATGCTCATTTGATCCACTGCTGTTGTAAAATATAACCTATTGTAGCTTTTATGCACGATGCTATCATCTTAAAAATATTTTACCTGTTCGCCATTAAGCCACAGGACTTCAGCTAACTCCAAGAAGACAGAGACACAGTCAGCACGACTCAGCTCAGTTTTCTTATTCTTGGACTTGGATGAGGACCCAGCTCTGCGGACACCTGGAAGACTCATGGCCATTTGTAACGTTTGAATAGCCTCCGTTAACTCACCCATTTTCTTCTTTGCCTGAGCTTTGATCAGATGATATAAAGGATGTTCTCTGATCTGGAATGAGCAACAAGTCAAGATACTTGTCATACTGCTGCACATATACATGAAATGACTAAAGTAGAAAAGTGTCTAACACTGGAACCTTTTTGATAATAATTCAAAACAAGCTGAAGTGATGGTGATGATACTGGTAAAAAATGTTGTATTAAGGTGACAACAAATGCGGAATTTAATGAGCTGAGTTACAAGATGTGTTGGTGCTTTTGGAATTTAACAGCACAAACTCACATCTTACCACCTTTCACAATATCTTCAAAGATGTGTAATTCTGCAGACTTACCATTTATAGCAACCTACAGTATATTCACTGAAAACTGTTTTTATTAAGCTTTAAAAACGATTATACGTCATAGAAATATGGATACTAAGTACCTTATGAGGAGTTTTATGAGGAACAATTTATAATAATGTCACCTTATTGGCAATCTTACCTCAAACCTATGGCTTAGGCAGAGTTCAAGAGACTGGGAACACAATGTGAAGTTTCCCTGCACCAGATGGATCTGAGCCATCAGCAGATGAGCATCTGCATGAGAAGGACACTGTTCCAAACAATGATGTAGGCTGCTCTGAGCAGCTTCAATATCACCTGAAGAAAGACAAAGGACAGTGTTTTATATAGCAGTAAGTGGAAAAAAAACAAACAAATGTGATACTTATTTGAAGTGCTGCACTGACCAGACTGATATCTGACTTTGGCCAACAGAAAAACCCCCTGAAGGAGACCTGGTACAATCTTGACCACAGTATCCAATAATGTGGCACAGTGCTGCAGCTGAGGGGCAGGAGGCTGACCCTGTGCTGGAGGCTAGACCATGAACAGTAAAACGGTTACTTACTGAAAACATCTACCAGCTTTTCACAAGTCTCAGTACAAAAAAATAAGTATGCATACCTCAGCTCATACCATGAAATGAAAAACACAACTGTACTTGGAAACATTTTACATAGCAGCCTCTGATTCTCACCACTGTGTCTGAGATTTATTTGGAGCTACTAAATTATCATAGAAATATTTAGACAAGTGGGATCTGAATCAGGCATCATTCTGTCTCACTCAGAAGCTGTAGAGCAGTACCTTTCTTTAAAGTTATAAAGAACCACATATTTATTTTCATTCAAGACTTCTCCAGTCATACCTTAGCAGGACACAGTGCAAGATACACTTTAACAATCTCCAAAAGGAAGTCAGGGTTGAGCTTCTCAAAGTATTCCACACCCAGAGGCAGACCTTGTAGAGTGGAGAAGTGAGTGTCTACTGCATCATTTAGCAGGTTGGTCACCTCTTCTTGAGGTCGATTCTTTTTCACTGCCAGAACAGCACGCAGGTACATTAACTCCTATTAGAGTAAAAAGAGAAGCTTTAGAAATAAAACAGAACCTAATTTATAAAGGATAAACAGAGTATATATAAGGGAGTCTCTTCAACCAGAATACCCTTAAATATGTATAAAGCTTGTTATCATCGCTCAACAGTTACCCCAGATTTCCCAATGGACTGTTGAATCTCTATAAGAAACTCCAACTGTTGTTCTGCATCTTCAAGCTGGCCCTCTATCAGCTGGCAACGAATTATACCTTTGTAAAAAAAAAACAAACAAACAAAAAAACTAAACATGTTGCACCTTAAGAAAAATTACAAATATTGCATATATGGTGATTTGGGTCATGCATGTCGTGTTACCAGTCAAAGCTGCAACACTAGTCTCATCCAAAGTCATGGCAGTCTTGTACCACTTTGTGGCTTCCTTGATTTTGCCCTGAAGCACCATCTGGTAACCCATCTCTGTGGCTAATTCTGAGTCCCCTGATGCCACAGAAAGGGCCTTTTCCACCATTCTGGATGTATGCTCAATCACTTTTTCATTCCGCCCACACTGTTAGGAGACAAGAATGATAAGCTGCATAAAAAATGCTGATATCCTCTTCATCCTTTTAATAAATATATATATATGTATATAAAAAAAAGATTTGCATTTTGTAAAGAATACAAAAATTCATCTTACAACACGGGCAAAGGCCAGAGACATCCTGTACAAAAGCTCTGGGTTACGTGGTTCCACAGTGTCCAAACTGCTGATGAGGTTTGACAGATGCTTTACAGACTAAAAAGAGAGACAAAAACTGTTTCTGTAAAATGATTTTGCCATTGCTGTATGAAACTTAGTATTTCAGAATTTTTACTACTCTATGAGATCAGCACATGTGAACTTTACCTCAGTAATATCACCATCTCTGCACAAAGAATGCAAAACTAGCATCCTTAGAGCCTCCAGGTTATTTTTATCCTTCTGTAAAAGCCTGAAACATAACACAGGTGCCTGTGAATGAAGTCCATCTCTGACATCTCAATGAGCTTGGATTTCTTTGATTGGTAGTAATAGAATATCTGATACTGCTACAGTAGTGTGTTGAACTTCCACATAAATAACATTAAACCTAAAAGGAGTGAAGCTTCCAAAAGATGATAGGTATCCTGTTAACTTGCTGCACCCTCTGGCTTCATCTGAGTAAGGGTAGAACAGCAGCTCTGATACTGGTGCAACCTGAATAATGACTTCATCCTGTTCAGCAATCCTGAGGCAGTGAATCCTTGAAATTGTGTGATCCTTTCTCTCAAAGGGCTTTTGGGATGCAGGCTAAAATTGGCTAAGGTCCAAAAGGGTGAGTTAGCACAAACAATGGCTCACTCAGTATGCGCTGGTTTGAGCAGTCTTGCTTGTGTCTAATTTGCACTTGAATGCTAAGCCATTTGCAAAGAAAGACTGTGTTTTTTCTTACATTCATGGTGTTGATTACAAATATTTTTTTACACTTTTTAATTTCATCAAAGACATTGTAAACCTTTTCATTTTTAAGAGTGCTGAGTTTATGAAATAGGGTTAGGATATATTTAAATAGAATTTAACTCCAGTATATTGTGAGTGTGATGCGTTCTGACCTCTTCGTTGGTTACCTGTGTGCTGCATCTACAGTTTGCTCCCAGTCTTGAAGGCTCAGCAATAGTTTCATCTTCTTGACCAGGGCAGGCAAGAACACAGGGAAACTAACGATGACTTGGTTAACCATCTCTAATGCTCCAGAGTAGTTCTGACGATATTCATAGTATTGTGCCTAAAACAGACCATGTCACTTAGAATGTACAATATCCAAAGGCTAGTAAACACATTCATAAAAGCTAGCAACTAACAGTTACAAATACAGTACTTTATATCTAACACTAACCAAATAAGGTCCTGTCCTGACTGAAAT
>JAPQRQ010000015.1:23176416-23190252 GCA_037367365.1 Apogon talboti
ATATAGTAGTGGATAGATCACTGAAAGAATATACATTTCAATGGTGTCAAGAGACATAGTAAATCATGCATAAACAGAAACAAAATACCATTAAAGGCACAAGAAATCAGGGGTAATAAGAGCTTGGTATGTCCAGTTATGATTCAGGAATACTATTTCATTCAGAACTGTATTTCCCACCTTACCTTTCCCATCAGGCCAAACACATCTGGTCTCTCTTTCAGTCCCTCATCAAAGTATTTTCCAGCCTTTCTTGCATATGCATCTTTACCACATGTCACATCTATCCAGGCTTTTAGGATGATCCCCTGAAAAACAGATACAATATCAGTCAAATTTTTTTCAAAAGTGCAAATAAAGAAGAATCCCAAAGGCCATCTTTATTGTTTCATACAAATGATTCAGTATAACAATGAAGCGTTCCTCAAGAACATGTCTCACCTCTCTAGAGCCATTGGAGAGTTTGATCATTCTCTCTATGTACTCCCTTGCTTTATCGTTTCTTCCTAATAGCCACAGAAACATTCCAGCATAATAAAGACTCTTTGGAGAGGCACTTTTACGATCTTCTTTGACCTTTGCATCAAGTTCTTGAATGACTTCTCGGTCTGGGAATACAGAAACGTTTATTATACCACTTTAAATAAGTATACAGTATGGCCTCCTTTATGAGATGTCTGGCAAAAATAAATAATGTGATAGAAAAGCCTTGCCTGGGTTTGTCTTTTTCTTCTCAGCATAGACAAGGGCCATTAACGTGCAGAGAGACACATCACGACTGTCTCTTATTGAGTCCAACTCTACTGTGGCATTAAGAATTTGATCTAGATAAAAGCATATACATAAATGCATATTAGTACTAGACAGTAAGATATGCATGGCACAAAGTAAGAGATACTGGTATCTCTTAAGGATCACTTGGTGTGCCTACCTTGCATTAGGACGCCATATGCACGAAGAAAAGTATAGATAGGATCATTGCTGAATTTCCTCTGTGCAGCTGTTGCAATATTTACAGCATGATGGAAATATTTCTCATAGCAGTAGTGCCGGATCAATGCCTGAAATACAAAAACAAGGTAAATTAGGAGTTTAAATTAATCCTTAACCAGACAGTTGGATATTGCAGACCCTTGCCTCCTCAGATCATATACTGTATGCACTGCTGCATAATTCCACTATGATGTGAATACACCAAACATAACATACATATTATGATTCAGGGTTTGGATCCATGTTTCCGTCACGGTTGAAGTTTCTCAGTTTTAATAATGTCAGTTCAACTATCACAGTCAGTGTGAATTGCTCTTATATGAAAACAAAATATTCAATGAGTGTAAATAATAAATCTGTAGTTAGTTGATGTTTCAAACTGAGTTCAGGAACCCCCATAAAAATGTCAGATTTAGAAATGAAAACATACAATCTTTTCTGAATCACTGTACGGATCACCAAGAAACTGGCCACATTGACATATATTTTCATGCAGCATGTGTGCGTTCAAAGTAATAACTATTACTTCAGAGAAATTCACCGAAATGGTAAAAGTGCCCTATATCCCAATGGTGAAGTGGAGTTCCTTATCCTGATACGGACCATCTTCAATGGACAGACCTAATGTACCTGGTGAGAAATGTTCAAGTCGACATGCCTGTACTTTTTGTTCCAGGTGCGGACAAGATGAGGATTGACTTTACACCCATTAGCAACAGCACAGGCTCTCAAGTACATCCCTCCAGTCTCCTCATAATTATAACAGTAAAGTAACGTAAACACAAAAAAATCTCATAAAACAAAATAAGCTGCCTGACAAGTACATATAACTAAGTAACTAAGGTAGTGGCAGATCGTTAGTTTGATATGGATAAATGATTGCTTGCGCCAATGAAACATATCTATCATTCATATCATTACCATTAATCATGTAGCTGTAGTTGACTTTGTTAATGCTGTTAACTTCAGCGTTAGATATATTGAATTTATAATAATGCTGGTAGTTTTTACGCATTACGAACTGTCTGGCATATCTGTATCCATTTGCAAAATCACAGGCTAACAGAGTTGTATAAGCACAGATATTAATATTTTCAGTTTTGCGCTAGCTTACACGGTTTTAGTTTATCAGCGTTATCTCATTACAACGTGTTCACTCACCAGCACTGTCTCTTCGTCCTCCATCTTTTCGTGTAAGCTTTGTGCTTCGGAGGTACTGAAAATCGTGGAAACAGTTTATCAATTTATGCTGTTAATATAGTGTTGCAATAGTGTTATTGAAGTGCAATATTAACACAGCGTCGGTTATGAGGTCGCCATCTTGCACCAACTCCTTCGCGTTGCCTAGTAACTTAGTAAAGACGTCTAACATTTCTACCCGAGTTTATCCTTTCAGGCAATATTTACTCCCTCGTATAGGTACAAACCGTCTCCTCTGCTGTAATAACAGATCAGTACCCCAAACATAGTCCTCACTCTGCTTGTAACTGCTAAAATATTTACATGGATACTGTACTGCGCGATGCACCGAAGCAAGGAGGAAGCCTGAACGGCATTACCCAGGGATTATAACTCCAATTCTACAACCGCCATCATTGTATTTGAGTCGACGTCGAATTACTGTCCCTCTTGTGTCTCCGGGGGGCGCACGTATCCTATAAAAAGTAAAAGTATAATAGTGCGGCGTATTCCTCCGACATCAACAAGACTAACAAAAACCTGTAGTCTAAACATTAATAATAATAACAACTATAATAATAATAATAATAATAATAATAATAATAATAATAATAATAATAATAATAATAATAATAATAATAACAACAACAACAACAACAACAATAATAATAATAATAATAATAATAATAATAATGTAGAACGAGTTATGGGAATATAATGAAAAGAAAATAAATTACTGTACACTCAGTATTTAAAACAGCACACTGAAAAAAAATAGGCTACATGTCAAAGTTTAACCTATGTACTTTGAATATATGGAAATAACCCAAGAGAGGTCAGTGGCTGGGATCACACACCCAGATGTTGTATTAATGTGGTAAGCAGGCATGGTGTTGGGCTGCCCGCTGTGTTGCCAGACCTTCACACAATTTAATATCCTCAATTTAGCAAATATATGTATAGATTATCATCTCATTTTTGTCATTGTCTAATGTAAATTGTATTATTGCAGCTCACCAGATAATCAAGCATGTATGCAAACAAACTTGTGAACATACTAGTAGGATTAATTATACCATAGGCTGTGGAAACATACTTCCATCCAGTCAGTGGTAACTGGTGCCCTGGTGTTATGCAACACCATGCATTGACTGTTAAGTATGAACTCCTGATGTCTACAGTCCAGTGAAATGTTGAGTCCATAGCAGAGACTAGCATCCAGAGTGGGCACAACTGTTCCAAGAGAGGCCTTTCCATGCCTTGTCAGATACTATTTAGCACTAAATCTGGCACATAATCATTACCCTCTGCAGCACACATCAATGGAAGAGTAAATCAGGTTCGTATCGAGCTTTGAGCATGTGCAGCAATGGGAAATGTCTGTACACTGTAGCTTATAGGTCTGAACCCATAGTATTAAGGGATATCAGCTTATAATGTCATTAATACTTATTATAAATACTATTAACACTGTGTTAATACATTTATTAGTTCAAATTTAATAAATTACATTTTCAGTAACACCAATTCAGAGCATTTACATGATGGATAATTGAGGTGTTGTACTTAGCAAAGTGTGATAAATACTGCATGTGTTGTTGCACTTACAAAGAAGGCATCTCAAAACCTATTAGAGGAAAGATTGTGGAATATGTACCCCTTGGGATATTCTGCTATAGCATTGTAATGGCTATATCCATTGTGGTTTGTACAGACCATTATTGATCAAAGAGCTATGCTCAATAATACAAGCAGCTCACTTGCTAATGAACTCTTTCATTTCTTTTTCCATATGTGCTGCAGTATAAAAGAGTTGTTTTAGATTTGATTGGACCTCAATGAACTGACATGCACGTGACAGTTTTCCTCTACATCACAGGATACAATAGAACAGGTTGGAGAGTAGAAAACACCATTTGAAATATCTGATTAAACAGATACAGAAAATAAAAATGGTATAATCCTCTGTTGTATTTTTGTTTGGTAAAATGTTGTCTGTACACTGCAGTGTTTGTATTTCAGAGTGTTGTGAATTTCTGAGGGAGTGGTTCCCTTGAAACTGCACAGTGTGTATGTGGTTTCTGTGTGTGTAAGTGTATATTCGCGTGCATGTACTGTTTAGTGGTTGGGATAAAGTGTGCGTGTGTGTGTGCATGTCTGGCTGTCAGTCTGTGTGTCTGTCTATTAGCACATTGGGAAGGTAGAGGGGAACTCACCACTACCTAATATAATATGATTTTCTCCCCATCTATCTACAGAAAATAAAATTATAGAGCAGTTATGGGTAGCATTCTCAGATTTCTCACTGAATTGTTTCTTCACTCATCCATGCATGCCAGTGGCAGATCCCAGTCCACACAGATCCTTTCACATACACTGCATCATGTCTTCATACAGTATCGGCTATCTTGTGAAAGTCCAGGAGTGGAGACGGCAGACCAACTTCCGACCTTCCACCCTAATCCACTCTAATAAAGGACTTTGATGTCATGTTGCTGGGCAACCGATGAATCTGCAGATTCATTCCTGATTTACTGGTCTTTAAAATAAACTATCTGTAACCCACCTGTTGCCATGACTGTATAGTGGTTTCACTGATGCTACATTTCAGTGCAGGGGATTCTCTTCATCAGCTAATGCATGATATAATTAACCAAGAGAGTTTTTAACAAATTCATTTCAAGAAATACATCACTGTTTGTATGATACTGTCTGCAGTTTTGGAGCATCCTGATAAACATTTATGTAGAAACAGCCTGTCAGGAAAACAACACGTGAGCAATAAAGCACTGTAAGTGGGTGTGGCACAAACTAATCATATCATCGATGTGAGACAGAATAATCAGCACTTTGCCATCAATCCCCTGTTTACTGCCCTCAGGATTCAGCTGCCACAATAGGTAAAAGTGATGTAGGACTGTAATGAATCTTTGGACTATAATTAATAATTAATAAAATGTTCCACCCACTTAAGATGATAATAGTTTCCGGTAGAAGCCACAAAGCGCACTCAGAAACCAGATTGTAACTCGCACAGATATTTACCGAAACATACAGTACTGCACACTGAAATTAAAATATTACAAAGAAGTACAACTGTTTCAGATTTTAAACTTTTAACGAAATGTTTACAAGTAATATTGTCACTCAAGATAATTTGCCTAATGTAACACATAATCAGACAATATCCGCAAAGATTCAAGAATGACAGATCAATATGAGTTGAACCAAATGTAATTTAAGTGCTGTTTACATTTTGCGCAGGAAATGACGCTAATGCCCACTGAGGTTTGATAGCCATCAGGATCTTAACAGTCATACAGCTGATAACTGTAAAAGCTGACTGTATGTGAACCATCCACATGGTTAGCAATGAAACTGATTACAAAAAACAACCATGATGTTGACTAAATGCTCCTAAAAATGCACCTTAAATGACAATGGATAACAGTGGAAAAATTTGTATTTTACTTAAAAGGAATAATAGAAGATGACTATGAAACATTTATAATATGCCACCATGCCACCCAAAAAATTTATAGTAGTACTGTTTCAAACCAGTCCAGTTTTTTTATATTTTGTTCCTATATGAATTATATACCTCAGTGTATTGTATATATGCACATAAATACACAAATATTGCACACATTTACTTTTAAAACCTTAATGCAAGTTAAAAACAAAAGTTAAAAAAAGTGCTGAATGTCACCAGATAAAACACAACATAGTGCAGTTAACAGATAATTGGTGAAGGAAAGAGACAGACAAAAAGTAATAAACAATGTTACCAAAACAATAGAATAAAATGTAAATGAACAATATTACAAATAAGCAAAATGAACAACTTGTCATGATTTGAGGATTTACTCACATGGGAAGGAATCTACTTCAAGTGAAAAAAAAAGTAAGGAACACTAATTAAAACATATTTTACATAGCATAAAAAAACAAAAGAGTATTTTAGGCATACTCAAGTTTTATGTCATCTTTATTCTCTTGGCTTTTCAGTGAAATGGGTTATAGCAGTGACTTGCATGCAATTAATTTCTTCACTAAAAGCATTATGCATATGAATGATGGGAGATGTTCTATGTGATCAAAGCATTCTTTGTTTAGGTATAAAGTATATGGTAAGTAATAAACCTTTAAAATACATGCAAAATATGCTCATATGAATAGGATTATAACTTTCCTAGCATGGAAAAACAGATGTAATTGAGACAAAGACAAGGGTGGATTTCTTAGCTTTGGGAAGAACTGAAAGGAACACAACTGCTGTGATGAAATATAAACAGAAGCAGGAAACAGCAACAGGCACACGAGATGTGTGACGTCATATCCTTAGACAATCGTTCAGAATGTTCTGAGCCATCAGTCGTCCAAATAAGATATTTATCATGATAAAGATTGAGGTAAACTGTCATCAGAGCTTACACACCACACAGACAAACACAAAATATCAGTGTCCTTTTTCTCCAGTCACAACTGTGAAATGAAATATAAGGTTACCGGTACTTACATATGGGCCATTATTGAGAGAAATTAGCATCCATATAACCGTTTTCATACACTTACATAAACATACATGTTTCACTTCCCAGCCGAAATACAGCAAAAGAATTTCATTTACTCCATAAATTACATCATTTTCTATTCATTATAGAATATACATTGTGGTTCATCATCAAAACAGCTTAAAAAAATGAAAGTGGAAAACAGATGTTAAAAAGAAAGTCATAGTTTGGAGATATTAAAACATCGGAAGTACTGACGAGTGATGGTCCTGTCCTAGAAAATGGACAACATTACAGACAATGTTTCAGCAGTAATCTCCATCTAAAGAAACTATCAGAGGTTTGGAGTACAGTGAGGTAACTTATAACAGGATCATTAACGGTGTGCAAACAGCATAGACTTCCTCTTGATCATTACAACACTTGAGTGCAGGACTCTGGTTTTAGCACAATTAAATGATAAAAGTAGTATACAGTAAATGGTACCATGGGTGACACACACAGAGGAGGTACTAAAATGATGTGATGATTCAACAAAAATGAATGTGCAAAGTATTTCTGCCTAGTGTTACTTGTGTCGTGTACTTAATGTACATGGGTGTGTTTGTTCGGACTGTAGGCTATGTTTGTAATGCGTACAAAACATACTATCATGAAGCATTATGCACAGGGAGAGAGCCTGATGGTAGTACACTCTGGCATGCATAATGACGGACAAACAGTCATGCAGGTATACATTTCTAATTAACCACAGCAGCTCTAACATTGTCCCCTGGATCTGTAGAGTATTGTAAGTGCTATCAGTAAAAGCAACATTGACTATTGTAAAGAATTAACCCTAAAGGAATAACTTCTGAGAGTAAAAAAAAAAGTATAAAAAGTCAAATAACCACGCTGCAAATTTGAAAAGTAATAACATTAAAACTGCTTGGAAACATAAGAAGGTTAAGTCATACAACAGTCAATGATATAACAATAATTCAAGACACTGTCAAGCAGAGCTAGCTGCAATAGAAGTTAAAGCATTAACTAATTAATGAGTCTTTTAGATCCTCATAAACAGCCAGAAGGCATCCTTGGTCCTGAATACAGCCAAAACAAAATGGTCCCAATGCAGCCTGCATATCAGTCACTTTTCTGTTTTGGGCACAATCTTTGAGACTCAAGCATGGTCACTTTGGCATATGAAATTCATTCTCAGAAAGGGAGTCCACTGGATGTTGCCGTTAAAGGTTGTAAACATTTGGTCATAAATTTAAGTGTTTCTTTGTTGCATCTTGATTCCTTTAATTATCATGCTCCCTGACATCTTTACCAACAACCTCCTTTTCACTTTTGTCTTTTTCATATTTATTTTTCCCATTTGATGTCACACATGGAGGTGGAGAGGCTGTTGAAGGTGGTAGGTCATTTTTCTCTGTGTTAGAAATGTCATTGACTTTGTCTGTGGCAACATCTGCTTTGTCAATGAGTGTTTCATCCCTCTGAATGTTCTCATTGGATGTGCCACAGGGCTTATTTGCAATATGTTTCTTTGCATACTGTCTGTATGCTCTCTGAATGACAAGAGCTGATGTGTCCTCCTGTTTGCGACGAAGGGTCGTAGTTATTGGCTCATAGGACACTTTAGAAGGATTGGAGGCCATGAAGCGCTCCTCCATCTGCCCCCTGAGGATGTCCATCTCCCCACCCTCACCTAAAACACGTTTTGTGAATGCAAACAGGATGTCCAGGCAGTGGATGCGTTCCCCGCTCACCAAGGGTAAATCCATAGAGATCAATTCAATCTTGTTTGGTTTGGGTATGCGTAGTGGTGAAGCCAGTGTATCTGCAAAATCAGACAATTTATTGTATTCCATGAACTGGGTTGCGTGGGGGTCAAACTTCTCCCAGACCTCGTAAAACATTTCAAAATCATCCTCATTCAGTGGTTCTGCGCTCTCCTCCGTGGCCACACCAAAGTTTTCCAGGATGACAGCGATGTACATATTCACCACGATGAGGAAACAGATGATGATGTAGCTCACAAAGAAGGCAATTCCCACGGGAGGATTTCCACAGTCTCCTACCAAAGTACTGCCAGGATGCTCGGCCTTGGGGTCACAGTCTTCTCCTTTGTTGAGGATGGGGGCTAGAAGGCCATCCCACCCTGCTGAGGTGGTGATCTGGAACAAACAGATCATGCTGTTGGGAAACGTCTCAAAATTAAAAAGGTCATCAATGCCCGATTCCTTCTTGACGTAAGCAAAGTTCGACATGCCAAAGATGGCATAGATAAACATCACCAAGAAGAGCAGGAGACCGATGTTGAACAAGGCAGGAAGTGACATCATCAAGGCAAACAAAAGAGTGCGGATTCCTTTGGCACTTTTAATGAGACGGAGGACGCGTCCAATGCGAGCCAACCGGATAACTCGGAACAGGGTCGGTGAGACAAAATATTGTTTAATCAGCTCGGAGAGAAACATCCCTGCAACAGGAAAACAAATGAGTTAAATTGGAAACAGTACATATTCATTGACAGTAATCATTTTAATTCATTTGAGCATCAAAGTAGACAAATGATGTTCATACCGATGACTGACAGAATGACCACGATGAAGTCAAATATGTTCCAGCCATTTGTAAAATAGTACTGACGGAGGGCGATCATCTTCAGCAGACACTCTCCAGTGAATACACAGATGAAGATCACATTTATGTAGTAGAGGACAGTGGTCTTTTCTTTTGACTGGTCATCTGTTTCGACCATCATGGCTACCATATTTAGCCAGATCAAAACCATTATTGCGATATCGAATGCTTGATTTGTTGTGAGGTCAAAGATGTAGCCTTGAAGCTTGTTCTGAAAGAGGTACAAGATGCAGATAGAAAATACAACTAATGTCAAAAGAACACATCTGATTATGCAAATGAAAGGCCTAATGATTAATGACACATACTGATGGTCTGGGAATAGGTTTTTGGGGTTTTTTTGACCCCAGCTTTTTCATGGCATTGTAGTATTTCTTCTGTTCTTCAGTCATGAAGATGTCTTGACCTCCAAAGTAAAGAGGGGATTCAAACAAAGTTAATCATTGAAAAGTGACAGAGAAAAAGTCTTTTTCTTTAAATAATGCATTTCAATTCTTTTAAAATCGTAGATGTCATTTTTACGAAGCAGGTTTGCTACTTATCTTTTTCTTTTGCTGATTGAAATTGTCTATGATGACACCGATAAAGAGGTTGAGCGTGAAGAAGGCTCCCAAAATGATGAAAACAACAAAATACATGTACATCTTTAGGTTGATCTCATAGTCTGGCTGGTCTCCTGGCTATAATAACACAGAAAATAATAATATCAGAACAAAAGTATTAATGTTACGCATAAACTATAAAATTTAGATTGAGTTTTACGTAAACATTTAAGCACCTTTCGAGAGTCCACAGCAGCATACATGATATCCATCCAGCCCTTAAATGTAGCCTGTAAGCAAACACAGAAAGAATATCAGCAAAAACTTCATTTCAGCCTTTTAATATTTCCACCATTACACATATTTAAATACCTAAAAAGCAGACACTTTTGGATTTGTGAATCACTTACCACTTGCAACAGTGCAAGGTAACCCGCGCCAACATTGTCAAAGTTAATTTTGACGTTCTTCCATCGAGCATCTTCCCCGACACACTGCGACTCGTTGTTCACTTCTTTTCTAGTGAAAACCTTATCTGTTGTGATATTAACACAACGGTAGTACTTCCCCGCAAAAAGGTTGACTCCCATGATGCTGAAGATGAGCCAGAAGATGAGACAGACAAGCAGCACGTTGAAGATGGAGGGAATGGCTCCCAGTAAGGCGTTAACAACCACCTGCACGCCAAGACACAAATATAAGCCAACTTTACTGCATGCAGATATCACTGCAAGTAGAGAAAAAAAAACCCCAAAAAAACTATACTTTGGTCATGGTAAGAATAGGAAAACACAAGAGTGAATGTTCGGCACATCAGCATGAGCTCATCACAACACAAAATGACTAACACCAAAACTCATTCACAGTGACAGCTATATGGAGAAAGTGCGGAAAGAATTAGGAGAGGAGGAAGGAGACTGATTAAATGTAATATGCTATTAATTAAAGTGTTTTATGGGATTAAATCTGAATGATAAAAAAACAAACAAACATTGAAACAGAACACCTTGTAGAGGCAGGAGGATGCAACAAAATGTGCTTACTGCAAACAAAAAACATAAATAAAAAATATCATGTTAAAGAACCCAGAAAACAATATCCAGACAGTACAATTTTAATGCATCAAAATGTAGCACTACTAATTAATTGAAAATGTGTTCATGCAAAAGAGGTATTTCACTGGAAGGAACGCCTACACGCTGTCTCCAAGACACAACATTAATTCAAAGGCAACATTTTAATTAAACGTCTTTCTTTATCAGGTCAGATTTTCAACATGAGCCAATGTGCAGGTGCTTCTTCTTTTTATAGGCCTGTTGCTTAATAGTCTTCTTCCTATATGATGTGCACATACTGTAATGACTCCCCCTCCCTACCATAAGAGGAAAGACTATCATCATAACAGTGCCGTAAATCTAGACCATCACAATATGAAGGCAACTAATCAATACATGCTACATTGATTTCAGCAGCTGACAATCCTCCCCCAACAGCTACATAACATATCAACACTTTTTAGGCCACGCTTGCATTGCACAACATACTTTAAATGTAAAATACGATTTTATTTCTGGTTCTATTTCAAGACATATTGGGAAATATTCACTTTCTTGCTGAGACCTACATATGTATATATATATCTCACAGTGATGTCACTCTCATGTCTCATAGTCTAATATGAAGTTGGAGCCAGAAGCTTGGAATATTAGTTTAGAATGAAGACAACAAGCAAGCAGAAGCAGTTACCCTGTCCCTGTTCAAAAGCAAACATATTATCCTCTGCAAATGACTAATGACTAATGCCTATGTACAATTTCTTTAATCACAATAACAGATAGTTGCGACAATTGGACGTTACAGTAGTTTGTGGCAGGGAGGAAGGATTTCCTAATCGTATCCTTTGTACACTGACCATGACAATACTGCAATTATGATATGGATTTGATGATACACTTAAACTGTAAAAAGGAGCAGACAATTGGGGATAAATATTCACGTTGCTTTAAAATTTTGCATTAGGCTTAGAATCACAGTCTTTCTCACTTGGCAGTCAGGATTGTGAAGTCAGATGTATCAAAAAAGGGTAAAATTTAATGTAATTTTTTAAAAGTAAGTTTTTCTCAGGAATAGGCGTATATGTGAGATAGCAAAATAGCTTTTCGTCATGTTCCATTTTGTTACATTATGATAAAAAATAAAGAAGATTGAAAGTACACTGTTGAAAGTAACAATTATTTGCAAAAAGCATAAGTAAGGACTAGATGATGAAAAAGGCAAATAAAAATGTAAAAGAAAATTCTGAAGTTTGATGCTAAAAGATGTAAATGAAAGAAGGTAAAATAAACATAAAATGAATAATATCTAAATATATATCTGAAATTTGTTAAGGTGGTGACTACAGACACATACGCAGAGGAAAAGATGATAAAAACCTTATGGAATGGACTCTTGAGCATCTTAACAATTAATGGGAATTCATGAGTTCATTTAATCCATTAGTCTACATAAAGTCTGATCTTTATGGAGATAAATATTCAGCAGTTTTCAGACTCTTCTTGGAATAAATGCTAGTTTCTAGCCGAAATATCGTTCATTCATTCATTCATTTATTTATTCTAAATATTGCAACCAAAACTAACCTAAAACTTAAATGGTGTTTTCATGTAGTTCATCTTATAATTAGATTTTTTTTAGTGTCACCTTAACTCCAAGTCGAGATTTCTTTAAAATCGATATTTCCATTTTGCTGGCAAATGTATTTTATACTTCCTTTCATTTCTTGCTGCTTTGTTAATGCTATGGAAAATGAACCATCTTCTGGTTCCAACTTCCAGGTTAACAGGCAGATTTAAGAGTTATGTCATTCTCCTTAAGTCTCAGCAATGAATGTTTTCCCAAAATGTCTAGTTGTCTGTTATAATATTGCATCGCTGGTGTACAGTATAATTGGAGACTAATTTAAAATCAACAACTTTGTAATTTAGTAAGAAATTTCAAAGTCAACCTTAACAACAAACAGCTGGAGAAAGAGGATTAGGGAAGAAGAGGAATGCCTCCTTTACATGCAACACATTTTATATCATATAATGCTGTTTGCCAGATTGCATAGGCCCTGTGCTCTGTATCAGTGCAGTGAGATGTAGCACTGTGAGCCAGAGTGGGTGAGAAAATCAAGTGACTCTTACCCTCATGCCTTCAAACCGTGACAGGGCTCTCAGGGGCCTCAGTGCTCGCAGTGTTCTCAGAGACTTGATGGCACCAAGCTCAGAAAATCCCATGGCATTGGCTACCAGACTGACGAGTGAAACCTGGATCACACACAGACACACAGATGTTATGTGATAAGTAGAGATGGGGAATACACTACTGCTAGTGCTGAGGATTAATTAACACATTCCTGGTAAATTCCAATCATGTGCAGAGATCTTCATGTGTGTGTACAAGAACAACATAAAATATAAAACTATTCTATCTTTTAATTTTTTCTTAAGCTAAGAGTAGTTTCAACTTACATCAACAATGAGGAAGTCCAGCCAGCACCAGGCATTTGTGAAATATTTAGCAAATCCATATGCCACCCACTTTAATAACATCTCCAGGATGAAGATGTAGGTGAAGATTTTATCTGCAAACTCCAACATCGTTTTAATGGTCTTTCTCTTTTCGATGTAGATGTCTTCAAATGCCTACGAATAAGAACAATTCATGCAAATATCAGTCATGTGAACACAACAAAGAAAATTATAGCAAGTGGCTAAAAAAAATTTATGTTTTTGTGCTTAACTGAAACTGCTTGCTCTTATTCAAAATACTAATGTCACTTATATTGATTTCACTTTGCATAAACATGTTAGTTGATTTGGAAAATTTGTTCATAAATGTCTGCAGAAAACATTCGTAAATCAAATCAAATTCAAATCAAATCAAATTTTATTTATATAGCGCCAAATCATAACAGAAGTTATCTCATGACA
>JAPQRQ010000015.1:23210308-23220568 GCA_037367365.1 Apogon talboti
TTAATCTGTTTCCACTGTCAGTAGGGAATAAAACACACATCTTGATAACATCAATAATTAAAATGAGGGTTAAAAGATGATTTGAGTTAAAGGTTTGTTACGGTCAGGAGCAGGGTTCGGCATGATGTGTCCAGGAAATGAATGAAGTCAATGTAATGTCGCCTAAATACATGGAAACATAACGTATTCGTGTGTGTGTGTGTGTGTGTGTGTGTGTGTCCGTGGTGACGGTGCAGACCTGGTGAGAAAAACTTATAAACTTATTATCGTGTGTATTATCTGGCAAGGATTTAATCATCTGTTCATTTCTTACAAATATGACAGAATACGTGCATACTTCCTTTAAAATGGGATTGTAGAATAAACATGGATGTGTTTGACGCAGTTTTATTAATATTTTCTACAAAAATAAATATGTTTCAGAAAGTTGGCTGTGTGATTTAATTGAAAAAGTCACGTTGAGTCGGATGCCACCTGGTGGCTGCCAAAAAAAAAAAAAAAGCCTTACAGAGGTTTACAATGGTTTAATTTGGAAGTTAAAGTATCTGAAAAGTTTTTGGAACTTACAGAAAATAGACAAATGTTGGGTACATGTAGGATTTACATATTAATAACTTGTAATTAAGTGTGAAAAAGGGGATTACAATAGTACGTTTAGTTGTTGCCATGTAGTGTTATGAATTATTTATTGTTTGAGTGCGAATAAAGCTGTGTAATATAAGGCGTCTAGTTTGGAATGGCTACAGATTCTGTTTTAACAGTTTATAATCCACATTTCCGCTTTAAATTCTCTTGTCACAGTTTCCAACCATGAACAAAGGGTTCTTTTTGACAGCTTCAAATATAATCCCTCATATTAATCTGCTGATTCCTACTTTTCTTCCCACGTGTATCCTTTTGGCATTAAATGTCAAGAGGACAAAGGTATTCTCCGTTAATAATAATAATAATAAAATAGCCTCGACATAACAGGCTCTAAGTTTATGAGGAACCGGCGTGGATCACAGCCGTGCGTCACGTTGCGCTGTGGCTCAGTTTGGTTTCTCTTGTTTACACGACTAGGGGCGCTGTTTCTGTTCAAGTTAAATTGACACACATCTCAAAAAACCTTTCCTAATGCAGACCCGTCAGATATATGAGTTAATCCCAGCAGAACCGGACAGAGCGGAACCAAATCTTTGCGCGCAATGGCTCAGCAGGTGGGTTGGCAGTGCGTAAAAGTTGTATTAAATTACTGATTTTGTTACTTTTATCGCTGAATTTGTTTGTGTCTTCCCACAGCAAAATAATGAAGGGACGATATTAATTCCTTCCCAAAAAGTGACTGAGACAGCTGCTGGAGAGTCGAGAAGTTCAACAATATCTGCGTCTTTTAATTTTATTAATTCCATCATTGGATCCGGAATAATAGGTAGGCTTGAGTATTCTTAAAACAGAAACCATATTTGGAAGCAAAACCAAATCAGTGTCGCTTATAAATACATCCATGTGTGTTTCTGGAATTGAGATCAATAACAAATCAAATCCTGAATTTTAATCTGTTGATTCTGAGAAGACTGAATAATAAGCTGTATTTGCGCATTTTTCTCAGAGTAGCCTACGGGGAGAAGCTTTCATCCGATCCAAGGGCTGTAGTGGTAAACCTTTCATATCATATGACTAGCGCCTGTTGACCCCAATTCTCCCCTTTAACTCTTTCAGCCTCAAAAAAGTCTGAGTCATTCTGCACTTAACTCATGTAGTGGATGGATTTACTTAAGGCTGTTTTGTGCTTTGATTTTACACTATTCCTTAAACCACCTGCACACACATAGTGTTGTATAAGTTTCATATCTATTATTAGGTTATCTAACAAAATAAAAAAAAATAAAAATAAAAAAAATCAGTCACAGTTTTGTTTGATTAAGTATTACTCAGTCAAGTAAACACACCACACCACAAATTATTGTACCCTATTATCTTTCTTTACTTCATTAACAGTCTATGACATGCGCCTTTTAAGAAGTTCCATCATGTATAGAAATGAATAGAATAGAATGTCCATGCATGTCATCGATACAAAGAAAATTCATTGCATTATATCTTGACTACATTGTTTTTGTTGACAGTGAATTTGATTTTAGTGATTTATTCTGAACATGCAATGAAAGTTAATATATATGTGAACAAGTAAAACAGAAATAATAGGACAAATCAACAATCAAGACAATCTTAGAAAAGAAAACAAAAAACAGCACAATAAATTTATTTACGTGCTGGAAAAGGGGTGGGGAGAAGTGTAACTTAATAAGATATGGTAAGAGAAGTGCAACTGAATAAGAGATAGCATCATTATCCTTAACTATATTTAATGTAAAAGGAAAAATAAATGAAACTATTAATTCTACATTCGATTAAGTATTTGATTTGGGCTAGCATTTTCAAATGTCATGAATCCATGTCTTAATATTAGAATCTTACATCTTAGTAAGTGTTTTGTATTGATGTGACATTTACTTACTGATTTGGTAACTTATATATTCCCTTTGCAAATTCACCAGCTAAAATCCACCACTTTCTATGTTTAAAAACCTAGGTTTACCATATGCTTTAAACCAGGCAGGGCTCCCATTTGGTCTTCTGCTTTTGATAGTGGTAGGTGTCATCACAGGTAAGTACCCTGTAAGTACGAGTTAATTTTAAAACATTGTATGAACTGAATTAAATAAATGACACATTACTGTTATCTCATGACAGATTACTCAATCATACTACTGATTAAAGGAGGCAACCTGTCAGGGACAAACAGCTATCAGGCTCTGGTGCAGAGCACATTTGGTTTCCCTGGATTCTTGATTTTGTCTGGACTACAGTTCCTTTATCCTTTCATTGGTGAGTTTGTTGAATTTCCACTCACTCACCTAAATGATTTAATGTACATTTTACTACACTGCACTGCACACATATCATATCACAAATATTGGGACTGGCATATTTTGTTATTTTATGTATCTATGTCCCCTACATATTGTGTGAATAATGCTTTCCACCTTAAAATATGCATATTCTGCTCTTCTTACTTGTCTATTTGTTGCATTTTAACATACTTTGCCTGGTCAGAGAAGTCCCAGATTTAATATTTCATTGAACTACCTTTAGTTTTGATGACAGGACACATTTGCATGGTTTATGCCACACATAATGCTTATGCACTGTCACTATAAATAACATATTTACATCCATAGTTGCGCTAATTTTTTTTTTTACCAAGATCTCATTTTGATGATGAAGAGTCACAATGCTGGATAAATTCTTCTTCATCAATTCCAAATATTCTCAATGGGGTTCAGGTCTTCATACTGTGGTGGCCAATCCATGTGTGAAAAGATGTCATAATGTTCCCTGAACAACTTTATCAGGCCCGATGAGCCTGATGGGAAGCAACTCACTGCATCAGAGTTAAATAACCTGTTGCAGCTGGAACATATTAATCACTGCAGTAATTAGGATAGGATAAATAAGGATCTGAACTATTTGCTTAGTTAAATCCAGATGGAAACTTTTTTTTTTGGCCTGGCAGTGTATGTGAATTCTATCTGAGTTTAGTGCTGTATTGTACTGTAATAAATGAACAGTACAGAGAAGCCTCACTTCTGTTTTGTCCTTCAGCTATGATTAGTTACAACATCACAACTGGTGACACACTGACCAAAGTGTTTCAGAGGATACCTGGAGGTACACAGCAAAAACTTTAAATAAATTCCAAAATAAAGAGATTATCCCAATGTTTATATATATATATGTGCTGTCAAATATCCTGTTTGCAGTTGGTCCTGGCCACATACTGGCGGAGCGTCACTTTGTCATCTTGATGTCAACCATTGTCTTCACACTACCGCTTTCACTTTATCGAAATGTGGAGAAACTTGGGAAGGTGCATGTATTTATTAATGAAGTGTCAGTGTATTTGAGTGATTTGAAAGCTGCTGTAAAACATCTGTATGTGTTGGCTAGGTTTCCTTCCTGTCAATGGTGCTGACACTCACCATCCTCATCATCGTAATCATCAGAGCAGCCACCTTTGGACCGCAAATGTATGACTGCATGTTCTGTTGGGGTTTTAAGTTGCATGTCCTTGTGAGGGAATTTGGGAAACCTGATCAGTGTTATGTATTTCTCTGACTATGATGATCACTCTGTAGAAACCCAACAGAGAACGCGTGGGCATTTGCAAAGTGGAATGCAATTCAGGCTGTTGGCGTGATGTCTTTTGGTGAGTTTTTCGACATGATGCAAACTCCATCATAAGGCAAAAGTCCTAAACTGTCACTGTCACAGCTCCCATAAACTGTCTGTTCAACAGAAAGGATGCTTGAGGATAGGGTGATTGAAGGTACAATATTTATTTTACAGTATTTTGCAGAATGTTTAAATATGCTTTGGCTAAATTACTCCAACACATTTCTATAATGTATCTGTTATCATCATCTTCGATATAGCAAACTGTATTTATAGTAATAGACACTACTGATATACTGTAGATGAGACTATATAGGAGTGTGGATTCACTACTAAATATACACACCTAACAAAGGTATATTTTATAATTTCACCATCTTAAAATGGACTAAATACATTATTATCACCAGGTCTATTATGTTATTAGGATAGTACAAGGATAATATACAGTGAATGTTCCATTGTTTCATAGGTACATTGTATGGAAAAAAACAATAATAATATCAATTATTGTCAGAATACATGTAAAAACAGTATTTATTTTATATTTTTCTTCCTAAATAAGAGTTTAAGAAACCAGACAGTTACTTATAGTTTGAAATTATTATTTACAGTCAGAACATTTCATAAATCTTGAGATTTGATGAAATAAAAATGTCTATTGTAATGATATTTCTTATAATTAGTCTTTCTGAAATTCAATATATTCCAATACTTTTGTCCATATAGCATATGTATTTATGGTGTTGATGACCTACGTTTTAGTGCTGTTGTATTTAATATCTGTCTTTATTTTTCAGTGGGTTTTTTTGCAGTATAATGGAACTGTATTATTGAAGTATTGTGTTGTGTCCCTGTGCCTCCTCAGCCTTCATATGCCACCACAACAGCTTTCTCATTTATGGATCCTTGCAGCAGCCCACACTGGCTAACTGGTCACGGGTTACCCACGTCTCTGTCGGGTCTGCGCTAATAATCAGTGCTGCATTTGCTGTCGCTGGATATTCCACCTTCACTGGCTACACCCAAGGTATTATCGCCTGTCATGCAGTGGGTATTAAACCACAACATGCCTCTTATTTTTCTCACAGTGCTTTTATTTCTTATACATCTGTATTTGCTTCTTAGGAGACGTTTTTGAGAACTACTGCCGGAATGATAACCTGGCAACATTCGGTCGCTTCTGTTTCGGCCTCAGCATAATAACCACATTTCCATTGGAGTGTTTTGTTACACGAGAGGTAAAGTAGTGCTCTTCCATTTGTCAACCTCAGAATTATACTCAGTTAAACATTTACATATGTGAGGAAAAGTGGTATTCTGAAGGTCTGAGAAGTGGCTTGTGTCAAAATAAATGCTTCTAAAATAACACCCAGTTACTCCTGCTGAGTTATTTTAGTGGGTAACAGTACAACAGCCTGTAAGTGGCGTTATTTATAAAATGTATGTGAAGATTTCAACTTTTAAATACACAGCAAGCAGTCAAAACATTCGCATAGGGACCAATTTGTTATATATTTTCTTTTTTTAGGTGCTGTCCAATGTTTTTTGCAATAGGAATCTCTCAAAAGCTGAACATGTGGCCATAACCATGCTCATTATTGCACTGTGCACATCAATATCTTTGGCCTATGACTGTCTGGGAATTGTTTTGGAGTTAAATGTAAGTCATATCTTCCCATTTGCCCTGTATCTACACATAAAATTGTCTATAGTATAAATATATGTGTGCATTTATCTGGGTCTTTTTCTGTCTTCTACTTCCAGGGAGCTCTGAGTGCCATCCCTCTGATCTTCATCATCCCGTCTGCGTGCTTCCTCAAACTCTCACCTGGTCGCTGGTTCCAGAGGGAAAACCTAATACCAAGTATTTTGATAATACTAGGCTTATTTGTCATGATTACTGGTTTGACCATGACTGGCGTTTTCTCTCAAGAGTGTTCACACGGTGTTGAGATGTTTTACTGTGCGGATGCCAATGTCTCTGCTACTGTACCTCCTGCATGAAAAGAAAGCATACATGGGGTTATTTATATACAAACAGGTGACAAGTTAATAGAATAGAGAAGTCTAGAATGGAATAAGGTTTAGGTTCTAGTTCAGAAAGGAAAATCCACTTTAGTCTCACCAGTAGAATGTAATAAAATACAGTATCAGATGTGAAAATGTAAATGTGACAATTTAACAGTAAAATAGCTTTGAAACTCATGGAAAAAAAAAACTGGAAAGGGCCTTATTATTGTGCTGCAACAAACAGCTTCGGCATTGGATCGACCGTCTATTAACTTTAAGATGAAAAAAAAGAAAGATGAACACCATTCATCTAAGATATTCTCTCATTTTGCTGTTTTGTTTAATATCTTCATCAGTCCAAAATATCCCGTAGATGTTCACCTGGGTTGAGATCTGGTGACTGTGAAGACTATAACTTATGATTCAGATCATTGTCACAGTCATCAAACCTTTTACTCAGCCCTCATACCCCACATATGGAGGCTTTGTCATCCTGGAAGAGAACATCAGGTTTTTTCGTTCATTTATCATCTATCTGTAATAGTTTACATGCACTACTACAGATATGGACAAATGTCTGCACACATTGAATCCAGGTGTTTGATTGTAAACTGGTATACAACAATACCACAGTAACATAATTTGCAATAATATCATTAATTCATATTTTATGTTATCATTAGGCTTAATTTTGTGTACACTGTCATCTATAACTATTACAAAATGCTTTCAGGGGATATTTTTATATGTTTTATACACAAAGCTGAAGATTTGTATCATTATAATTGTTTTACATATTTTATCTCTAGATTTCTGAAATATTTTCCATGTTCTTACCACAAATACTACAACTAACTGCTTGGTTTCTTCAACTTACCTCATTAAGAAAAATCAGCATTTATACTATGGCTTTTGACATTTGTCACAATAATTATTGATAAAAAGTGGCATAAACATGTTTCTCATATTCATACACTGTTGCCCATGAAGTTGGAATAACATATTTTTACCTCTTCTCATGAAATGATTGTGACAATGTGATTTATTCTTGATAGATGAAGTGTAACTGGGACTCGGCATGTAATTATTGTACCTGGTCAAAGGTGATTAATATTTGTATAAATGGGAAATAAAATCATTCCAGTCCTATGGGCAACAGTGTATTTCAACTCAGCAGGAAGCAGAATCAGCTTTATTGGTCAAGTTATGCACACAAACAATGAATTTGATGCTGTTTTATCCTTCTCTCTCTCACGTACTATAGAATAAATATAATGTAGAATGATAAGTTAGAAGGAATACAGTAAAAAAGCTTTTTTCCATAAAACTGTCCAAAGTATTATGAATGTATGTGCTTTTATACTATTTTGTAAGTCCTACAAGCTCTAGCTGTGAAGTGTCCCTGTATATTTGTCCTTGTAGTGCATCATAAAACAATGGTATATTTCCTGTCCGTTATCATTGTCACAATACTTTAGTCCATATCGTGTAAGTTGGGCTATCCCCCTAAGATTAAGATCCCTCTAAGTGGTAAAATTATTGTAAAACAAAATGATCTTCTAGCTACAGAGAAAACAATGTCAGGGATAGAGGTAAATAATTCACTGTTGGCCTTAAAGTTGGAATAATTTTGTTTTCAGACACTTTCCTCTATTTCGTTCTATTTATACACACCAGTAATCACCTTAGACGTGGTGCAATGATTACATTTTGAGTCTCAATTACACATTATCAAGAACAAGTATCATGAGAGGAGGTAAAAATATTTTATTCCAACTGTATGGGAAACAGTGTAGTAAACCAGTCACATGGGAATCCCTTTTGGAGTCCAATATTTATTTATTTTTTATGTTGTAATATTTAGATATCTTCATACTTAAGATGGAATTCAGCATACTTTATATTCTGTGCCAAAAACATATTTTTTTTTTTTTTTTTAACGTTGTCTTAATATTTTTTGGATGTGTTTCCCAAAGCAGCCACACGATGTCGCTGCAGACAAATAAAGTCTAAAGGAAGTACAAAACAACAAACCTGACGTCTCGTTCTTTCTTATATTCCACCAAACGAGTGTAAATAGCTTAATTATTTCACCAAGGCAATGGTGATGTGGTGCTGTTTTGCGGTTCTTTTTGCACGTTTTAACCAAGCTGCAAACTTTGGCACCATTTCGCAGCGTCAAACGCCCCATCAGAATGAAGGTAAATAGGAGAGACGCCCCACTTCAGCTGCTCCGTGTTGTGATGCGGTGCGTGGATGTGCGGGGAAAAGTTGGCAGAGTTGTCCACGGTGTCTGGAGAAAAATGATTTAGATGTGTCTGAGGTTATAGGGAGAAGAGAGAGAGAGAAGTATGCGCCAGTGGAATGGTTTTGGTTAAAAGGCGCAGGATTTTAAGCGAACATATGCGTCTTTTATCTATCCGTACAAAAATCCGTATGTGGAGGTCAAGAATTAACCTTTTTGGAGGCTGATGGAAGTTGACGACGGTCCAGATCACCAGTTGCATTTATGGTAAGACGTGCTAAATGTATAGTTTTACTCTTTAGATATTTCTCTCGTATAAAGCAGAAAAAAAACTGTACATAAAACTGATGACCTCATGTGGGATTCGCCCATAATCCAGTATTCGCCAGTTTTCATGACTTGAAAGAACCCAAAGTCCGAATGCAGTCCTTAGTATGTGAGCTGTTACCAAAATGAATTGTGCTTTTTGTGTGTTTTTGACTAGTCCGAGGGATTTTGTCAAGCAAATGAGTTTAGTCATGGATGATCATGGATCTCAGCCACATCCACGGCGCTCTGGTATGAGGTACGTATACCATGGACTGTCATTTGGATCCTCATTTGTGTACATTTAATTTGCCAGTAAAAACAGAAACCATAGAAACTAGTGAGGGGAAGAAAATTACAAGACTTATTTTACAATCTAAGTTCTGGAAATGACCTAAAATGTAAGAATCATATATTGTTGATGTTTAAAAAAGAATAAAAATGATTGAATATTGACAGAAAATATATGATTTCAGCCTAATTATGTGACATATTGTGTGATTATTTGAACAGGAGATAAAAAATAAAAAAAAAAATCACATAAAATCCATTATCCAACTGATCTGTTTAAGGTATAAGCCCATTACCCATATTATAATAACCGGCTTTAAACTGACATTCCTTTCACTCAGTATATATATCTGTGAAGTTGGAGTTGTTACAGACGTTTCAACCTTTGAACTCTACTCATTTCCTGCTCTCAGAGTTTTCACTGAGAAATTGCCATGACCATATGTAGAGGTCATGGGAAGTATTTTGTAAGCAAAACATTCTGCCTCCTCTGTCCCCGTGATGAGCCTGATGATTGGTTTTCTTGCGGAAACCATTCTTTCACTGTGCGCGAACCCGATATTCTATAAAATACTGATTTGTCATATGCATTACGCACAGGCAGTCACAGTAAAAGTGCTGTGACTATATGACATGATGGAATTTCCAATCAGTTTTGCTTCAGGGACTTTGAGATGATGTCAGCTTCTTCTTGTCTTCCAGTGGTTGGAATCATTAAAAAGGGGGAAAAATGACTTTCCAGATCTCACTTCGTTTAGAGTCACCACTCACTTCTCTGGCGTTCACAGGAGATTCGCTCAGTTTTTGAGAAATAAATTAGAGGTGAGATGGAGAGTTTGAACGTTTGATACCATGCGTGCACTTTCCATTGGAGTACTCCGTGGAAGCTATGCAAATTTTCCAGTCCTGCCCTGGATAGTGTAATTTTCCTTTAGCCAAAGTAGCATTCAGGCACTTCATATACAAAGAAAACAGTCTTGGTGTGACTTGTGTTCCTATTTAATAAGAATGGTGTAATCTGGGAGCACAGCCACACTCCCTGGCAAAAAAGACACCATCAGGCTACCTAAATCTCTCTGTGGTTTGACTATTATTTGGAAAAGTAAACCACCGTCTTCCATAAGCTTGCTGAGGGTGTGTGTGTGTGTGTGTGTGTGTGTGTGGGGGGGGGGGGGGGGGCACATGGG
>JAPQRQ010000015.1:23220668-23232771 GCA_037367365.1 Apogon talboti
AACTGTGTTAGTTGGTGGTCTGACTTTTTTTTTGTGGCTTTTTATATTTGAAGGCAATAAAGCACTTCTGTTGAAAATCTAACCATCTTTTCTAATGCCGTCATACGTGAAGATTTCATGTGACCCCCAAAGCTATGCTACGTTTGTTTTCCAACTACTGACCCTGCCAGAACGGCCGGGCTGTTCTCCAGACAGAGATGTTACTCGCAAACACGTGCAACGTATTATTTAACTTAAGGAAAGTCTTTAGAAGATTATATAGATACACAGGACGTTTATGTAGAATTAGTTAAAACCTTGCGTCTTTAAAAAAAAGCATGATCATTCAATCCTGCTCAGTCTAACAGTGCGCTGCTTGGAGCTGGCCCTGCTAATTAGACACACCTTAAACCATGATCTCACATGGCTGGCTTTCCTCAGGCTGAATGTGGAATTAGTTAAGGTATTGTGAATCCCCACAGCTGTTTCCCGACATGCAGGCAGTCCAAGGGCACAGCTGCTCACATGAATTCAGAGCTGGAAATTATGGCAAGAATGAGTGGTGAAACTTTGATAATGGTATTTGAAGTAAAGTGGGCATGCTGAGTTGAAACGGGATGACAGATGACAGCGAATACAACAACAACTCCACACGTGATCAAGTATTAGGTTTTTTTTTTTTTTTTTTTTACACTGTTTACACTAAAGAAGAGTCAAACCGTTCACAGGGTCTAAATCATATTACAGTGTTTTCTCCTCTAAATTATTCTCGCAGACAACGTGTCAGTGTCCACAGTAGGCCGCTTAAGAAAGCCCACTTAGATTTTCTGCTGCAAAAACGCCAGATAAAGAGGGTCATTCAACGACGCACACCCACAAGATGTAATAACGCGAAAGGAAAATGAGCATTAAGTCTCAACAAGCTTGCCTTGGGAATGAGCTCGTTGTCTGTGAATACTGGGATGTCTCATGGATGCTTTTTGCCTCACAGGGCTAAAACGGAAAAAATGGCCAACATCCAAGGAACAGGGAATAATGGGTTGTCTTTGTTGGAACGTGGAAGCCAACGCAGTGACCGTAAATACCAGCAAATACTTAACACTGGGCTGTATTGAAAAAATAAACACTGTTTGTTCATCATTATTATTAAAAATTATACGGCATTTCTACAGTAGGGACTATTCCTATGTGTCGATCACAGCGGCCTGTTTAAATAGCGACAGTAGCTGATTGTGCTGATTGTGTTGATTGTGTCTGTGCGGCAGAGTCGAAGTCTTGGCCTCTCTTTGTTTCGGTTATGCACTCTTCCAGGGCATAACAGTTGGATACCTCCTACTCTCAGCCTGTGTAACATTCGCAGTGACCTCACATGAATCACTCCTTTGTATACCCTCAATAAGAATTTCTAACTTATCTCCAGTCGGGTTGAAATATTTTATGGGGCAAAGGAACAAAATTTCCTTGATCTATCTGACCTTCATTATCAGTGTTTGTCTTGTTTAGATGAGATATTTATAGCAAAGGCCAAACCTGTCATGACTGACATTGGTTGAATTTACTACAGGTGTGTTTTATGAGGCCTCAATAAGTCTTTCAACAATTTATAAATGATAAATAGAATATTAAAGCCTTTTTAAGGCAGTAAATCAGGTATGAGATGGAAAATAAAGAGTCATTTACCTTCAGATTTGCTCTCTAGATGGCAACGGGTTTGTTTTATGAGGCCTCGATAAGCTTTGTAACAACTAATACACGATAAACACAATTTTGAAGTCATTTTGAGGCATTAAAGCAGATATGACATATCAAATAGTTATACACCTTCAGATTTGTTCTCTAGATGGCACCATCTCACCGACTGATGTGTGTTGGCCTTACCTCCTTCTTTGATTTGACGTAATATCAAACTAATTACCTCTATGTACTGAAGCAATCCCGTCAACTTTGTCCTAATGCAAACAAAAAGCAGCTTTCAGTCTGAGTAATAGTATCTACACAGACAGAAAACATGATAAAGCAGAGCCCCACTGTGTTAAAATGTGGTCAGTTTGTTTCTATTTTTGCTAAAATTTCATTATGTACTTTGCCTCCTGAGTTGTTCGTGTTTGGTTTGCAACAGTTCATGCTAAGGATGCACAGAGGAACAGAAATGTACGTGCCTTTTTGTAGTAATGTAGTCTATACAAAGGCAACTTCATCAATTTCAGAGAAGAAGCTGAATGAAAGGTGCAAAAGGCCCTGCCCTTAGGATTAAAGGTCAGGTCAGTTGTTGGTCCCTTGATGTCTGCTTGATGACTATATGAACAGAACTGGTGCAAGTCAATCTGAAGCTCTCTCGGGATGCTTAACTTATATGTACACTGGGATCACTCTGTATATTCTACAGTCTATACATAGAGACCTCAGTTCATATGATCAGAAAAAGAGGGGAAAGCATGCTGTGTGCCTTAGAAAGATGCCCCACTGAAGACAATGCAGCATTGTTTCAGATGAAAGGATGCTGTGTGATAGTTATAATTATGAGTCAAAGGGGGCGCTTTCATTCTCACCAAGACATTTTATCTAAACAGTGGTCTCACATAAAAAAAAAAAGAAGACACATTCGGCCAAGTAACCACATGGTGATAGTTACCGTACCGTGTATTCTTCTCCACACAAACATAAGTTTGTTTTGTGAAAATAGGGAGTGAAAATATTCTGAGTGCTTTGAGATAAGGTGAGGGTAATGTGCTGTAGCAGACCCCAGCTCACAGGCATGAATACCCACCGCTGTTATGTCATTGTGTAGAGAACAGAGAGATCACCCTGATAATCTCAAATCTCATCGCCTAACTGGCCGGCGGACATACTAACCTGCCGGCTTATTCTAGCTCTGCTGAAATATTCGACCCTGTACTAGATATACTGCAAGAAGAGGCACCACAGGGAGCCATAACAATGAAAATGAGGCGGATCATGACAAATGGATATTGCATACTGGAAGCTAATAATGTCCCAGGATTGGTACTTGAACATTGGATAATAATAACTGTACTTAGTACATCCTGAGAGTTAGAGCGTGATCAGGCCAGAGTTAGGAAACACTCTGAGAAACAGCTTTTGTTTTTGCTTGCAATAATAAACGATACACATAGGAAGTGGAAGTTCTCATAGGGTCCCTGTGCTCTTTTTCTTCCTAATCTCTTTCCATCCCACACAGCTTATGAAGTAATGGCCTTTCCAGACCCTGTTTAAAAAGCTTATGTTTACTGTGAGTGACCTCTCACCAAATTACCAGCTGTGGCTCTGGCCCTGTGTTTTATCTTTCCTCGGGGATCACCCCTCTTCTGTGTAACTCCTTAACTCCACCCTCTGGCCTGCCGCTGCTGCACACCAAGATCTCATTCACCACTTAACGTCTTATCATGTGATGGAATTTGGTGATGTGTTTGTAGAAAGGGTTGCTCATACTTAAGTGAAAGCGTACTGATAAATAGCACTGACCGATTATGTCATGTTGGGAGTCAAATGAATTTGATTTCCCAACAACCAAAATCATTCCTTTAACACTGAATCACAAAGTTGCAACAAACTACAGCGTGGGTCGTAGAGTTTAGTACAAGTAGAAAATTACTAATCGATGAAAAATTTAAGTCATGAGTCTAAAGATTCTAACTGTAAATTGATTTCTTATATGTGTTAAAAAATATATACACAGGAATTGAATTCAGATTGTGAAATAAAAAACAAACCTCCAGAAACTGACCAAAGCCAGTGTTATCCTTAGGTAGATCTGTTAAGTGTAAGGTGCTGACTCTTTTGACAGCTTTTACTAACACTGTTGCCATCTGTCTTTCATAAATACGAGTGCTGGTTTGTGTATTCAGAACTTTTCCAGCACAATGCCTTAAATTAAATTATTTTATCCTAGATCATCTTGTCGTATAAGTCTGAATTTATCAGATTTTTTTCAGAGAATAAAGCAGGGCACCAATAATTAAATCACAGTCCCGGTGTAAGACTCATCAGTGTGTACGAAGTGGAACTAAAGTATGAGCGTTCACACCTTTCTTTGTTTGGCTGAAACTGTTATTTTCATTATGCCCAACCGACAAGTCCTCTAACATGATTTAGTAGTGACTCAGTTCTGTAAAAGCAAGGTGTGGTTTCGAAAGTTGGCAGTGTTTTTTGTAATGAAAAGCAAACATACTGTAGGAGAAGTAAGAAGTATTAGGAGTGTGGGAGTGATTTGAAGACTTTTAACCCTGTGAGAGGACAGTATGTTGTCGCTCTGATAATCTCATCACATCACTGACATGAGCAGAGGACAGTCTTACTCCTGATTAAAAACAAATCGTGATAGTGCGGCGTATTTAGCTTACTCCAGTGGTGAGAGTTCACACGGTGCACTTTACTTCAGCGTTTCTGTAGCTCCACTGGCCCCACCCACAGGTTCATGTCTGCACAGGGAGGCAAAGCTGCTTACCTTTGCCATGGGAGTAAAGGGAGTGCTCCCGACAGACTGTGAGCTCCAGCTTTCAGAGACACTGTAAAGGGGGGATTTAGGTAGAGGAGACACTTTTCTGACATCATGGGTTGGGCGTGGCCATAAGGTGGGCCCTTTGAAGTGCTTCTGATACAGTTTAGTCTATGTGACTACTCATGGGAGATATACCGCAGAATGGAAATTATTTAAGCAGAGACAACCTAAGGCGAAGAGGTAAGCGATGTTGGCAAACTGAGAGGAAAAGCAGGTCTGTCACACCTGTTCTTCAAACTTCTGCCTCTCTTTACCTTGCTGTCAATAATATAGTCTTGATGTTGCACAGTGTTCCCGTTAGTGACTTCCTCTAAAAGTGTTGCAGAAGTCCTTGGAAAGTTTTGGTGTATTTGGGTGTTTTCTATCAGGCTTTTAAGCTGATGTGTGTTTTGACTTGAAGTGGAGGGTGTCTTGCTTTACTGTGACATGTTGAAGCCTGTACAGCACAGATGACTACCTTGTAAAATAATGCTACCAAAGTGAGGGTTTTGGTCAAGTGTTGAAACTGTTCTTCTTGTTACTTCAAATAATTGGGGTGTTGTCTGAAAATGTGGCAGTCCATAAAAAACGTGTTTGTTTCTTTGCACATAAACTCACCATTCCCCAAGGGGCCAGACTACAACACAGCAGCTGCTAACATACCACAGGAGGCATATTTGCTAATCCTTCACCTTCACAGAACCTCTAAAGAAGGTTAAATTTCCACCACAATAATTTGCTCTGCTTCCTCCTCTCAGCTGCTTTCAACTAGTACAAGTTAAACATCTCGTCTTCTGCCTGAAGGGGCTTTAATTGATTGGGTGGAAAAAAAATACATAGAAGTGATTGAGCTGTTTCTGGTGAAAATCATGCCAGCTGGAACAAAGTCTAGAGGAATGTGGGGAATTTGGATATTCCTTTGTTCAACTGGGTCACTCCAGCTGATATTACGATTATTTTTTCATTTTCTATTACTGATTATAATAGACAGATAGTGTATATATATTTTCCCCTCTCTCTTTCCCTCTTTCCACCTTGGTACCTCTGTCTCTTTTACACATCAGCACAAAAGTATTTGAGGTATTCTGTGTATGAGAAGTAGCATCTGGATACTGTACTCACAAGAGTTTTATATATTATTTGTCATTTTGAGGTTTATCCATAAAAATATCTGAATAAAAACATAATCAAGCACTTTCAGGTATTTTACCCCAGGAGCAAGTGCAAGGAAAAACATCTATTAACCATTTCACAAAATCTAATCACTTCATGGCTGCAGCCAAACCAATATACCATGTTCAACATAATATCATAGCGAGATTTCAATAGTAATTGTTACAACACACATTTGTTCCACTCCATTTGTTTGTGCTGCTCAAGTTTACAGGATTGCATATTATGACACACTACAAATGGCACAATGGCAACAGGTCTGCTATTTCCTGGTACTCCATGATCGTGTCTGTCAAGCATGTCCTGTGGTATTGAATGGACTTGTTTGTGAGTTGTCAGACCTCCCAGGGAAACCCTGTGAATGAGGCATCAGCAAAGTCAAGCACCGACACGTCTCCTCTCATTCAGCAACACATCCTGGGCCTCTGAAAAAACACAGGCCTGCATGGCAAAAACAAACCGGCCTGTGTCTCTGTGTCTGTCACCTGCTAGAGGTGTCTTGATAAAATTACTGATGACACAGCTGTATAAACTAGGGCTGACCCTGAACCTGTGGTACTGCTATTGTTATTATTATTATATTATAAATTTTCCATACTAATTTAACCATTCATATTACATGATACTATCTTTATATCTTGGAAATCAAATATTGGCTCTTAATACATTGATTCTAAGCCCCGATTTAAAAGCAGTTGTGAAATGTGTGAAAAAAAAAGTTTAGACAGTGTTAAAGGATTACATTCTCATTGCCAAATAAACACCCAGAACCATGAAATCAGGACTTTGTACCCAGTAGAGACCTCACTCTGAATGTCTGTTTAAACTACTCTGTGTATTGACAGATGTGCAGAGAATTCAATGTGTTCATGGTCATACTCTATTTGATGGATTTTAACTAGTGGTTAGTGATATTGTATCAGTGTTCATGTTTATGTAAGTCTTTATTGCTCTACATCCTGCTGTGTGTACCCATTTAGTATTAAACAATAATTAGCAGAGACATCCTAATCAATACTTTCTCATAGAGGATCTGTGGTTACACTGCAGGAGTTAAATTACGACAATATGAGTTTGTTGAATCACACTGATAATTTAGCTGCTGTTAGATTATTCAGTTGACCATAAATGAGATGTTTTACCTGTGGCTGCACAAAGTAGAAATCACCAAATTCATGCACAATTCTCCTCTGGATGAATTCCTGACTATATCACTCCAGATTTGCAAGTACATTTTTGTATAATTCATATTAAGATGGCTGCAGTGTTATCAGAACACTTCTCCAAGACTTATGCATTTTATTGTACAGCCGCATTGTTTTCTTTCACGTTAAGCTGTGGCAACCTGCATTTTGTCGTTATTAGATTACAACGAAGTTCACGTTTGCTTACTTTTTAATGTAGAATATACAATAACATTCCTATTATACATTTCTTTACTTCTTGGCATTATGAATTGTTGCATTAGAGCTTTATAGTTTATGCTTTTGTCTCAACACACAAGTAAACATAATCCTTACGAAAATATTCAGACGGTGGCCATTTTGAGTAGGAAACTTTAATACTGCTAAGGTTGTACAAATGTAATAAATTTGAGGAAAGCCTATCTCGCCGGTGGATGCAAAAAATCTGGAGGGATATCAGACCATTGTTTATATTACAACAACGTATTTGAAACAGTTTGGGCTAACAGCTAACATGCTAGGTGTCATCCATATTTTTAGCTCACTAGCTAGCTATTTTTTAGCATTATTATCTGATACTGTTACATGACATGGAAGGAAAGGTTTAAATAAATTCTTAACCATGTAACTATCTTACTGTCTTTTCACCTAATGAAGTGCTTGAAACACAGCTTTTTGTTGCGTATATCAAAAAATGCATTGGAGTCAACACAATATTACCTAAATAACATTACTGATCTTCCACTATCCGACTTTAATTTTTGCTTGGAATTAGTTGAATGCTAACACTAGAACTTCTAACAGTTTCAAGTCATTTTACCTATCTGTTGTCTTTAGGGAAACGATGCCTTATGGGAAAATGCTGCAGAATTATTTAATGCACTTCAATTGAACATGTATTTTAAGGCTTCTCAGGTGGAATTACCATCTTATTCTCAGTGAAAAGGAGTTTTACTTAACTTTAACAAGTACATAATAGCAACTTCATGGTCCGCTAAGCTATTTAAGGAACATGATAACCATGAATCACAGTATTGGTATGTGTATAAGTGCTTTTGTGTGTGTTTTCATGTATGTCATAGAGTTTAAGGACAGCTGCCTCCACAGCAAGACTAATAATCTTTCGCTAGACGTGCCTCTGTGGAGCCAATGACCTTGCATTGCTCGGATTCCTCTGTTTGAATAAGCAGTGCCCCACGTGAGACTTTACAGGCTATAGTTTAGGACACCAGGTCTGCAAAAACACACTTTGTCTGTTCTGTGAATGCTGACTTTGATTCTTTAAGGTCTTGATTCATCACCCAAATGACTGACTTGATGACATTGACACATAATAGTGTGATTTTTGCAGATGATCTTGTGTTCCTTTGGTTTCTTTATCATCACTGCAGCTCTTTTAACTAAACTGTCACATAAAATAAATCAGGCTTAGGGTTTGAAGAGAACAGACAAGAAAATGCAAAGCAAGTTACTCACATTTCAGGTTAAGCTAAATGGAAAAAGTCAAAGAGCTCCTGTTTCATTGCAGATTGTTATGTTTGCTTATTGCTTAACTAATCAAGATGTCTAGATTTGAGCACACCTCCCTTACGTCAGACCACAGCTCCACAATTGTGCTATAGCTAATCTTTTACACCCATAATAAATGCCTTGTTCAGATTCATGCATGGTTTTGTTTACAGTCCACAGCTTTCCACTGTTCGGCAGAATTATCAGCAAAGAGTCACAGATCTTAAATGCATGATAATGTAAAAGATAGTCAGCTAACAGTCTAAACGAATTTAATCAGTGCTTTATCAAAATTATTTGCCTGTGGCTTCTGTATGTGTAGCATAAGTCGTCTGTGTGTTAAAGTCACATGACTGCTGTTGGCCTCTCCCACACTCTATTGACTATTTCCAAGCATGGTAGACCCAGACAAACACTCAAAACTGCACTTCAGAAGTGAAACAGTGGTATAGTTTGTTGTATTTGAAACGAGATGTTTATTAATACATGGGATGTTGCCACTACTGCAAAATAGATTTTAAAGTACTGTATGATGTATATTTATTTTATGAAAACTATGAAGCTAGTGTAAACCACAATGTCACCAGCAACAACAAGTGAGGTCCCTGTCCTGCCTCTTATTATCAGTCTTTCTCACATGTCTGTCCACTCGCAGCCATGTCTTCAGGCTTAATGAACCCACTTGGTTGTCTTGTGACTTGTTTCCAAAGTGGACTTGAGCTCTTTGATCTAATAGCCTCATGGTTTTCTAAAATCTGAGGAAGAAAGGATTCCTTTCATGCCATTTGATGCGAGTTTGATTTTTCTACCAGATTATACTTATACTTATAAACAGAAATCATTTTAGTGAGGTTTTTAATGAGGTAGTGATAATTCTTTACACTTTTGCGTCTCTCAACAGGGTGTCAACCAAAAGTAAAGCCCCATCTCCACCAGGACTAAACAAGTTGAATTCCCCAGGTTTCTCCCAGTGGTACCCAGGAAGTCCTGAATTAAAAATGGATCAGAAGGAGAATCTTATTGATAAAGAGCTCTCACTGGTTGTGGTTCTGCCTGGTGGAGTGGAGAAGATGACCACGGTTCATGGCAGGTACAGTCAGACCAAAATCTAAATCAGCTTCTTGTAATGATGATGTGTCCAGCGCTGTAAATCATGTTTCTTCCTATCAGGACTGTTTCTGTTCTTCATTTGAACACCGCATCATGGCATTGACATTAGATGAAGTCATAAATTTCAGTTCCAATGACCCTGAGTCAGATAGGTGGAGTAACTGGAATTTGTCATTGTATTTGTGTACAAAAAGGGCTGCTGTTATTAAATTGCCAATACACGATACAAAGATGAATTGACTTTAGAGGAGTTTTTGCTGCAGTTTTTAAGCAGACATACAGATATTTCTCTCCAATACCAGAACACCAGCACCGAGTCACATCAGCATATGTCTGCATACCTCAAGTTAACACTTTCTCGATCAAGGTCTTTGTGTCCTTCTGTGAGTCTACTCATTCACACAGCGTAGATTTTCCATCAACAGAGTTTACCTAAGATATCATTATCTTTCTCACAATGCACACAGTTTACAAATATGCCTTCGTATGTATCTTTGACACTTTGGCCTCTTGAGAAACGACCCACTCCTATATTAAAGGCTTATGCAATTTCTTTACCTTGTTTTCTCCTTCTAAATATTTGTGTGCAAAACATGTTTAACACTTTATTTTGAGGATTCAAATGGGGCACTATGTTTCAGGAGTAGATCTTATGTAAAACCAACGCCAGGATGATAGACTTAACCAAAAGCTTTATGGTTAAGTGTTTGTCCTCTTTTTCTTAAAGCAAACCTCTAATGGACCTGTTAGTGACACTTTGTGCCCAGTATCACCTGAACCCATCCGGCCACACCTTAGAACTGGTCACCGCCAACAGGAGCAACGTCAAGCTCAAGCCCAATGCTCTCATAGGAACGTCAGATGCGCAGAAGATTATAATTAAACCAAAAGGGGAGGATAAAAATAAAAAGACAGGTCCTCATATGCCGGAGGTAAATTCAACTCTTAAGACACTACACTAACAAACCACTATTACTATAATATACAAATAAGCAAAAATGTATTTAACATATTTCTCTATTACTCTAGGCAACTGTTCGGATGGTGATAAACTACAAGCAGACACAGAAAACTATATTACGAGTCAATCCTCGAGTTCCACTGGCCGAACTCTTACCGGCCATCTGTGAAAAATGTGAATTTGAAATGGAGAGTACAGTTCTGCTGAGAGATGTCCAATCACTGGCTCCTTTGGACTTGTCCAGTTCTCTTAATGATTATGCAATAAGAGAAGTTTATGCAAGAGACACAAAACGTAAGTGTATGTGCAGAAACCTTAAATATCACCTTATATCAGTATGTATTCTTAAATTAGATTTTGTGGTTGAACACATTCAGGACTAGGTTAATTCATTTTACTGTGTGCTGCTGGTGGATTTATCTAAATTCTATGTATGTTCTGTAGGACAACCTGCTTCTCCTGTGTTTCCAGCCTCTCCGACACATTCAGGTAATTCAGTTTCAAGACTGTAGGATAGCATTTAAATTCCATTTACTACTGATGGTATCTTACAGTGCATTGTTTTTGTTTTTTCTAAGGATCAGTTACACCCGGCAAAGATAAAACTCAGAAAGAGAAAGAAAACAAAGGTCTCTTCAGTATGTTTAGAAAAAGCAAGAAAAAACCAGAACAGGTAAGGCACTGATTATGCAAAGATGCAGTGGTATCAAAAGCTAAATGCAAAAGTTAAGAGGGAGGTTTGTGTACTTACGTCTGCCATTGGTCGACGGCTGCTGTGTTGTTTGAGAACAGACCTCTTATCAAGTTCTGATTGGATGTGTACTCTTTAAAGGCAATGACAGCCAGTGCCCCTGCTTCTCCAGTGCTTGTGAGCAAACCTCGACCACTCAGCATGGCCCTGCCTAGCTCTCATTCATCTCCGCTCGGCTCTTCTACAATCTCTACCGATGTGCCAAAGAAGAGACGGGCACCTCAACCCCCGATTCTTGTGTCTCAGAGCTGCCCTTCTGACCTCAGCCCTCGCCAGAGACTCAGCTCTGAACCCAATGCCCAACTGGACAGTGATCAGGTGAATGGACTGACGCTCGGACGCCTCCACACCTCATCGGTCGTTACTGTTATAACTTACTTGTGTTTTACCGTATAGATGGCTGGGTTAAGCCGTGGGTCCTCGGCCGAGTCCTCTCTGAAGAGAACCAAACGTAAAGCTCCCCCACCTCCGACCTCCCCTAGTGTTGTTGTACCTGAAACAGTCCCTCAAGATGAACATTCCCAAGGTATGTTGTCGTTGTTGTTTACATTTGTATCTGTTCTGTGGTAATTATTATGCCACATGTAACTGGATTCACTGCTGGGTTGGAAGTAAAATGTTTATGATGTGATGCTTTGGATGAATACTTTGGCCTCATCTCTTCAAGCCTGTGCTACAGTTTTTATTTCATTTGACGTTTGCGCCCCCTAGTGGCCATCGTTGAGCAGTGTCACAGTTTAAATCTACAAGTAAGATTTGATCTGTTTAGGGCAGGGGTGTCAAACATGCGGCCCGGGGGCCAAATCCAGCCCGCCAAAGGGTCTAGTCCGGCCCGTGGGGTGAATTTATAAAATTCTAAACTTACACTAAGATATTAACAATCATTTTAGTTCAGGGGCCACATACAGACTAATTCAATTTCCAGTGGGTCAAATTGG
>JAPQRQ010000015.1:23237433-23280691 GCA_037367365.1 Apogon talboti
CAGTGACAAAGAGGACACTGTTCAGCGTCTGCTAAAGAAAAAAAAATACTACTCTACCAACTTCAATTTTTTTTCTGCAGCATATTACACACAGTAGAGACAGTGGTGTTATTTGTCTCAGTAGGCCAGATTTGGGACTTTAGGGCATGCCACCAGAACTTTAAGTCGTGACTAAAGGTCTGTGGATGGTTGTATGAATAAACAGACCGTCATACACAATACTTGAAAGTCAGTTCAGATTATATAAATTAAAAGTGATCATTGAATATTTCTTGTTCTTTATTCAAAGTCACAGAGTATGTAGAATACTGTGTTATGCACTCACAAACATGCTGCAGTATCACAGTATAATGTCATTTCTAGTGCTTTATTCCTGCACCAATCTCACATTTCCAGTCACTCTGTGTCTGTAGCTCAATCCTCTCCTTAACCTGTACAAACAGTATTTCCATGCTGATATAATATTTAAATATTTTGATCTGCTTGGTTTTGTTGGCTTTGGTATACACAATGTAACACAGTAGAGAGTGCACATTACTTGTATTTGTATTTGTAATGCATGTTTTTTGCATCATAGGACAGTGAAACCACAGAGGTTCATCATGACAAAGACTCCACAATACAAGAAGAAGAGAGTGAGCCACCATCTTTCAGTGGGAGCGTTCAAGTGGAAGGAGAGAGCACTGTGTAGACCTACTTTAATTCTTCTGACGGTATGTGATGTACTGTAAGAAAAAGTCACCATAAAGTTTGAATTTATTATTCAGTAGACACTGTTGCTCATAAAGTTGGAATGAAATGTTTTTACCTCTTCTCATGAAATGGGCTGACATGATTATGACAATGTGATTTATTCTTGATAGATAAAGTGTAACTGGGACTCAGCATGTAATCATAGTAGCCGGTTAAAGGTGATTACTCTTGTGTATTAATAGGAATGCATAGAGGAATATGTCTGAAAACAATAGTATTCCAACTTTTCATTCAACAGTGTGTTATGTATTAAGTTCAACATATTAACCACACTTCTTTTTGTCTTTCAGGAGGAGCATATCCTGTCTACAATGACTTCTTCAGTATCAGCCTACGACAAAGAAGCAAAACTGTCCTTAGTGTTACCTCCATTGGTAGTCTTCAGCAGTGTATATAATTCATAATTACTGTATTTTTTTCTTCACACTTCATTAAGTGATACTTGTCTGACATATATGGTTTTTTTCTTTTATTTTATGTGTTAATTCTCCTGCATTTAATGCATTAGTATTGTCATGAACATGAGCATCAACAGAATACTTCTATAAATTATTCATCAGATTTCCAGAGTTGTAATATTGTTAAATTAATCCAGAAAATTTACTTTCTATACTGGATGTGTGGGACAGACAAAGTCTGACTTGTAATACTTTAAAGTTCACTATATGTTGTATCTGTATTTAAATGTTCCAGAGTTTTGATGAAGCTGTTTGCAGAAAATGCACTGATATGAACAGTTCTCCTGTTCTTTTGTCAAGCAGTGTTGGAATGAATAAAGCTTTCATCATTCTATATGTGCTGTTATATAAAGAAGTGCTTTCAGCGGTTGCATAAATGATGCAGGCTGTTGTTTTTCCCGGATGAAATCGGATCCTGTTGAATATACCATGTCATTCTCAACCAGATCCAGGTGAAAACGTCTCCACGATTTGTGACGTAAACACGTTACTGTAGAGCACCTGTGGAACACGTGCCGGGGTTCAGTTGGCGTTGGAGCGGTGGTTTGAAGAACCTGTGCACGAGGACCGGAAAAGAAACTCCGCTTCAAGAGGCATAAGGTAAGGACAGCGGTAGGTGTGGTGTGCATCTGGGTTATTCATGCCGAACAGAAGACGGTGAAGTCGGTGCAGTGTGATGTGGAAGAATCAGGAAGGACTGGCCATCGGGAACGCGTTTGCACAGTGCACCTCATGGATGTAAGGCGTTGGACGACGACTGGGTTTGTTATCCGCGTCTAGTGTTGTTTAGACCTCAAAGAATATTACTGCGGTCTTAAATCCCCCCTAACCCGATCAGATTCATGCGAATATGTCTGCACTGATAGTAACCCGGTCAAACTAATAAAGGTCGTGCATCACCTCATTGATTCTTAAAGTTTAGTTGGCATTCAGATCAGCTGTTATCCATCACACTTTAGAATAAACTCATCAGTTCATGTTTGGAAGATGCATATAAAGATCTATCCACTTGTAACGTTCAACTGGGTTAAACTATAAGGTTAACCATAAATAGGACTGGTTTATGCACGTGAATATCTTCTATTATTAAAAAAAAGTACTCCTGTAATTTTGTTAAATGTTGAAAAGCAGTGCAACGTTGTTTAATCTGTTATCCTAAAATGTGCCACTTACTTTACACCACATTAAATCCAGTTTAATGCTCTTTTACTCTGTTTTCATTTGTGCAGTCACAGGACAAAGACTGCCAATGCAGAAAATAGAATAGTTTAATTAAATGTTGGTTAAAAGACAGTAAAACTATCGAGTTTTCAGAAATAGGTTAACAATAGAGTTTAATAATGGTATACCTTTGTGTATTAAAAAGGCAATGCATGCACATCCTCTTAACATTTAACATGGCAGAAATGACACATGGAGAAACTGCAGTAGCAGCAGTAAGGCTTACTCAGAATAGTTAAATTATTCTTAGAAATTACATAATGCCAATGTCCCACATTAAGAGGGAGCATGTGTATTAGGCTTGTAAAGACACTACAATGTTTACCAGCCACTCTCTCCCTGGAGTTTCCAACAGCTGCAATGCTTCAGTACATACAGCAAACACACTGCATAAATAATAATAATAATGTTTTCATTGTATTAGATATAGGAAATTGAACTGGACAGCAGTATCTTAACTTCATTTTAAGTGTGTTTTAAGATTGAAAGACACATTTTGTAAGCCACTTAGATACCATTCAGAGAACAAATTGAAGATGCCACTGCACTCTGATTTAGTGTTTTCACCTGAATGTTTACTTGAGAATAACAGATAAAGCGTTACCTTAAGTGCTAACATAATTAACTGACATTTAGCAAAGAAAGTGAAGGCTTGATCTGTGCCATCCTTTTCCAGTCAGAGACACCAGCAATGTATGCCTAAACAGGTAGATTTAGTGGTAAAAGTACTGTTTAACTAATATTATGTTTTGTATCTATGCATCATTTAACCCCTTACCACCTAGATAAATTTACAAGTATAGAAAAAAAAATATGTGTGTTGTTGCTGTGATGCAGATGGTTAATTTGAATATAGCACCTACAATTACTATGATGCAAATTAGTGACATTAGGCATAATGGGCATAATCATCATTATAGTAATTAAACAAATTTTACAAAATCTGGTATGTAGATTATTTTTATTGATGCTGCTATTGATCAGTCATTCCAGTCAACAATCCAAATAAAACAGAAATGATCCAAATTGACTGTATTTATCTATACTCCACTTATACCGAAGTGAATTTGTGACAGTAGTCTACAAAAAAATTATTAGCATAATATTTGTCTTTGCTTGTGCTTGTCTATTTATTTGTCACCACATTATAGCGAACGCATGAAAAATACACATGTAAAAGGGGAAATATAATGAAGGTGATTATGGGAATTATGGTCCTTTAGTTGATTGTGATACAAAAGTTTATTTATTAAAGCGTACAATAATACATTCATATTTATACTTTAAGAAAAGCTCACAAATATCACAATTTTGTAAGATGCCTTAAAAATACATTACTCATTTATCCTTTGCCAGTGTAATTAGCATTTGCATCAACTGATACCAAAAGAATGTTTCCAGGCTATGGGTTATTTCTGGCCCTCTCATGCTGCCTGGGGTTTTTTGTCCCTGTATCAGTCCAGTGTAGACCCTCAGCTGAGCCATTTGTCTGCCGCCACTACCCAACGCCAACTGCTCCCGACTCTCCGAATCAACCTCAAGAAAATTAAACTGACAGGACAGGTTTTGTTTTTGACCCTGTAGCAGCACTAGTGCATTTTTCAGGCTATTACAGATGTTGTGTTGCCTGTTTTTGTTTTGTTGACAATCCATTCTTCATAAATATAATATGTGCAATAGTGGTGAGAAAAGAAAGTAACCCAGTCCACGTGGAGCTGTGTTATTGTTACACTAGTCAAGTGTCATGCCTAGTAGTGAGATAGAGACGGATAAACCCAGGTTATATAGATCAGTGTCATTACCATCTCCTGAAGGTTTTTTCAGTGACAATAAATCAAATGTGCATATCCTCCTGAGACCCAGCAATGCATTTTTTTTCCTCTATAGGGAAGAAGATTTTCACACTTTACTTAAAAAATAAAAATAAAAAAATGCTGTCCACTGCCAAACAAAACTAAAAAATGTAACTGAAAATAACTGTTGCATCATGGTGTTTCCAATCAGTGCAATTATTTAATATAAAAAAGACAAAACTATTATGTACTGGGTCTTAAGAGGACATAATAGTATAAACAATCATAAATGTTTTATTATGAAATATATTTTAGTATTTTGTGATGAATTTTAATAGATATCCCCGTTTTGGCTGCTGTACCACTTTGTATTTTTTCTCTGTTCATGCAGTCAGGTGTTGTTTTAACCCTCTTCTGCTTGTTAGTCTGTATCCCTGGCTGGCTGTCCTCTCCTGGTCAAACTCTGTTACACATTACCTTTCACAAAGATGTTATCATCCAACCATCCCCCGCATGGAGCCTGTCACTGAATGACACAGCCCACAGTAAACCGCTCTGTACAGCCGCATGCTCTCTCCAGTTTAAAGTGCAATTTGGATCCCTGCAAGAAGTCTGTGAATAAGAACCGTTGGTTTTATAGTACTGGCTGCCCTCCCAGACTCATTACAGCACTAAAGACACCCCCTTTGTGTAAGTGTGCTTTGTGTGCACATTTCCTGCCCTCCATGTTGCAAAGGGAGCTATATTAAAACAAAAAAAGAAGGGAAATTAAAGCAGCAACATTTACAAAAGACTTGAGGAGGCTGAGCAACGATGGCTGTTTTGGGAGTCATTGCGTTAAAAATATCTTTATTGTCATGGATCATGTTTGGGTAGGAGGGATCGTTTTGCCCCACTGGGCCAGCCTTGTGGGCAGCTGATGAGCCAGTAAGACTTGTGTGTGTGTGTGAGTGAGTGTGTGTGTGTGTGTGTGTGTGTGTGTGTGCTGTGCTGAGCTGTGAACAGAGAAGCCCCGCCAGCCAGCTTGCTCTAAATGTGCTCTGCACGCGCTTCAGTCCAACAGCTCGTCTCTTCCCTCTGCTCCAGATGATGCCTTGGATATAGCCGGCCCACATGAGTGATATGAATAACACACTGGATGAAATACACACTTCCAGAAGCCTCAGAGAGAAAGCAGAGATTTTTCAGAGTGGCAGAGGTAATGTGAGTGGCTTTTCCAGCCCAGCCCTCATCCCGTTGAGAGCTCCTTTACTGACACCAAATGCCCCGAAGACCGGCACAGCGCTCTGCACAGGGAATAGGTATGACTCATTTTTCTTTTAACCATGAATCACTACAGTCTGATTATACAGCTTAAGTTCAACCCAGTGTACTAAAAGTAAAAGTTATTTCTACTATGACTACCTGCCTACTACCTAGCAGAAGAATAGTACACTCTTTGTATTTGCAGGAACGAGACACAGAGGTCTGTGTGAAAGCTGCACTGTAGACTTTGTACCTGTAAATACAATTGGCTCGACCCAAACATAGCTGTCAATGAAGTGCAATGTATTATTTCAACAGTGCAGTTAAAGAGCTGGAATCAGACCAAGCACCTGTTAGTTTGTGGGAGATAATTAGTAACTGAGTAACTGCTGTGTTTACAGAGCAGTAAAGAAAACGCCAGTCAAAGAACAAGCGAACAAGTACCTTTTCAACAAACTGAGGCCTTCTCATCTGCTGCCGGAGCGTGCTCATATCTGACCTATTTTACCTTATCATGACAATAATGGATTGTTATACTATAGGTGATCATTCCAGCAGTGCTTCTGACTTCCACATAAGAACACAGCTCCATCACGTGTCCTATTTACCATGAAAGTACGTTATGTACACTATATATAAACAGTTGTACACAGATTACTTATTGGATATGATATACTGCATATGCCCTAACTTAGCATTGATAACAGCAGTTGACGTTCCCTGTGTGCTTCCCTTATAGTGATTTTACATTATAGTGATGAAGTGAGGGGCCGCTCTTATCGCAGGTCTGTTAGAGTGGGGTGTGTCGTCTAGCACTTGAGAGCAGGAGGGGGTCCGAGCAGAGACGGCCTTTTGTTTCTGCCTTGTATGTCAGTTTCTTTATCACCTGCTTAATTTATATTGGTCTCCTTAGTTCTTTTCATGAGACAGAGGCAATAGAAGAACCAACAGTTTCAAACTTATAAAAACTACAGTTAATCCACTAGCAAGAGAAAGAAGGCAATAGAGCTGCTGTTTTTATTATTATATTTATAGCCTGATTTTCCACTTTGGTTTCATTGTATCTCAAAGTATCATAAGTGCTGTGTGTGTGTGTGTGTGTGTGTGTGTGTGTGTGTGCTGTGTATACCTTATACCAGTGTGGTACTTAGAGTGACCACAAAGTAGCATGGATACACTTTTTATGGCTTTACCATTACATCAGCTGGAAATACACTTAAAGTGTGCATCTAAAATTAGCTTGATATACAGTATTTGGCGTTTTGCCACTACTCCATCTCTTATAGGTTCAGCAGATGCAAACTATTTTGGGGATTCTTAGCTTCCAATCAAAAGCACATTGAGTTTGTCTTTTTATTTTTTCTTTCTCCCTGTTTTGTCTCTCAGGAGCAATGAAGAGGAGGAGGAGGAGTCGTTCTCTTCCCCTGTCCCAAACCCTTTTCCTGAACTTATTCATTCAACCATCTCTCCCCTTGTCTCTGAATGTTTATTACCATGGACCAAAAGTAGTGCTACTCAGGTGAGAACGCCTTTCATATCTTTTAGTGTTTTGCAAAAAAAAAAAAAAAGATGTATTGCTTGAAAAGTAAGCATAATGTGTAGTCATGCAAACTTTGCTGCAACTGCAGGACATATAAATATAAAAAATGCATAGTTACATGATGTTTGGCTTGTGGACTGTCTCTTCACTCCAGGGTGGAGGGATGGTAGAACCAGTTGTGTGAGTTTGAAAATGTGCTGCAGTGAAGTGATAATGCTGTGTCAGCACACACAGACAGTCCACACACACAATGTTATTACCTTTGTGATCCCAAGTTCGCAACTACACACAGTGGCTACTAAACAACATGAAAACTGGAACTTTATTCCACAGTATATGAGCTGGCTCATTGTCTGTCACATAGCTGCTGGTATATTTGGGTGGATGCACAGATTGTGATGTGAAATGCACTGACTTAGTGAACTGAAGCCAAAACCTATAAAAAAAAAAAACCCATAATTTCCCATTTAGTGTCATTATACTGACACACCTAGTGACACAAAATGATTTTGATCACAATATTGACGCACAGACAAAATCCAAGTGAGATATGGAACCTTTGACAATCATACACTGTTGCCCATAAAGTTCGAAAAAAAATAATTGTACCTTTTCTCAATAAATAATAGTGACAATGTGATTTATTCTTGACAGATGAAGTGTCACTAGGGCTCAGTATGTAATTGTTGCACTTGGTCAAAGGTGATTACTGATGTGTGTAAATAGGAATAAAAAGGGAATGTGTCTGAAAAGCAAATTATTCCTACTTTATCAGCAACACTTGTATTTCGTCCTTACTTTAAAAAATAATGAAATCACAATTAGATTCTCACAAAAGGCAGCAATTGAAAGGTCCAGTGTATGTGATATGGCAATGGTTATATCTTTGACTCAGTGACACAGAGTAAGGATAGGCAAAGTAGTTAAAAATGAAAGTTGCTACATTATTTTAATTTTAAAAAAAGAGTTAATGTTTTTTTATACTAGTTTAAGCTTTATGCTTCAAAAGTACACATCTCAAAGTGGTCATTAATTCTGGATTCCCTTGCTATTCATGCAAAAAGTCTCGAATTGGAATATTTTCCACAGTAATCACAATATAGCTTTTCTGCCAATACACTTATTCTTAATTCGACATATATGTTGCTATTCAAGAAAATATTTGTATTGACCTGAGTGATCTGTAGTTGATTCATGCATTCATACAAAACTCAGTCTAAAAAGAGAGCACATTAATTATGTTGGAAAGCTACCAATTATGTGTCTGCTTCAAAAGTGCATGGCTTTCAGAATGGATAGTGGATGTCTAGAGATTTTCCAATGCTATTAAATTAGTCTGGGTTTTTCAGCCAAACACTGAATGTTAGCCACATATAGACCCCTGTATGCTGATGCTGATTTGATTCTTTTCAGTCTTGTGATGTGTGTGTGCATATGTGTGTGTATTTGCGGCAGCAGGGGGCAGCTCAAAACAGTGACTCATAGGAAAGCTTAAAATTACAGAGCTCAGCAGTTACCACGGGCTATCGGCGGTATTAAACGCTCTTAACTCGTGTTGTTTTCTGCTTTTTTTTTTTTTTTTTTTTTACTGAAGCTTCTATTGTCCTGAACTGTAAGTAATGTGATTAAGCCTATGTGGGTAATCAAAGTGGTATTTGTTCCTTTGTGTGCATTCTGAAAAGAAACACAGATGGCTTGATTATTTAACACGAGTGTCCCTCCTTGATGTACAAAGTCTCAGATGAGCCCTCGTCTCTATTCCCTTCACATTTTCGTAAGGATTCACATCAGAAAATGAAAGCATGATTGCCAATTCTCCTGTGCTCTCGCTAGTCTATTGTGAAGGAGGTCAGGGATTTGCGCAGATTTGGCATTTTCTTTGATAAGTGGGAGAATAATCCTCAAGTTTCTGAGTGAAGGAGCAAAATGACACTCTGTCGACCCCGCTTTGCCGCAATGTGGCTTGATGTGTAAAAAAATCTTAAAGTGATCCTTATGTATATTACTGATGGGGCCTGTGGGTGCACCTCATGGACTTAGACTTCTCAGCAACCGTATTGGGAAGACAAAAAGACTGTCAGACTGAACAGCTGTTTTTGTGTCACAATCCTCATGTCAAAGGGTTATGACCTCCTTTCATAGGCGCTCAAGAAACCAATGACATCATTGTTCCAACTGTGCAGCACTGATCCCCTCACCCACCCATCAGTCTTTTCTGTAGAGGAAAGTTGAGCTGGAGAGTTTTTCTTGTCTTTTCTAAGTTTTTCATCAGTTACAACTGTCTTTTTCTAGGAACAGACTTATGAAACTTGATTATGAAATGACAGGAAAAGGTCTGTGGTGTCTGTCATTGCGGTAAACCCAACAACTTGGTGCGTTACTGACCGTGTTTTCACTTTACCACAGTTCATTTAATGCAGGGGTGTCAAACTCTTTTTGGTTCAGGGGCCACATTTAGCCTAATTGAAGCTCAAGCGGGCCAGACTTGTAAAATAATGACATAATAACCTATAAATAATGACAACTCTAAGTTTTTCTCTTTGTTTTAGTACAAAAAACCCCATTAAATTACAAAAATATTTACATTTTACAATAAAGATGTGAATAACCTGAAAAAAATGAAATTTTGTTAGAAAAATTTGTGCAATCTTAACAATATTATGCCTCAACTTATTATTTATACGTGTACATTACACACAAACATTTAGTAACAGGCAGAATATTGTTAAAATTGCATATTTTAGGTTGTTCATATTTGTTTTTATTTATGCATTTATTTGCATTTTATTGTGAAAGGTTAGTTTGTAAATGTAAATACTTTCATAGTGTAATGTTATTTTTTCACTTACATTTTTTTTCCACATAATTTTTCAAGAAGAAAATAGTTGTCGTCATTTAAAAGGTTATTATGGTTTTTTTTGGGTTTTTTTGGTTTTTTTACTTGAACTAAACCTGAACTAAAATAATTTTGACAACCTTGACTGTTAATATCTTCAGTGTAATTTTTACACTTTTATCCTGCGGGCTGGAATTGGAACCTTTGGTGGACCGGATTTGGCCCCCGGGCCGCATGTTTGACACCTGTGATTTAATGGCTTGGCTGATTTGTGGTGAGGCACTTTGCTTGACATTGCTTTGTTTTACGCAGCTTTCAAAGCCGTTTCACTCATGAGAATCTGGCTTATCTGAGCCCCCCTGTTAGCCCTGTGTTTGCAGTGTCATGGTCCATTTCCACAACAAAACCACCAAGTCAAGACAGTCACATTATGTCAGTGAGAAACCTGGATGTCAGCACTACAGCTCCACAGACTGTTATCATAAACGAGCAAAAAAAAAAAATCATTTCTAAAAGCGGTCAGGCTGCAATCAGGTCAACTTTACAAGCTGCATTGTTATTTTTACAGCAACTTAGGACAGCTGTGATTGTTAAAGCAGATTAGTTGGCATGGTGAATAAATCTGTATGTGTGCGCCCTATACTACTTCAGCTGTACAACTGTGACATTAGAGATTAGTTTATGAAATTAAAACCATCTGAACTTTAGAGATTGACCTGGGAACAGTGCCCACTAAAGCCAAGGGCTGAACTTCTGTTTGCTTAGTCACAGCACTGTGTCGAAGGCAGGTCTAACACAAACTTCACAATGACATGACCATGCTGTGAGTGTTTGCAGAGCTGACAAACTCAACAGCCAGCTCTCATAATGATACTGAGCCTCCGTTAATACTGTTGATAAGGGCAGTGTAACCTGGTTGTAACTGTAACAACAGTGGAAAATAAACAGGTCCAAGTCATTAGCACAGCCTCCACTCTCCGTGGACAGAGTGGGCTGTCATGCTTGGACCGTTACCAGAGCTAGAAACACACAGACAGTCGGCATACAGACGGTGTTGAGTTCAACCATATGACTCATATGACTAATGTTATTACAGATCTGAATTCCAGCCTCGACAATTGTCTGGAGTAGATGTTATGGCCTCACACTTAAAAGATAACAATAATTTGTTTATCTTGTCATTGTTTGTCTTCATTACTCAAGTAAGGATATGACAAACTTACATTATTAGTGCTTTGACTGAAATATGCAGGTCCAGAGAATCTGTATGAGTTTATATCATTTCGTTAGTTTTCTATTGGGCTATATGTAGTATTTCTACTTTCAAGTATATAAATTAAAAAAAACCTTAAAATGATATAGTTATGACAGAAAAGACTTATGAAGTTCTGCTAAAGATGTCAATGTATTGGAGCGTAAAGATATGAACCGAATCTATTTGAAAAATAGTTGAGGGGATTTATATGACCACTAGAGGGACTAGTGAGTCACTCTGCTGGTCTTTCATGATGATGAAAATTAACACTACGAGGCCTTTACCCAAAGCATCACAAAGTGACCAGATGGGATGAGAACCATGAAGAAACAATTTTATGTATAATTTATTTAGAATTTATTATTTTATTAAGAAAATGGACAAAGTTATAGACGCTGGAAGCACTGTTGTTGTTTTCACCAGTGGATAAAGCTCTAAATGAAAAGAATGGAGTTTGAAATCACCGGTTTTCTTCTACATGGGTGAATTTGATTATGAGGCGTATGAAGGTATAAAGTTACCATGAGATGTTATTGTCTTTGCTGAGTTGCCGTTTGATGATCCACAGTTCAGACAGTTCTGATCTTGTTTGAACGATTCGCCCCAGATCCCTATTTACAACACAAACTGTACAGAAAACAGTGGTGATGTGTGATTTTACTGTGTCTGTTTTCTGTCTGCAAACAGAGCTATAATGTAAACTATCAGCTGATGCATCATGTGGAAATTATAAGACAGCGTTATTCTCACCGTGTGTTACAATAAGCGGCTATGAGTTTTAGTTTGAAGAAGAAAAGTTGATGATACGGGACCATAATACAGTAAACAATGAGCTTCATACTTTATTCAGTGTGTGATACAGTCTGTGGATACATGATGTTGATTCACTGGTGGTTATGGTAGTTGTAAATGTGTTTGAACATGTGACTTCCCCCTGCTGTTGAGAGTTTGGAATATCAGAAGTACATAGGACCCCTTCAAGGAATTTTAGTGGTCATAGGTCAGGAAACTTGAGTGTGATATCTCAGGAAGGCCTTGGGAAAATTTCTTGAAATTTAGCTTATAAGTCCAGCTAGATACACAGATGACCTAAAATATTGAAAGGTCAAGGTTCAAACAAATAGTGGCCATAATTTCTTGAAAAAGACAGAAATTCATGATGGTTCAAAGACAGTGAATGCATCACGACGGTCAAATGTTTTTTGCTAAGCAGTTTATTGTTTTTCTGTGTCAGTAAACTGTCTGAAAAGGGTCACACAGTGGCATCACTTCAAAACAACAGTAAAAGCAGCAAAATCCAATCAGTAACGCCACAGTGACTCCATCCACGTCTTATATGTAACTTGTGAAATAATTATCAGACCCCTTTCTGCAGAAATCCAGTGTACCGGCCCTTCAATGGGATCTTTTGATGTTCTGGTCTTGGAAAATTAATTGTTTCTACTGTGCAGTCCATGAGAAGGAGGTGACGCCAACACCTGAGAGGATTACATAAAGAAGTAATTGTAGATGGAGAAATAATAAAATAGTATTTTAGTCCAATTATTATGCTTTATGTGTCTGTTAACTTCTGAATATCAGGTTAGTTTTGTCACTGCATCGATTCCTGCATTTAGTGTAGTTTATTTATGTGTTTTGGTGTTTTCACCTACTTCCACTCCAGTGATTTACTTATTGTCACCCAACTTTTCTCTCAAGTTTTTTTTTCTTGCTAGTTTTGGTGCCATTTTACGGTGTAGCCTTAAAAGACACTGGTTTAAAGGCTGCACTCAGCCAACAGATAGGATTGTAATGCTATTTGCCAGTTCCATACACACTATACACATACATTTATGCACCACTATACCTCTTGTTACCATCTTGTTACTTTGACAGAGCCTGCAAAGGGGTCTTGATTGAATAAACCCTGGTCAAGGACAATGTGTCTGGGGCTGGCTTTGTTATGGGAGCTGTGGAGACTTTGTTATCATTCTGGCTCCATTAATTCCAATTCATTTTAGTTGTGTGATAACTAGCAGCGTCTGCTTGTCTGTGCTCTCACAAATCAGTGTGCTGTGTTTCCAGATAAACATGAAGCCTGGTGTGGGAGGTTCTTCACTTCTTCTCTGTTCTCATGAGTTGACAGAGAGGACAATTAAAAATGGCAAGAGAATGGAGATCATAAATCCTCTAACGTCCAGTTAAATATAAAGAAATGGACCGACCTCTATAAAGAGAAAACATAATAGAGAAACAGATCTACATATCTCTGAATGTGCACATGTGCTAATTTGCTGTCAGCAGTTTAGTGAAGACACTCACCTTTATTGCACTTCTTGCTTTAATCACGTTGGATGCACATGTTTGTGTTGAATTCATCTGGACACGCGGTATAATCATAGCAGGGTCAGATGAGTTTGTATATGTGATATCCTCATTATCCTGTTTTTCAGGCGTCTTGTAAATGCATTAATCACTTTAATGAAAGGGCTTCTGCTCTCCACAACATCTGGTATCTAACTTGTGTCCATTTTATTGTGGCATTGGACATTGGTTATCATAGTTCTGCAGTGGAGAAAATAAAATGTATTGTGATATATCTATACAGCAGCAGTAAATGTCCAAACAATTTCTATGAGCTGGTCATAACTTGTTTTTATATTACAAAATACCAATTTCTTAAACTATGAAGAGTTAGTCTTGAACATGAGAATGTTCTGTAAACATATTAGCACAACTAACATCTTTCAATTGTGATGTAATGTGGAGTCTGCAATAGAGATGTGGAGATGATAATGTCATCTGCCTGCTGCTTCAGGCTGTCACAGAGGACCTGATTAAGGAAAAAAAAAGTATTGTAGTTAGTGATTTAAAAAAAAAAAGTGTATTAAAAAATGTATTTATTTATTTATCCTATTAGAATTATTCCAGCATTTACACATGATGTTTGTCTATTCACAAGATAATTTAACAGGTCAAGAAAGCTGCACTTTGTTGTAAAACTGTTGAAATATCAGACTATGAAAGTGCTTAAATAGAAAGACTGTAGACCTGAAAGTCATAAAGATGATGCAGTTGTAACTCTCTACAAAGCCTGTTCAGAGTCACTGAAGATGTCTCTGCAACTTCAATATGATCAAAGTTGTAGACATTTTTTCCCCTTTTAATACTTTTGGTGTTGGTGATGTATATTGTGTGAAGAGAGATGCAGTCCATCGAGCTGCTTTGAACCAAGCTAGATGTTTTTTTTAATGTCTTTACCACAAACGGTGACTTTCATATTTGTAAAATGATATTTTACACAGACAAACTTCATGTGTAAAAGGTGGCTCAATTCAAATGGGATCAACAATGTTTGGTTCCTGGTCTTGCCCATCTGGACTCTGATTGGTCATCACAGCTTTCAATCACCAACTTTAATGAAATCAATTAAATTATTAAGAACAAAGAGATCAGAAAGATAGTGATTGCAAGAAAACTCAGCCTCTCGAAATCTACCTATAAAGACTGAAATCACATTTGAGAAAAGTTTAATGGATGTGCATTTGTTTTGAGTTTATATACTAGCTACCAAATACTATATTATTTGCTATTAAAAAGGATAACAGAAGAAAATAGTACTTGTTAATAGTAAGGTACATTTTGCAATGTGGAGTATGTATTATTTGCTTTTTAAAATAATAACAATAAAATAATACTTGTTAATGATAAGGAACATTTTGTAATTTGGCGTATGTATTATTTGCTATTAAAAAGGACTACAGAATAAAATAGTTGTTAATGATAGGGAAGATTTTGTCATTTGGAATATTTTGAGTGATGTATTTTCAACGACAGTTTTAACATTCAGTCATAAAACCACTGGCTAAAATTTTCAATACTGTATATTAATATATCCTTCATGAGGGTACCAGTCAAAGGTTATCTCTCCTGTTGTTTTTAGCACATTTTTTCTCTGTAAATACAAATTCTGTTTTCATTACCTTAGAATCGCCCACAGAAAGTACTTCTTTTTTCATTTTATGATCGTTAGGATCTACTGTTAAGGTTGATTTCTGTCACCTCCTGTATTTGAAAAGACGCCAGAATTAATAACCTTGCAACCAAAAAGAGAGAACTGACAAAAACACATGGCGGCCACTGTATTGTAGGGTGAGGTCAGGGCCTCGTGGTGCAATCTGCAAACTCACCACTAGATGTCACTACATATCACTCACTGAACCTTTAAACGTTAAATATTCTATTGTATTACTTTTCTTTGTGTATGTATAGATCAGCAATATGTCATTTTGTGTGTATATATATAATAGGTGAAATGCATCACTATTTTTGTGTCAAGTCCAAAAATAGCTCCTGCAAAGTCAGCAAAAACAATGTGCTTCGTGTGCTCTGTGGAAAACCTTGAGCTCCTCCACTGTAGTTCATAGCAGGGAAGATAATTGTGTGTTAGATGTTTTAGCTTCCACTGGCCTTGTATATTTTACCTCTCCTCGCCATGAGAACATCTTTTTCTCAGTTTTGTTTATCAGAGCTGCTTTTCTAAAAGGGGAGAAGAGGAAAAAAGCTTTTACATTTTCAAGGACTAAGGAGGAGTTTGTGTTGTACAGAGGAAACATGACTTAGGTTCTTACACTTTTCATTGTGGAGGATCGCACTTCAGCTGCCTTTTTCTTCTTAAAGCTTCCGAAGAGTTACCTATAGAAAAAAGTCATTGAAACTATTTTGGTTCTAATTTGCAGATTATTGATAACTTGAATGATTATTTAAAGATAGTTTTCACATCATTACCTGTGCACTCAAAGCAGAAGTATGAATTTCAATGCAAGAAGAGTCACCCTGCCTGCCATCACACCTCTGTGTCTTCAAAAGCGGGTAGGAATTTTACATGGATTTTTAAAAATGTATTTATTTTTGCGTAAACTTGGATGGTTTTTACTCTGTTAGCAAAGCGTTGGGTAATTTTTAATTTTTTTTTTAATTGAGTGTAAGTTTATGCAGTCTTTTCAGATGTGGCAGAATTTGATATATGATTTCCTCGCTTGTCTGAGAATGTCTAAATGAATTTCCATAACTAAAACTAAATCTTATTTTTACATTAACAATGGATGGTTAACATGTATCACTCTAGCAGTAAAATGTAAGCTATTACACTACAATAGCAGCTTACCAGTCTGTCATGTTAGCTTCGCCCCCCCCCCCCCCCGTTTAATTCATTACAAAATGGCTGAATCGCAGATGAATGTTAGCACAATTTTTCTTCAATGTTGACTTTACACAATAGCTCAACAGTCATTTTTACTGAGCAAAGTAGCAGTTAGTTTTACAACATGCTTATCAGCGTGGCTTGATAACATTTGTCTGCTGATGTAATTCATCTCCTTCCTGCTGAATTTCCTGTCAAGCACATGTTGCTGTGTAAAATATTTAGTATTTCCGAGTGCTCCCGTTCTGTTTGAGCGCTCAGAGCACCAATACCACCAGTGACGTTTCAGCAGACAAACGGAAAGGTGATAATAGCACCTGATGTGAAAATTAAAAATAAAAACCCCTCGTGAAGCCTTAGTGAAAGTGAAAAATTCAGAGGACATATCCCAGCATTTTCTTAAAAAGACATGCCTGGAGGCCAGCTCCTCACCACTGCTCAGCGATAGAGAAGCAGCTGTGGGAGTGCAGTTCAAGGTAAAACCAGAGAAGTCTAATTGGCAAAATAGCTCACACCGTTCTGTCCTTGAGATAAGACGGTCTAATAGATGACTTTATGTTTAACAAGGCTAAATTTAGTGCTACATACTCAATGTCTAGATTTACTCTGCCTTGTTCTGTTTTTCTTTTCTTTTTTTCCTTCAACCAGAAACTGCACGTGATTTTTCACTTTCCTTATTCCGATCAATACACACATATAACACCACTTAGGGTCAGAGTGTTTTACATATGGGCCGCAGCCTTATTAATAAGTCTGTGGCTCAGTGTTGATTTATTGATCGGATGTTTTTCACAAATATATTAGAATCAGAGTACATGATAATAAATTACTGATAAATAAATATACACAAGTTTAGAAACATTGTTATAATGCAGTAGATTGAATTATTAGCAGAGAGCACTGATAAGTATTTTAACTCTATAAGCAAAAAATTTAAAATGTTGGCACCATTTTCAAGTATCTATATTCACTTTATTTACAGCAGCTCACAATAAGGGATAAGAAAACTGCCATTAAAAGTTGCAGCATTTAGCTAGATGTTAAGGTTAAATTTGCTTTTCCAAAAAATCAATATGAGCATTTCATGCAATATGTGGAATAAATTATTTTATTTTAAAAAGGAGAAGGCATTATTCTCTTAAAGTGAAGGGACATAATCCAAAGGAGTGAACTGAATTTACTTGAGGCATGTTAAAAATAAAGGTGGACTCATTTACATGTTTCATTTCATTTATTTCTTTATTTGACAGGAAAAGTGCTGATCAGTCAATACAGGCATAAGAAGCACTAAAAAAGCAGCTTAAAACCAGAAACAGTCTAGAAAAGAAAGGGCAAAGGCCAGAACCAATTCAAATCATTAGGAGATAATAATAATAATAATAATAACGATAATAATGATGTTGTTGATGATGATGATAATAATAATAATGGATTAGATTTCTATAGCGCTTTTCAAGGCACGCAAAGCGCTTTACATTATTGATCCATAATGCATTCACTCTCACATTCACACTCTGGTGGTGGTAAACTACCTTGGGGCAGGCTGACAGAGGCGTGGCTGCCAATCTGCGCCAAACGGCCCCTCTGACTACCCCAAGACATTCACGCGCATTCATAGACTGGGGGCAAAGTGTGATAAAAGTAGTTTTGTAGATGAATACATGTGTACCAGCATTACGTCAGTGCTACTTGAGTGCAGCTCATCTGTTTACACAGCCTTACCTAGCCTGGTCAGAAACTCTGAACTAATAATTAACAATGTTTCAGAATCTACTCAGTGATGCATGATGATACAACTATTAATCTGCAGAGGTCAAAGTAATTACAGTTTTGATGCTGGAGTTTTAATTCGTAACATGGCTCACATAAGATGAGCTATACGTGCTGTGTAAAATTCTGCAAGATGCCATAGCGTCATTTGGAAACCATGGTCTGTATATATTATAACTTACGGTAGTGAATCTAAAATAACCTGCAGGAAAAAAAAAAAAAGTTTGGCCTTGGTGCTAGTGTACCTTTGCTTTTGAATAGAATTTCATAGCTAACAATGTGTGAAACATTTTTCTGCCTAAGGGTTAACGCTCACAATATGACATTAAATAATTTTTGATGTTTTTGTAAATGGAATAAAAATGCTATTGTAGTTACCATGGAGACACCACTGGTCTGCATGTGTGACTCTAATCTTCCTCCCTCTCCATGACCCGTATATAGTCTAATAATGTCATCCTGTGCAATACTCACCCCATTGATGCTTCTCCATTTTGCATTAGGACGTCTCCCGTTACATTTTCACATTTCATTCAGTCTCTCCCAATCCGTTTTGCTTTGTTTACGTTTTATATTTTTTTTACACACAAAATTATAATCCTTGAACCACAAATTGAAATAAGACGACTCTTGTGACTTGTCTATAAAGAGTTAAAAATGGTTATTTATGTGTGTTTTGCTGCTTTTATGCTACTCCGTTCCACCGCGGAGACGCTTCCCTTACAGCACGATTTCTGATTTTCCTGTTTATGTGCTGCACTTTTGGTCTGAATAAAACATGAAGTTTAGTGTCTGAACCTTGATGCTGTTGTAACCTTCAGCGCCTTTTTACATTCCTTACCTCTTTGCCATTCTACTATGAAGCTTTAAGAACAGGTAATGCTCCAGGGAAACTGTTTGCATGTGCAGTGTCACCCATGTCAGCCGTGGAACATGATGGTTCCTGTAGAGTTTCTATAGTTCTTAAGAGTTCAAAACTTCAATATGTAGTAACACAACTTATAAACACTACTGTATAGCCTTGCTGTCACCTCTCCCTGTAAAAAAGTCATATAAAAGGCTGTTATGCATTCCAGTTTGCAGGCTTTGGGCTGAGTGTTTGATTGGATTTATTTAATGGTTCAAATAAAATCTTTAAAGAACTTTCATTTATTGCTATCTCCCAGACATCGGACGCAACTTTGCACAGAACTGAATGCACTTTATAATAAAGTACTTATAAAATACATTTAGGTTGGCCTGTGCTAAGAAATGTAAACATTAACTACATCTGGTGCAATGCTACATGCATCCAAAAGGTTTCCTCACCCTCTGACAAGCCCTACCCTGTTTCTTGTGAAATGTGATGCCTGAATGATTTGATTTGGCCGAATCCCAGGAAGCCACTTCCTCAGACCAACTCAACTGAAACATGGTTATTTGCAGTTATCACCAGCAGTGCCAAGTGTGCATGCTGTTGTTTTTAATATCTCGGTTGGTTTGCTTTCAGTGATTATAAGTTGGATTTGTTTTGTCTGTTCTTCATTTGGTGCAGAATTATTTATATATAAAGTGTGATGCCTACTAAAACTCATAATAAGCTGCTTAATACAGACCTGGTAGGCATCAACAAAGGCAGGTATTTGTCTTGTTGTAAGGCTAATCACCGTCTAATTAAACACTAATGGCGTCTTTAGGTGCACATGCCATTTTTAGGACACATTCAAGTCATGACATTTCTAAAGAAGAGCCCTTGTGCTCTAAACGTGAACTCTAAAAAAGCTTACTACTGTGTATCCTTGTTGATGTTATTCTGTCCAGCACTCTAATAATACTAGGATTGACTGTAGTATGGCTTTTTTCCTTATTCTTCCTTGAGGTGTCAGACCTCAACTCAGAGAGCACTGACCTCCTTTCCCTCCACTAAAGGCTTCGGGCTCATTCTGAAACTGGCAATGGAGTTCATTGAGAGAGGGAAAAAAGCCATTCGGTCTTTACCGTGCCTTTCTCCCTGTCCCAACTCGAGTTCACCCAACTTGCATTACATTTAAGCAGCACCTTTGTAATTGCTCTCTGGGCTCTAGCAGGGCCTTATACTGGGATCTGTGCCTGTCACTGGTGTGTGAATATGAATTGGGGGGGGGGGAGAGTTGGAGCCTTGTGACTGTCCTGTGTCTGTCTCTATCCACCCTATAGTGAACAGATATATCTTTCAGTGTGAGACCATGTAGCAGGTGATTTAGGGCAGTTTTTGTCTGATCACCTCTTTGTAGATCCGCCGTCGCCGGATATCTTTCGTGTGAACGCGACAACTAGGACAGATTTGGTTGGATTTCTTCTCCCTTGATAACCAACATAGGGGACCCCTAGTGGAAGAACCCCATCGATTTCAGCTTCTCTGAGTATTAAGTCATCCAAATGGGGGCACTTCAGTTGAAAATCAGTTTTTTGGACATAAATCAAGCAATAATAGGACGATTGAGATAAAATTTGGTTCTCATTGATCGTCTTGCAAATGTCCATTTTCTGGCTACCATCCAGAGTTCATACAGGGTTATTTTCATTCACTGGGTGGAGTTTTGTGTGGAAAAATGGGTTCTCTGACCATTATTGTGCCACTATCAGGCCGATGTGGCTTAAATTGAGTTCATATCGATTGTCTAACAATTATCCTTCATCATGCCACTACCTTGAGTTTATATGATGATGTCATATTTTGACACCAGGTGGTGTGTTTTTTCCAAATGGTTGGGGGAGCAGAGGATTGGGGGGATTCCAGGGATATACCCTTGCTGTCGGCCCCCGACAGCGTAAGCCTCGTTTGCATTGCTTTGTACTCACCTGTATGTAGGATACAGAGCTTTCAACTCAGTATTCTGATTTCCTCTCAACTACAGGGTACGTTTTACTTTCAGATGGATTCACTTGTCCAGTCCTTGATGTCTCAGTTTGGTCTTGCATCACCATTGCACCGTTTTCTTATATTATTGAACATGATTTACTCATTCTCCTGTTTTCCTCTGCTGAGTGTTTTTTTTTTTTTTTTTTCCCCCCCAATTTCCTGACCCATCTAATTAAAGGGACACATTTCGCTGACACTTTAATACACTTTTAAACCTGTTTATTGCATTCTTAGCTAAACTCTGTACCTATTTAGCTTTAATTTGCCTCAGGAACAGCATGTAGCATAAATTGATGCCACACACTAACGCATTTATAGCCTGAGTTAATTTGTAAAAACCATCCTTAGACTGGCTTTACAAATAAAACTCAACAACACATACAGTACATAAGAGTACCATTTAAACCTCCCTTCCTGCTGAATGCTCCATTGGCTACTAATTCAACGCTTCTGTTGCAGGTAATCAAAGTTTATAATGAAGATAACACCAGCAGAGCAGTAGAGGTTCCCAGTGATATCACTGCCAGGGACGTATGCCAACTGTTTATCTTGAAGAACCACTTCATTGATGACCACAGCTGGACTCTTTTTGAACATCTGTCCCATCTGGGATTGGGTAAGAGTCTGTTTACTGCAGAGCTGGCATGCTTATGCACATGCTGTTGTTGACATGTTGAGATGTTATGTGTGATGTATGAAATGCATAGTACTGGTGTTTTTGTTTTTTCAGTAAGTTTTTCAGTAGATTTTTGCATAGAATCTTTTGCGAAGTTTAATCCATGAATCAAATTGCTGTATTTATTATAGTGCTATAGTGTAACATAATGTGCAGACAGTCCATATTGTGGTGATTTTGACATGTTTGCTGCATGTAAGTATGTGCACTGTAGTGGTGACTGTGTAGAGTTAAATTGAATAGAACAAATCCAATATAGTGAAAGGTACATTTAAATGAATATACAAAATAAGAAAAAGTACAAAACATACATAAAGCCTATTTGCATTACAGAGGTTTGTTTTTTTTTTATAACAGCAATGCAAAGTGGCTGCCTTGGAAGCATAATGTGTCTTGAAACTTTCCCATTAAGTTAGAATAAAATATATTTTTTGTATCTTATCATGAAATGATTGTGATCATGTCAGATCATCTGGGACTCTGTCATAATCATTGCACTTCGTCAAAGGATGACTGTGATGTGTATAAATAGGGAAAAAAAGAAAATAAGGAATTTGTCCAAAAACAGAATTCTTCCAGGTTTATGCACAATAGTGTATATAATAAGGATTAAATCCTTTTTATGGACTGAAACTCCATAGTCTGTTTCTGAGGTTGTCATTGAGTCACCACTGTTTGCCTTTGTGTGGTGACCTTTCTGACCCGATGTAGTCTTGGTTTATTGTTAAACACTGATTAATATACGACAGTCTGAACAGTCCATTATTTCATCAATCATTTAGATTTCTAGGGAAAAAAAAATTACATTGCACTGATTGACTTAAGGCCAACACTCCCATGCAGAAGTTATACATTGACCACGAGATTAATAATCAAACTCTGTGCCTCAAAGTTGTGCAATTAAACACTTAATAAAAACCTTCTGCTTGTAAACTAATATCTGATATGATATTACTAATTTCCTTTTTTTTTTTGGATCTTTTATCTACAGAACAGTTGAAAACAGTCTTTGACTTTTATTAATTTTCTTTCCTCCTGATAACACTAGAGAGAACTATTGAAGACCATGAGTCTGTTATGGAGGTTCTGTCAGGCTGGGGGATGGACACAGACAGCCGCCTGTATTTTAGGAAGAATTATGCCAAATACGAGTTCTTCAGGAAACCCCTGGTGAGTTTGTCAACAAATAATCTCCATTCTTAACCACCCCATCTGTATATCAATCACTGACCTCTATGATGTTACGGAAATGTTGTCAGGACTTTTTCCCGGACCACATGGTTTCCGTATCCAGTGAAACCAACAGGACGGTGGATCACTCTCAGCTTATACAGGTATTAAATCCTTTCTATTAAATCCTTACTATTTATTCCTTTCTCTTTAACCTTGAATGGTAATTTGTTACTGTGACGTTCCCAACTCCTCCCTTACTGTGTTGTGAACTTTGAGAATCTAGTGCGCACACACATCTATGGACAAATATTTCTCTACCCAACACAGACCTTTCTCAACTCCAGCACTTGTCCAGAGATCCATGGACACCTTCATGCCAAAGAGCAAGGCCGAAAGTCTTGGAAGAAATTCTATTTTGTCCTGCGGAGGTCAGGGCTTTATTTCTCCAATAAAGGAACCTCTAAGGTCAGTAAAGCTGTGAAATAGATTGATATGAAAATGAAATGCAACTACAAACTACATTTTTCCCATTCATAAATAATCAACAATGCAATGTGCTGCTATTTTAGTGTATTTATGCCTTGTTTAAGACTGCTAGAAATTTATTCTGAGTAACCTACAGTATGTCTGTTAAATAGAAGATGAGGACTTGATTCACTTAAGTCAGACTAGATATGATTTTTAGGACTTCAGGCTTAACTACTACTACTACCACCACTATCACCACTACGACGACTTTACAAAGTAAAAAAATGTACAAGAAAGTTAAAATGACAAAATATACAAAAGTTGTATAAAAGATGAATGAAAGGTACTTGAAATCAAATAAATAAGAAGGTAAACATATAGCTCAGTTAAAACCAGGATATGTCCCCCTGTAAAAGTATGATTTTGCTTGGTCCCCTTTAATTTTCAGCCTGGACAAAAGACCACTGCCAAAGGGTCTTGGATTTTGCATAAAATCTGGAGCCAGGCCATAAAGAGCTTTAAAAGGAATTAATACAATTCTAAAACAATCAGTTGGCCAGTATAAAGCCACTAAAACAGGTGTAATATTGAGAGGTTACCTGATTACTGAAGTGTGATTGGTTGATTTCTAATGCAATGTGTATCAAGCGTCATAAAGCAGCTCCAGTCTATTAAAATGATAGTGTATCATCTATTAGTAATAAATTACTGTATCATGAATAGTATATCAAAATAGTTGGAATTAATTTTTTGGTGTAATAGTAATGACAGCAGCAGCAGTATACTGTCAGTACTATTACATCAAGTATAAAGTATAAATCCTTCAAATTAGTACTGATATACTATCCTGCAGTAAAAAATACTCTCAGGAATATCAGTGTTTTAGGCGATTATTCAGTATGTTTGGGCTGCGATGTAATATATGGGTGTGTGCAACTTCTCATTTCACTTTGGAGTTTATAGAGCATATACATCTGTAGTTTAATTTCATAGTTCATCTGTGAGACGTGTAATTAATGGTTCAATTTTTAATGCAGAAGTTGGTATGACTTGATCCAAACAATGACTTGATTTGTCGTGAATTAGGATTTTTTTTAAGCTCTTGTTGGTTGCACATGTGTAACTTACTCCCACCTCTACTATTACATCAAATTAAATTGTGTATTTTCTTAGAGTCACTGATTTTAAGAATTGCAGACTAAGCATTCGCCCCAATTTTACTACCTGTGATTGCCTCACAAATAAAATCAGATTTAATTTTCATACATTTGCATACATTGTTCCTTTTGACAAGGTGAACATTTGCGCTATTTGGGAAAAAATATTATTAGTTCTGTAACATGTCTGTAAGATTTATTACCTTAATCTACAGTATGTACATCAGATGCATCCTTGTTCTGTGTTTGTACACTGAAGGGTCACCAGTTCATCTTCTGTAAATATCTCACTCATATTGCTAGAGGGCAGTGGAACAGGTTAAGCTTGATTTTCCTTAGGTCAGCTGGCATGACAGTCAGGCAGGAACGGCGCTCTCAATGCTGCTGACAAGTCAAGCTTATACCTATGCACCAGCCATGCCAAGAAAACCACTTCTCAACTGCTTTCATTTCCTACAGAAACAGTAGACCTTTTGTTTTCTTGTACAGGAAGGCTTTAGTACGGCATCTTTCTTTACTCAACTTGGTTTAACGTTCATCTGCGGTCAGACACATGGCTATTCAGTCAGCACATGCACAAACATCTATGGTATTACTTTAAATAGGGAAGTTGGAACAGTGTGTCACATGAAAGTAGAACAATAGTAGTCTTTGTGCTCCTTTTTTGGCCAAATTTATCATATCATATTATCACAGTGACTGTTAATACCGTTTCAATAGAGAGCTTAGTAATACGTCTATATTTACCCTTAACACTTTGTCATATGTTAAATACAGCCTCACAGTATTTGATAACAAATACTGTGTTTGGATTGAGGTGTGTTCCCCTCTGCTGTATTCAACATGAGATATTGTATTCCTTCTACCTTAAAAAAAATTGGACTGTAACTAGGATTTCATAAATTTTTTGGCTGTTGTTATTCTTAAATATCTATATTTAACAGACTGTAGGAAATAATGAAGTTCTGCATATCTATTGCTACATTAAGGACACTCTGAATGGGTTTTTATGTAGTATTGATAGTCCAAAGTCTAAACAGCAGGGGGAAGTCACACCCCAGCACAGACTGTATCAGTCACTGAATAAAGTATAAACCTCATTGTTTCCACACATCTGTATTGTGGTCTCATCAAGTTTTCTTCTTCAAACTAAAACTCATAGTCACTTATTTTGACAATATTTTGATATTGGGTCTTATAATCTTCACGTGCAGCGTCTGCTGATAGTTTACATTATAGCTCTGTTAGCTTAGCTCTGTTAGCTCGGCTCTGTTTGTAGACGGAAAACAGCCACAGTAAAACCACAGATCACCTCAATTTTCTGTATGGTTTTTGTTGTCATTAGCTGCACTAAAGATCTTGTTTGGAATCATCCAAAGTCAGAACTATCAGTATAGTCTGAAACCTGGATCAACAAAGGGCAACTTAGCAAAGATAAAAACATCACATAATAATTTTATATCTTCATAAGCCTCATGATCTAAGTCACTTGTGTAGAAGAAACACAGTGATGTCATCATCAAACTCCATTCTTTTTATTCATATCTGTGTCCAGTGGTGAAAACAACAACAGTGCTGCTAGCTTGTATCATTTTGTCATTGTCTTTGACTGTAAAAGTTGTTACTTAATGGTTCTCGTCCCATCTGGTCACTTTCTGATGCTTTGTCAAAGGCCCCATGGCATGACAGAGTGACTCACTACTCCCTCTAGTGGTAGCATAATTCCACTGGGCCATCTGTAAATAAATTCAGCCTGTATTTTAAACGGTCTAATGATGATAGTGGAGTGAGTAGAGATTTAGGTAGTTTTTTTATTAAGATTTTTAACAAACACCTATGTCATTTGGAAACATTCAGATTTTTTCACTTCGAGCCAAAGCTTTTCAGAACCATGGTGCTTAACCAAGTGTTTTTTTTTTATTGGATGAAAAAGGATTTTGTTAATCTGGATCATACTGGTTTGGTACAGTTATAGTGTGAAAACAGTTTTTGGATGATTTGCACTTTCAGAACCATCATGGGAAATTACACAAGGCTGTTAGAATAAGAATCAGAAATACTTTATTAATTCCAGGATGGGAAATTATTGGTTACAGCATACATAGAACGAAGAGAAGACAGTGCAAAACATTAGACATACTGTATATTTAATAATACAGTCCAATACACTAATAGACAAAAAGAAGACGTTAACAATGAACTGAATGAATACAATGGCAGCATTAGATTCAATGTTGAAAGGAAAGAATAGACCAGATATAAAGTATAGAGTAAGAAAAAAAAAAAAATCCTAGTTGAGACCTTGGTTTTGACTTTCAGGTGTGTAACTGTCTTTATTTTACAGGAACCCAGGCACCTCCAGTTCATTGCAGACTTCAGTGACAGTGACGTCTACACAGTGTTCTCAGCCAAAAAGCTACACGGTGCACCCACAGATTATGGCTTCTGTGTCAAGGTACAGTCACTTCCTTTTAACTGCTTTAACAAGGATTGTCGCCACAAACCATGGATGTGTCAAACAGAGCAAAAAGAGTTGAAGCAGAGCACTGATTGTAACTTTGTTCCCCAGTCCTCAAAGTGTAGTTCAGCCCGGGACTTGAAGCTGCTTTGTGCAGATGATGAGCAGACCAGGACATGCTGGATCACAGCCATGCGGTTGTTAAAGGTTGGCTTACTAATCACTAACTCTGTGTGATGTCTACGAGGGGGAGTGTTCAGTAAGTGCTGGGGACAGTTTTATTTCTGGGGAGAGGCTCAGGGCAACTACTGAGTGATGTTGGATTTGTGCAATGGAACACAAAAGACATAAATCACATAATAGCATATTAATAATCATTGTTGAATTTTGTCACTTCTCTGTGTTTCAGTTTGGGATGCAACTGTACCAAAACTTCATTCAGCCACACCAGAAACAAAAAGCTTCACCAATGGTAGGCTGAAGCTCCTTTTATTATTATATCTTTCTTGTATGTCCATTCAACAGTAGTGGAAGAAGTTTTGAAATCCTTCAGTAAATGTACTGCAGTCAAAAATTTTAAAATACTATCAGCAGCATAAATTATGAGAAGTAAAAATAGGCATTATGTAGTATAATGGTTATAGTACTGTATATTATAATTGTTACTAGTATTTTATAAATGTTGATTTTTAAGCTAACTAGTTTCTATACTCTTTGGTAGTTAAACCCTCTGCAACGCATAATATTCTATAATATATTTACATGTATAAAAGGTTTTTTTTTTTAAATTTTTTTACAAATTTTTATATAAGAGTTTATGGAACAAGGATAATTTTCTCACAGTCTATACCTTCAGTTTAACATAAACATTCAATATCATTACATTTAGATTTAGTATACAGTATGTGGTTTTTAATGGGCACAAAGAGGATTAATACCTGGAATTTGGAAAATAACTAATGCTGTCAGACAAATATGATTAAGTAAAGCCTCTGAAATTATGATATTCAATTAAATAGAATGTAAATACTGAAGTTCAGTAGCTCATATTTGCACAGAGGTTCAGTGTTTGACTACAGGTTCTTCAGTACATAGGCCTTATACTAACATTCACTAGTACTAAATTCATCATCCTCATTTCCAGCAGAAACACCGATAAGTTTTGTTACCAAAATCTGCGCTAAAATTTGCAACATCTTCATTCCCCACCTACCAAAAAACAGGTATCAACCTGCTCCATGTCTGCTGGATGTAAAGTGGCCACCTGTTTGTTTGTCCAATATGTTTGTCACATCAAGTATTTAAGTCACTAATGTGTTAATGTTTGATTTTTGTGTTCAGTATGTTACCTTTAGCACATGCTGCAATATAGCAGTACAGTTATGTCATTGTGTAGGACAAATGAGACACCTTCTGAGGATGAATGTAGGTTTCATGCCCCAGAATAGACCCAGACTGCACTGGGGGGATTTTTATGGCAGTGGACGCAATATATTTATAGGTTTCAGACATGCTAATGAAGGCTCTGCTTTCTAAAAATACGCAGTGATCAGCTGCGCTCAGATTTAACAACTCATCACCTCTTCTCTGCCGTCGGAGGGTCACATGTGACCAACTGCGCTGCCAGAAAGATTAGTTTGAAAGATAGGGGAGAGCATGGATCTGCCAAAAGCAGTGGTAAGCTGCTGTGGATATTCTGTGGTTTATTTGACAGATTTAGCGAAACACGTGTTACGCCTGTTCCGCTTCATGTGATCACAGTTACTGTTAATGCTCTGTCCACAGTTCAAAACAAAGCATCTTTAAGCACTGAGAAACAGAAGAGAACACTTGTTTATATCAGAAGATTAATAGTTAAGGTATAAATGTGGTGATATAAGATTTATGGTTATCCTGAGTTTTCTTTAGTGCGTGCAATCACATTGAGCATTTTTCCTTTTAATAGCCACTCTTATCTCTTTTCAAGAAGTATTCAGAAGTGAAGAAAATGGACTCACATTTCTCAGACACTAGATGGCAATGCTATACCACAAGACCGCAGAACACGGCCCGTTTTCTTACCATACAGCACATTATATGAAGGTTTACAGAACATTAATGCAAAAATTGCCATAAGGAAATTAAGAAAAAAAAACCAAGTCAGATATTTTCTTTATTCAGTCCATCTAGAATAAGATTTCAGCGTCTGATATTTTCGCCCTTTCAGAGAAGCATCTCAGAGAATTCACTGGTGGCCATGGACTTCTCTGGCCAAAAGAGTCGGGTGATTGAGAACCCATCTGAGGCGCTGTCTGTGGCTGTGGAAGAAGGCCTGTCATGGAGGGTGAGTCACTCAGACGCTGTTTGTTTGACATACTACATTTTAGCATATCTAATTAAAAGCTCCCCATATAATATAAATAATATAGATGAATTACAGAGAGATGGGAAACAAGAAAACATTATAAAATATAATGATCTGCTGCTGCATTTAATGTACTTATTTTAGGTATGTTAATATAATTGAATGTGTGTATTATTAGCAGTATTTTTGTTATGTTATGTGCATCACTTCAATTAACTCCTTTCTCTCATAGAAGAAAAGCTGCCACCGTCTGAGCAGCCATGGTAGCCCGTCCACATCCCAGAGCTTAGTGTCAAATATAGGTTTGTGAGACGCTTTATTTGTCTGATTTGCTGTATGTAGAAGCAAGTGGACAGTTTGTAACATGATTTTTTACATTTTTTTTTTCCTTCAGCTCTTCACTTGACTCAGCCTTGGTTCCACGGCAAACTGTCTCGGGATGAAGCTCAGCGTCTAATCACTCAGCAGGGTCTTATTGATGGGTAAGCAGCTACTCTTCTGATTTTGTTCACTTTTTATGACATTTAGCTTATTAGCAGATTTTTCATCATCCACTAAATACAGTACAGTCATGATTGTAGTAGTAAAATGTCAATTTCCTGCTAAATAAAATTCAACCCTGAAACAAATGTCTAAATCTTGCATTAAATATCGATGCATTTATCTAATCCATATATTCTACAAAATGATAACAGAGTAACGATCTAGCTCTAAAATATACATGGTAAGAAGGCATGACAAGTAATACTATTAATAAAAATGAATACTACATTACTATTGCATTTTTTAATTTTGCATTTATTTTACACATATTTGTATTATTTCATTACATAATCATAATCACCACCTGCACCATGCTTAATATTTATCAGTAAAAGCACTATATAAGAACCCTATACTAGACAGGACTATATACACTAAGTCTGTAAGTATTTATAAATTCTGCCTGATGTGTTTTTATTTTTTTTTGTAAATTTCAAATGTGTTTTTTCCTTGAATTATAAGAGGGAAAAAAAGTGAATAGTTTTTGTTTTCTTTTGTTTTCAGAGTGTTTCTACTAAGGGACAGTCAAAGCAACCCTAAAACATTTGTGCTGTCACTGTGCCACACACAGAAAATCAAACACTTTCAGATCTTACCTGTGAGTAAAATCCTCAGTTTTAATGTAAAAGCCTTATGTGCTACTGTTTCTTCATTAAATGTGTATATGAGCCTCTGGACCAGTCAGCCACCTGTTACTTGTCTCATGCATTTGTGTGTATTCCACTCCAGGTAGATGATGATGGGGAGTTATTCTATAGTCTGGACGACGGTCATACAAGATTCACTGACTTGATCCAGTTGGTTGAGTTTTACCAGCTGAACCGTGGGGTCCTTCCCTGCAAGCTCAAACACCACTGTGCTCGGATCACCCTGTGAACACGGGACCCATGAGACCCCCGAGGGCCCACATGCACCTTAACTCCAGGGCCCTTCTGGACAAACAGTGCTTTCGTGCCTTCAAGAAAAAAAAAAAAACCTATAGTAAATTAGCAGACATGTTGACTAAAACCACTGTCAATCCACACATTCACGCGTACTGTGGAAGCTGGTCCTTTTTTTTTTTTTTTTTTTTAAATACACAAAGGTGAAGGTGATAAAACTAGAGGATGCTGAGACTGGAGACAGTTTTGTTTGTTGGACTTGGTTATTCATTAGCCCTGAAACGTGCCCTCGAGGCCAAACAGCTTCTGTATTTCCAACATCATAACATCAATGAGAGAACTATGTTTTTTTTGGCGAGTGACGTACAGTAGGTGAGTTTTCTCTGCATTATGTGTACAATACTGACCGTCAGGTATTGTAAGTTAAAGACCGCTGAATCCCAGCCAGGGCAACTCTGTTTTATTTACAGGTATTTACTGCTGGGAATTTTACAACACCTCTATCCTGTTAAATATGAGTAAAACTAAGCTATCTTACTTCTCATTCGAATTGTATTCAGGTATTTTTTTTTTTTTCGTAAATGATTATTGTTTTCTATTTGAGAGATGAAATGACCTCTCAGGAACAGGAAGTGTCACTATACATGCTATGGAATCTGGACTGAGGCTGCTGCAGAGTGGAAAAAGAGAGGCAAGGTCGTGGTGGGAAATTGCACACCGCCTCACTAATCCACGTCGTACATTTATTAAATATGTGTTAGTAAGAGAAATGCATTATGAAGTTTAAGCCTCTGCGTGAGCGAGGATTGCAAAATGCGTCACCGTTGTAAGCCATTAAGATGAAATCAGAAAAACCATGTGACTGATTTTGATCATATCTGATTACACTGTATAATGAAATTTAGCTATAAAATTTCCCAAAGATTCAGGTATACAGTTGGGTTTGTATTCCAATGTTATTGTTATACCATGTCAGATTCTTGTTCTGTTTTTAAAAAGCTAGAAATGCATCATCTTTTGCATCTTTCCTTTTTTTTTTTTTGTCCGGAAAGTGCATTGAACAAATGTCATTGACTGCATAGTTTTTTATAAAAAGCATTTGTTTTTAACATATGAACTTGTATTATTTATTGCCACACTTAACAATATATTCCAATACAACATGATAAACTCTTAATAGTTTATAGTACCACAGCAGAACACTGGCATAAAATCTCAGCCTTTATCTAACACATTAGGCTGCAGAAAAAAAAAAAAACAACTATTATAGGCTTGTATATTTCACAGTAAATAGAGCATTGAGAATTATCCTTTCAATGCAATGACAGACATTAATGCAACACTAAAATTAAATGTATACCAGAGCCATCTTATCAGTGCACAGTGGGGTGCTTCTCTGCTTAGGACGATTTTTATAGTGAATACATAAGTCATGTTTTTAATGGGATCCGGCACATAGTTAAATTTAGTCACACTATATAGCTTATGTATGGGACACATTATCCTTACATTGTCAAGTATGATTTACGGAGTCCTCTTGGCAGTATATGAACAAACTGTATATGCTTTATATACTTAGATTAGGCCAACACATATTTTGGTAACCACTAGATGGTACTAGAAGCATTTTGGTTTTGCAAATCCTGTTAAACATTTGGAATCATAATGGATCTAGAGCAATTAAAATTACATAATATGCATAAAATGTGAAGTATTCAAGTTAGGTTCAGTTAAGTTACCTGAAAAACCTCACCGATGTTGAGCATCTGTTGTGCAAAGAATTATCTTTTGGCACCACGTTGATTTAGAAATGTCCTCTTTCACTCTAATTGCGAGTGAAACAGTGTTGCTTGTCAAAGAAATCAGTTTAATGTAAACCTGTTTTTATTCTAAAGAGATCTTTGCAATGGTTTATAACTGAGCAAAAAAAAAAAATCCTATAGAATATGAGAAGCTTAAAAATTGATGAGGTTGTTCTACCCTCACAAAACAATGAAAAGCAGAATGTCTTGTCTTGAAGTGTCGGTGTTAAACAATCTTCTCTGTTGTGATACAAACACATTGCCCCTATACCTCCCCTGTTTTACTTCAATAGCACATTTTGAAACAGCGCTCGCATCCAGGGGAGATGTGCACACACAGAATAGTCTTAAATGCACCCCTGCTTCCGAGGTCTTGTGCTAAATGTTGTTTTGGATGTATTCCTGCCATTGATCGGAGTCTGGCTGCAGGGGGAGAGATGGCAGCTGGGAGAGACTGCGCTTCCTTTAATGAATTCATCCAGCTCTATCCAGCCCAAACGGCCTGTGGATACAGCAGTTCTCCCAGTAAAGAAAGGCTCACTCTGCTCCATCTTGGCCCTCATGGACAAACACCACTGTTTTTAACACCCCACACCACAACACTGGATTTACAACTGCCTGCACTCTCACTCTTATGACTTCAGGTTTTATACTTTTGTAGTGTTCGACTTCACTCTGATCTTAAATGCCCCTCTTGTTGTGTTCCTCTAGTCTGTATTAAATTATCTGGCATTTTTGTGCTTTGGTCAAATACTGATTATCTTCAGCGAAGTCAAGACCTTGCAGTTTGCTTCGGTCTTGAACTACGAAAGCGCAAGACTGGGTATGATTCTAGGCACAGTATATGAGGAAATGAGGTGGTTTGTTTAGGGGAAGGACTATAGGTGCTTTACAAAGTGCTTTTCCGTCACTAGTATGTAAAGCCAGAAGCAAATCCAACAGCGCTGCCTCTACAGTTGCTCAAATGGGAAAAAAAATCATGGCTTAGAACTAAACACTATATTTTTACTACAACACAAGAAATGATTTGTACTGCAGCTATACATTAACTCTACTGTAGTTTATTTACATTGTTTTTCTCATTTATTCTTTAGCTTGGTGATACTAAAGGAACTGCATTTACATTTGTCAGACACTTATCACTTAAGATGAGGATGATCATGTACAGGAATGGAATATTTGTCTACGAGATGTTATTCTGAAGGAGGAGATGTGACATGTAATGATCATTAGAATTTTTCATGCAAATCTGTACAAAGAAGAAATGAGCACATTCAAGAACAACATGCTTACCTTGTCTATTTTTATATTCTTGTTTGGTAATATGAACAATGAAAATCAGTTGAATGTTAAACAGATATTTTGGGGGCCTTACACTTGCATTTGTTATAAAAGTATGGCTTAAAAAATAAATTTAAAAAAAGGGTGTAAATTATTAGCAAATCTCTTCTTTGTAAAAATGTATATAAGTAAGGTTGTTTGGGTTTAACATTTAGAAGTCAAATGTGGTCACTTGTTATATTCTACCTGATAACAAATGTTAATTTTATGCACGAGTTAATATTTTTTGGTTGTGAAATGCATTAAATTGCATAAAGAAAAAGCCGCAATAATGAAGCATTTAGAGTCAACAGTGAATCTAATCTACACTTATCATTATCATGTGTTTTAGACCTTTTTCACACCGCATAGGATTTTCAGAATCTAGTTGTGCTGTGGTGTGAAGGGGATTTTCCTCATGTGTTGCACATCTCTGGTAATGTATTATGCCTCAGATAATTGCCCAGACAGTGCTTGCTCTATAAGTCGCCTCTCTAACCTCTGATATATTTTTTCTGGGGGTCTTGGAACTGGAAAACGGTAAGTGCCAAGCTTTGTTAATTACAAGGATAACACATGCACTCGTCAAATAATAGATGTGGTTTGCAATTTCAAGTTTTAATAATCAATTACTGGCAGTAATTCTCTGTGGAGTCACAGGATAGTCATTAAATCTCAAAAGGCGAGACGCGCAATGTAGCTTTTTCCAAAGCCCTATTTTTAAATACATAAGGGAGCGTGGTCTGCTTTAATCTTGTGCATTTTGTTGCCTTATTACAATGTAAAGTAGCTCAATTAGAACTAGAGTAGTGCAGCTTGTAGAGTAACTGTTGGAGACAGTGAGTGATGAATGGTCAAATTAATACTTATTCCTATAGGAACGGAGCCAACAAGGACATGAGAGGAGACGCTCTGTAACAGCAATACTGCAGATCAGCGTGTTTTTTTTTATTATTTATTTTTATTTTTTTAGTTCCTGCTTTTATTATGTCAAAGGGAGAAATTCACTTAACAGCAACATCCTGCATGAACTCACATTAAGCAGACACAGTACACTGTATATCTGTCTTTTTGTGTTTGGTTAGTGTATACCTTTGTAACTGGCCTCTTTGATCTCAGCAAACAGGTAGATGTAGTGGTATTGAATTCTTTTTCCCCATACAGCAGGGTTCCTGTTATTGTATTTTCAGTCCACCTTCAAAGCTGAAACATTGCAGAGTTTCTTCCTGACCTTGAGAAATTAACATGGGAGGACTGGCTTTGCTCTGAGGGAACCCTATAGAGGCCACGTCCCCTCCTAATCCCCAGTTGAAAGGCATACATTCACTGCTCAGAAGAAACAGTAACATCCCGGTAGACCAAGTGTTTACATGATATCAGACAATATCTTGATAAATGTAAGTGCAAAGTGATTTCATTTCATTGTGATTATTTAATGTGGAAACGCTGTCTTTGCAGCACGTATAGATAGTGATGGTGCGTGTTGGTGAGGAAATGTATGTAAAGGGGAGAGGGAGGGGGAGTGAGAGAGAGGAATGAGTTTTGCCCTGCACAGATGAACAAACAGTGAATCTGAAGTGCAGCGCCCTGTGTGGCTGCCCACCAACTGAACAACATTAAGGCAGTCCTCCATGTAAAACCTGCTCACTTCTCGCACAAACACTTGAGTTTGGCAAACGGGCAGCAGCTCAGCGGGGAGGAGCTCTCACTGGAAGGCAGACAGTGAGCCACGGACAGCAGGGAGACATAAACCACAGCTTCTGGTGGTGATGGACTGATGTTTTAGGTGATCAAAAGGATGGATAAGAAAAGGAAAACGACAGGGGTAACATCAGGAGGGGGTCTTGGAGAGGAAAACATTTTGGACTTTAAAGGTAGACAGACATGAAAAGCAAAGTAAAGCTGAGATGTTTGACAGTGCAGCACTTGGGGTGAATATTATTGCACACTGTAAGAGTAGACCCACACTCTCAGATTCACTTTGCTGTGTTCCCTATCATTCTTACAGTACCATAACAAGTAGCAGGGTAAAGAAACTTCAAAACAACATGATATATATCATGGGGCAATTTACTTCAAGGTTACAGAGCAGAACTTAGGATGATATATTGTCCTTGCATTTTTCTGCAAAATAGGTCAAAATGTTCACAGTGGCATACACAGATACACATGTGCGCATGTACGCAAACACAGTTGCACATGCATCAGATCAATTTACATTCCTGCCTACTTTTTTTTTTTCTTTCTCTCATTTACATGGTGTGCGAGTGACTCCTGAATAAGGTAGGAAGCCTTGTGGAAGAATTAGGAAATAGTCCATTTCGGAGAACACAGTGGAATAGAAGCAGAGCAGCATATGTTGGGATTTGAATGGTCAATCGATGAATAACCCAGAGCAGTGTTTTTCTGTGCAGATTGGCAGACATTGTGAAGTGATATCTGTGTGTACTCTATGTGTGTGTGTGTGTGTGTGTGAGAGAGAGAGAGAGATGTGCATGGAGGAGTGGGGATTCATCCTTCCCCAAAGTATTACGCAGTGGTCAAAAATATTTGCAATGCCAGAAGGTATTTTGAAAAATATTTGAAAAAATTCAATACCGCGCTGACCTTTTGCTGGGCATTTGTGAACAGATTCATTCTCTGTCTAATCTGGCTCAGAGTCAGGGAGGATCTGTGTTACAGTATCATGTTGTCGATTCTAAATTATGTTAATCTATTCAGCCCGTACATTTACTTTGATGTCTTTATTGAAATTTTTTGTTTTAATTTTATATGTCAAGGTGGCAAACAAAAAGTATCCTCACAAAAAAGTTATACTGCAGCAGAATGTTGATATGGTATAGCATAAAACTCAGTGTTGATTTTGGTCTTTATTAAATCTAATATTTGCCCTCTGAAGGAAATATTTCTCTTTCATGTACAGTTTACAACAGTAATCTTTATTCAGTTAAATCCTTATGATTTTTTTAGTTGACTCGCATGTACACATTTGCTTTTTTCTATATAATAATCTTATATAATTTCTCTTTTAGTTACATCTTCTTATGAGATGATATACTCCTCATTCTGCAAAGTGTCACCACAAGAGGGCACAAAGTGTCCAACACTCACAATCTGTTGAATTTGCAAGACATTTTATGATATACCAACAATATGTACAGCTACTTGTTTTAAGATGGTACAATGTCCATCTGTTTTTATGAGAAAAGCACGTAGAATGGTCAGTATTTCAGATTTTAACAGATTCTACTGTTAATATTTGCACAGATGGTTAGAAAAACAACTGTTGGCATTTCTAATAATCTAAACAATACAAAACATGACATTATTGAAATCAACTTGCAAATAAAAAAAAAAAAAAGCAATGTAATTTTTCCTTAAAACTAGTAACAGTGAGAATAAAATATGACAATGCAAACATTTTTCACTCAATTTCTAGCCCTTAACTACAACAGACACAGACATGAAAAGAGCCAAAAGTTTATTTCTATCAGGATAGAAAACATACGGTGTAAAATCCATCCTGCTTTCCATTTCTGCAAGCAATAAAAGCAGCTAATTGATGATAATGATATGAGCACAAAAATTGCAAAACTACTACCTAAGTGTCATGTTGTTAGATGTAATACACCGGATAGTGTTTTCTCTGCAGATCTTAGACTCTGCTGACTAATCAGCCCTTGATCGGTGATCGATGCTTGTTGGGGGTAGATGCTGTTCCACAAGATCTACAGCGACACAGGAGAATGAAAATAACACACATATGTAGTGCATTACGCAGCCCTACTGATTAGCTGTTACTTTAGTCACGACAACACATCATTGACACAACACAGCGACCACACTGAGAAACTGACAGGCGTACTATTACAGGTAATTAGGTTATGCAGTATCAATACATTGTGGATGCACAGTTTGAGGATGAGACACTGGAATTATGTGATGACAGGAGTAACTGATTTAAAATGACCATGTTATAGTCTTAAAGAAGAGCAGTAAACATGGTAGGCTATGTGTTGAAGTCTTTGTAGTTTATAGTGCCTTTACATTTCCCAAACATGGCCAAGCATCAGAACAACAAGATTAATATATTCTGTAGCTGTTGTAGTGGAAGACAAAGCCTGTGAAATGTGCAGTGAAGTGAAACATAAAAGGTTCTCGACAGGATCTGACACTGTCAGTCATTCAGCACAGATAAAAACCCATTTGTCACTGAAACTTATTATCTGCAAAAAAATAACGCAGGAAGTTCAGCGACGATAAGCGAACGGAATTTAATATCATTTAAATAAAAGAACAATTAAAAAAAAAAGGCACAGAAAAGTAATTGTAAATGTAAATACATATATTCAGAAGTGACTCTGGCTGAAATTATCACTTGTCCCTCCACTGTCTCCTGTACTTTGTCACAGGCTTTTCCTTCCCACAGATAGAGGCCAGTATGAGATATAGCTTGTCCTTCAACTCTGTAAATTACTGCACAGCTCACAGACTTATTCACTTCATCAACAAGCCACAATGCATGCGCATTCCATCACTGATCCTGTAGACACTGCTGTTTCTTATAATCGTAAGGAAACGCCATTTCGTACGCTACAAAAAAATATGTTTTTTAGATAGAGAATGTTCTGGGAGCATGCTATTTGTTTACTTAGCGCTTCTTTTCATGCTGAGGTTGAATGAAGGCTACCGTCAATCATACCTCTGGACCTTAGTTGTGTACTGCCAACTCCCTGTCTTTGCCCCTTATTATAACATAAGTTAATTGAATCTCAGCCCAGTACTGCCTTCCAGATGCTTCTGTGTGTATAAAGGTACAAAAGTGATGGAGCAGGTGTAGCAATATTTGCACTTAGAGTATTTCCACTGAATATCACTTTTGCTCTGGTCAGACATTTAAGAGAATAGCTCTAGCTTTGTAAACCTCTTTCATTTAGTGCTGGGCAGTATTCCTGTCTTCCTGTTTTCAAAAGATTCCTCTTTGACCCACATATATCAACAACAGAGAAAAGACTTCAGTCAGAGCTACAGCGCACAGTTTGCTTGGTTTGCTAAAGATACTCCAAGAAATGGGATATGGACAAAATGGCCATGACCTCAGATATGACTGCACACAAAAAGGAAAGAAATGCATCTTTGTCCATAACACACTGTTGAACACAGGGATCACAACATATTTACGTGTAATGGTTTGCAGAGGTGGTCACCTCACATGGTGGTGGAGTAATTGCTGTGATATTTCACCAATCACTGAAACCTGGCAACAAGTATTTATAAGCTATAGTCTCTGTTTGTCCCTCTACTTAAATGACTGGGGTGAGTAGTAGATTCCTTTTTATTTTTCTGGTGCTCAAAGTATTAACAGTGCACAGACACATGCACAAATACGCACGTTCACTTTATATTTGGATGGAAAAATGAAAAAAATACCTTAAATAACTTTTACTTTATGATAGAAAATAATATTTTCATCATACACTGTTGCCCATTAAGTTGGAATGAGTTATTTTTTTTACCTCTTATTATGACAATGGGATTCATTCTTGATAGATAAAGTGTAAATGGGACTCAGTATGTAACCATTACACCTGGTCAAAGGTGGTCACTGATGTGTATAAATAGGAATAAAAAGAGGAATGTGTGTGAAAACAAAATTATTCCAACTTTATGGGATACAGTGTATGATTAGTGAAAATAGTAGGACACACCACCATTGCATTATTTTTGTCTTTTCATTGTATTTCCATCCAAGACAAGTTCCAGTACATATCATGGCAGTAGTATACCACATCTGTTGAGCTCCAGGGAAAAAGCAAATGACAGCAGCGACATCTCCCCTAACCTTCATTCTGGATTGTTATGTCGGTAGTGACAGACAGCATGATATATTTTTTTATTGTGGATTACAAGTACAGGCCACTCCATGCCCTTATCATATATGGGAGTGACGTTTGGGTGTCTGCATACGTTACACAATGAGTCAACATTCTCTTTTCATACAGTTTCTTCTGCAGTATCTTTCTCTTGCTTGCAGCGTGCATCTGACGCCAGAATGAACTTCATCACATCCTTTCATTTATGTCACGTTAAAATAAATAAACGGCTCGTCAGTTTTCGAGTGGTGTTAAGAAGATCATCCATTAGTCGATGTGACATAATTGTGATTTCCTTTGGCAAAGGCGTCACATCTCATAAACACCTGAGCATCTTATGTTCTGTGTGTGGGTTTTTTTTTTTAATTATATATCATCTGTTACACTTTGAGGGTGTTACAAACTTATATTAACAACTATCTTGCCTTTTATTCTTAGTAACGGCAACTTTTTCAGTCCTACTTTTCCCATCGATTGAAGAGCTTTGTCACAGGAAATTGAAATTGCTTAGAGTTGACATCTTTTTTTTTTTTTTTTTGCTAAGCAGGGTACTACTCATATCTGTGGAGCAGTCCTCGAGATAAGGATAACATAATTTCAGCACAATTGGCAGAGGACTTACTCCCAAAAGTAAAAGCATGTGTTTCACTTCCCATGTGTTTCCCATTGAGCGCTGAGTCTTAACAGATTCAGTCCTAATAGGAACGGTTATAATGTACAGTGCTCACTGTAATCTGTGGGCTGCATCTGAATGTTGCATGACTGCACAGAGGTACATAACAACACAGATATCACACCGATATTTTCTATTGAGTGGATGGTTGTATTCAACACGGGAATAAACACAAACATTTTCATTGAAAGACAACTAATTCTGCAAAAAAATATTGTACTCTTTCATGACTAATTTGACCAACGATTGTGTTTATTTTTTAGCTATTGAAAGAGCACCTCCTTGCTGTAAAAGCCTTAAAATAAGGCAATGCTCAGAGTGCAGCATTACAAAAGGAAATGGAAGGAAGAGAGCTGATTTCACTGAAAGAAACAGTGTCTTCCTGAAAAATGTCTTTCCAGCTCGAGAAATCAGCCTTAGTGTCTTACAAATTTTAGACAACAGGAGGATAATTTAAAAGCAATGTGACCAGGCTTAATTTATTCTTAAAATAGAAAGTAAATAAAATATATATGCTTATATTTACAATATACATAAAAAGTCCACCCATGTTTATTATGCATTCACTATTCTCTTACAGTTAAATACAATACAGTTTTTCAGATAATAGGCTGATAAAATAATTTTCCACCTGAATTATATAATGCTGTAATTTCATGTTAAACAAGGTGAGGACATATATATATATATTTTAAAGGTTACTGTGTTATATTACTCTAAGCACTATTTAAATACACAACCTATATTTAGAAACTTCTGCTACAAACATATTTGGCCTCTCTGATTGTCTTATTGTCAGCTCTCACATTTTTTTTTACAAACTAAATGCGACTAATAGAAATGAGAACAGAGATAATAGCCCCTTTCATGTAAATGAGTGCATGCTTAGTACCACATAAAGATATGAAAAGAAAGATATTCATTCATGTTATTCTCATACTGAAAATCTCAGGTGTCCCTCTCTCAGCTTCCAGGGTCCCCTGATGTTGAAGAAATGGAAATACTCACACTCAGGATTCAACACATGAGCTCTGTATGATATAAATTCAGGACCACAGAGGTGACTGAATAATAACATTAATGAAATTTTTACATTGGCTGAAAGTCAGAGTTCCCCATCATTAATTTTGCACTCAGTCTTTACAACTCAAAAATGCATGACAAAATTTCCGGTCCATAGTCTGTAACGGCAACAAAGCAGGTCCTGTACACATGGGTTATTTTCAGTAAATTACATAAACCTTAACTACTGGGATAATTTTAACATTGTGTGAATGAATGCAGATCATCAGGTAGATAAGACCTCATAAGTGCAATCAATGCTTTTGAAATAAAGATGAGAAAGGTGCAGGGAAACCCAGAAACCTGATTATCTCTCCAAATTGCCACTGGCTGTCCAGCCAAACTGTCAGGCAGCTAATCTTTTTACATCTGATGGCTTTGTATTTTGTATTCAGCAAAACTACACTCAAATAAATAATATCCTTATCTTCCTTTCCTTCTTGATATGGGTTTTTATTTCTATGCCGCCGTTCTTTGATTCAGGATGTGGATAAAGATGGACTTGATCTGCCTCTAAGACGAAAAGAGCATCGTGCACCGCAGCCATACTTCACCGGATTTCCATCTTTCCTGTCACACCCGCGTGCATGTTGTTGGAAATACATGATATACACAGTAGATCTACATCATGTAGGTATATGGCTTCAGTAGACTTACACAAATCTTGATTTACAGCATATGATGCCGCCGATGCATTGTGTGAATAATTCAGATACTGATTTTTTTTTTTTTCCCCTGTAAGAAGGAAAGGTCTTTACTTCTATAAGGTATGCAGGGTTTCCATCCAAACCTGACACCTTCTTCTTTGACCATGAATAGTGCTTTCCTCTGGAGTGTTAGATTGTTATTGTAGAGGATGGCCTTATTCCTGTTAAAGGCCCTGAGTCCAAGCTGGGACATCTCTTCTTTAAATCAGCTTTGGGATCTCATAGACTGCACTGATTTCCTTGTAGGCCTTTGTGCTCTTAAGAAGTGATCACCCTTCTTCAATGCCCCGTGGATTAAACGGGGCAGGTTGGTTCACTCCTCGCTCACTCCACTTCGCAACGACTCTACCTTTGTAGCCAATAAAAGACTAACTAGAAAAGAATGAAGCGATGGGAGAATCAATCTACTGGAAGCCTCCCCACAGTTTTCTCATCATTTCTCGTGTCGTATGTCATCTTGGATTGTAACACAAAAAGCAAAACTCAGTATGAGGGATGGTTTCTCGGCTATTCAATGTTCAGAGAAGCCAGAGCGTGAAAGGGGTTCAGAAAAAGTGTGAGATAAGTTGTGTTTAGGAGTTAAGTGGAGTGTGTTGTTGTGGGTTCGTCAGTGAATCTGAAATAACAACCGCATCTCTTTCCACCTGAGATTTTCTGTAACAAATCACATATTTTACTCTGCACCTTTACACAAATCTGTCTTGTTAGAATCCATATTTCTTTTGTGAGAATAAATTAGACTTGTACTTTTGGCCAATTATGACAAAAAAGACTCAGCGTTTAATGAACAACAGCCAGACTGCGAGCGTCGTACACAAACAGGTCAAAACGCTCCATGAAATAGTTGTAATTACTCTCAATGAATGTAAAAATAATGACGATGATGATGCTGTCATGTCAGTCTGATATCCTGCATGCATATTAAGTGAGACAGGAGCTTAGACATTAATTAATTAGCACAAGTGAATATCCATTAAACATCCATTTTCAGTAAACACACAATCATTTATCTCTTGTGCTGCTATGAGAAAAATGTAGGATAGGTATTGCTTGTGAATAAAAGATCATTACATGTAAGGCAATCTACACAAAAGTGGAATCAAAGAAAAGAGTTGATAGATAGATAGATAGATAGATAGATAGATAGATAGATAGATAGATAGATAGATAGATAGATAGATAGATAG
>JAPQRQ010000015.1:23289676-23303497 GCA_037367365.1 Apogon talboti
GGGGTAGTAGTGGGGGTGGGGTGGTTAGCACATACATTGGCGGGAGATACACACTAGCAGAGGCATCAGACACAGCCGTTTAGAAGCAGAGGTTTAATCACATGTAAGCAGCCTCCAACAGCCGACACCTTGATGTGTTTTGGAGATGTGATGCCTCAGTGTGTGTGTGTGTGTGTGTGCGTGTGTGTGTTTGTGTGTGTGTATTTATTTATTTTTTTACCAGACCCTCCCCCCATGGCCTTCCCCTCCCCTTGATTTTCCCAAGAGACACCCCGCTGAGAAAACGACAGGGCAGCAAAAATGTACAAAACCAGCTCTCTGCTGGCTTACACCACCTTTCTCTGCTCATAGAGAAAAATACCTCAACCAAGCCGAAGGAATAAAATCCTGACAGGCGATCCCCTGGACTGGCATGCAAATAGAGTCCACAAACAAAACTGATAATGCATCAAACCTTTAGCTCCTTTCTGCTCATACTAAATGCTGTTGAAAAGCTTGTATGTAATCACTTTTTTTTTTTTTTTTTAGCATCACTTGAAATCCATCTATTACATTTCTGAGAGCAACATGTAACATACATAATCATGAACACACACCATTTTTTAAGATGTTTGTTTTATTCATGGTTTGAATTTAATAATATAACACAGATAACAGAAATCACTACGAACACACGTGAATACAGGGAAAAACAAGTTGTATCTATTTACATCAAAATGTATGTAAACACAGGTGCAGCACAGATTAATTCTCAAATACAATCAACTGAGAAGCCAATATGCTAATAATAGAGCTGAAATGTAACTGGACATATTTTGATTTGATTTAATTAATATCAATTTCTATTAATTCTTATTAAATGGGTTATAAGTAGTCCCGATGGGTATTTAGAAAAAGTCAAGATGAACTGCCAAATATGTTTTAGACTTTGCTTCTCTTTAATGTTGTACTGTATGTGCATTAGTGATTATGCTCCACGTTTTCGAGTGAATATATACTTATATCTTAGATGAAATCACTGACGTCTCCTCTGTTGATGTATGAACTGATAATTGACATGATCTTATTTTCTATCAACATTTTCCTTTCTGCTTTTCTCCTATAATTCTATTAGTTGTTTATCTTCTTTTCTTTTTTCTTTTTTTTTTTTTTTTTTTTACAGTTAATCCAATATGTGCCCATATAATGTTTCCTATATACTTGTCTGTACCAGCTGTTACTGTTAGAAAAGAATGTGTACTGTGTTAAATGACCTGTTTTCGCTGACACCAAGGTCCCAGAACACACCCACCATGGCATGTCTGGCAGTTGTATAGACAGGCTACTCTGCAGTTATATATTGGTTTTTCCTCATGATAATCACTTAATAAAAACAATTGCAGAGATCGGTCCGATTTCTACTGAGGTGTTACTGTTTTTAAAGCAGGACTAAACGCAGGTGGACCATCCTGCATAATGATCAGCGTGGAGTGTATGAAACCATTAGAAGTGGTCCATTTAAAGTTGTGACAGTTCAAGGGAAGCGAGAGTCATAACATATTCAGAATGGTCCAGAGCAAGGTCAGTGTTTTAGTACCTCTCCATGTCTATGCAGTGAAGCAGACAAGGATGCAGCACATTTCATTTGGGACTGCCAGAGAAGACAATGTAGAGCCATGACTTGTCTAGACGCTCGGTACTCGTCCTTAGCACGACGGCTCAGTAACAACCCTGTGCTGAAATAAATCTATTACTCAGTCTGTGTTTGGATTAAAAAAAAAAAGCAGATTCCTTGCCCCACCTCTAGCTAACCAGTACACTTCATCTGCTTTGTAATGCATGCACTTTACATTGTGGTATATAACACTGGCTTGGAATTGCCTGATTGACCTGCATTCCAGAGCCAGGCCGTTCTCTGCTCACCACACCTGGGGCCCGGTGCTGGCGTGTGGCTGTCACTGGCCATCGCCACGCCATGCGATTGATGACAGCTATTCACTGATGAAGCTGTATTCATCATTCCTGTCCAGGGCTGCACTGACCAGATGGACCCTGACCATCCATCCACTGTCAGGGACACATCTGTTCCCGTTGTTGCTTAGAGTACTAACAAGTCACCTGCTCCCTGAAAGGCTGGTGTCAGCCACAGAGGGATGGACGCCGCTACATACTGCCCGTTAAAGACTGAAAGATGCCCAACATAAAACTACTGGATCCTTATCACACCATTTACTATATATGAATATGCAAACAATATATTGGTGCTTATTTCCCATCTTTATTTTATTCTGTATTGCTGCCTTTTGTCTGAGACGGTTGTCAAATCACATTTACTTGTGTCAAAACTGAGCTGTTTTCTTTTTTCACTGCTGTAGAATTTTTAACACTGAAATACCCATAATGGAGCTACTGTAATCTGTGCTGTGCTTCTTTCCTCTGTTCACAGACAGGCAGCATCAGCCTAACAGAATAGAATTAAAAACAAAGTAGTTTCACAGATTTAATCTTTAGCATGTCTTACCAGATCCATTACTTTTTTTTCCCACCAGACAAATCTTGCCTTAATTTACTCCTGAGTTGTTTTAAACACATTCAATTGTCTGGAAACTTTCCATTCAACGTTCCCAAAGTTTGAAATTTAGAAAACACAACAGTATCCTTGTCTACTTACCCAGTTGTTAACAAAAAAAGATATGGGTTCTGACTGCGCTATGAATATACTGTGAGAAAAAAAGCCATCATTCTTTCAGGGTTTCCTGCTGTTTCTGACCATGTAACCTCCTCCCTGCACACGGCTTCCTATTATAAACTTTTCACGCAAGGAAGAATGATTTGGGCTCCATACAAGGTTCCAGTGGTCATCGCTGCAGTTTCTTTTCTTTTTTTTTTCCCCGTATTATGAAAGTTTGCAATTTTCCTGCTTCTGGCCTGAATGTGTTTTTATGTTCGTGTGTGTGGATACTGTATGTCCTCACAGAAAGAGCTGCTGAGTTTGGCAGCAGTGCAAGCTGGCCTGTCTCTCAGGGCCTGAGGTAAAGTGGTTTAGAGGCCTATTTAGCAGGTCTGACTTCATTAGACTCCCTGTGAGGAGGCTGAGTATGCCTGAGAAAGCCTGCAAAGTTCTTCATTGTCTTAAGACTCACTTGTAATCACCTTACTCAGCGTGACTGACAGAAGAGCTCTCTGGCATGATTGAAAGTATTGATCTTTTGGCAGCTTTCTCTAGACAAGTCAGAGATGCACAATCACAGCTCCCACTTAAAAAAAAACCCCTCTTCATCTGCTTTAATCATCTGATCAATAATTAGCATCAGGACAGTCAGGGCTCCAGCCGCGTGTTAGGTGAGACTGCTTTCGGTTGCCTTCTGCCTCCCCTCTGTTTCTCACTGGAGAGGAATCTGCTGAGTAAAGCTGATCTGGTGGACTGGGGCAGTAAGGGCAGCGTGGAAGCCCAAACAGCAATGACTTTCAAATTCATAAGCTCCACCCAGGCTACGCTGTCCACCTCCCCTTCGCTGTCGTGCAAGATCGGCAAGATTTCTGTCACCTTCAGCGATGGCAAACAGCCAAGTGTTCTTGGAACCAAAATTCATTCTCACAGCATCCTGTCGTAGCAGCATGAACTTGTTAATCTTCTGATAATTGCAGCTTTAAAGGAATATCACAACTCAGGTGGTGGGACAACCGTGGGTGTACTTGATCACAGTATGTCATGTTAATAAACATCTTTCAGTTCTGATTACTTGTTGCTTCTATAAGGACATATAATGATGGTAATGTTCACTTTATTGTGCGCAGACTGATATTTTTTATCAAGGATTTTTTAAACCAAGCCATGGAGTGCCTCAATCTGGCCCAGTTACAGCTCACAGCTCACTCAGTAGTTTGCACAGCTATACACCCTCATTAAACCTGTGTTTTTGTCTCATATTTTCCATGGAAACACAATAATGGCTGCCTCACTTGCTGACCAAGACCATAACAGTGTTCTTTGGTACTACCGCCTCCAACAGGGCTGCCCTCAAAGTAGGAATAAGCCCGTGCCTGGTGACAGTGTGAGTCAATGTCCAGAACCACAAAGAGGAAATCTGGAATCCATTATCACTTCCGCTACCACTGCCAAATGTTTGATTTAAATAAAGCCAGTCAACTCCATCGCTGAACAAACACCTAACTTCTGATTTAGACAATAATGAGGACAGCCTGTTGTCTGTTTGTCTGTTGTTCTCTGGACCTTTCTCTCTCTCTGCTTCTCTCTTTCTGCCCAGGGGCCAATATAACAGCATTGAAGCACAATAAAACAGTAAAAAGCACACTAACAGAAAAAAAAAAAAAGGATCATGCATTTCATAGCACATATTTACACATCCAAAGACACAGACACAGGAAAAACAGCAATGGAAAAAATAGTATACTGTTACAATAATGATTGTTTTTTATAGCAATAAGAATTGAAAGAAATATACAGTATGGCTGTGGAAAACAATTTTAATATACATTATCATAAAATGTTTTAAATGACCATTCCTGCAAATTATCATACTGAAATAACTTTCAATCTACTGCTGTTCACATATTTAAGACCTGAAGGTAAAACATGATTAGCAATTTATAGTGGTGTTTAGTCTGTGCAGCTGAGGAAAAGACTTTGGCCTTGATGAGAAACTGAAAATATTAACATATTTATGTAAACCATAGATTTTTACTTAAGTTTACCTAAAGTTGGAAAACAGGACTGGTGTACTGATGGAAGTTGAATGAAAGTGACAATAAAAATTAAATAAATTATATGGATGTTTGTGTTTTGGGGCCATTAATGTGTGTGTGGTAAATTATTGCATTCTTCATTTACAGCATCAGATAATTAAAGCTTCATTTTGATGATTCTGCTGTAGTTCTTGCACACCGGAGGTCCAGGTTAACATTCGTCCCTCCCCTTCATCAAACATGAATCAAAAATGATTTGATTATTGTTTTGTAATTAATAAAATCTAGTAAGGTAAGTGTGCTTGAATTCCAGGCTAGTTCCTCTTCTCAAAAGCCTCCTTGTGTTTGTGTTGATTGCAACCAATTGATAGTGACCCACAGTACAGACAAACTCATCAGCTAATTGCAAAGGGCATATAGAAAGGTCATTGAACAATTAAGAGAAATTGAACCTGCAGGGGACTGTGACTGCACAAGACTCAGAAAAAAAAAAACCCCACAATGTATAATTTGGAAGCAGTATCACACGAATGGGATGAGAGGTGGAGAAAAATAAATAAGGGCACCCCAATCACTGAAGTACTGATTTATTCAGTCATTCAAGTATTAAAACTCCATATGGCATCACAGCATCCACATTATTCTGTTAAGTTATTTTTTATATATATAAAAAATAACATAAAGTAAATCTCTGGGTTGTTGAAAGGCTCCTACCCGTAAAATACATATATAAATGTTTTGAGTTTATATGAAACTACTTAAAGCTTTTATTAATCATAATGTGCTGTGCGAAAGCATGCAATATTGTGGTGCATATCCGGTTCCTGAATCACCTTCCCACAGGGCTATTCAGTGCCTTATTATCAGTGCAGTGATAAAGGTATTGATGATATGAATGCAACGGAAAACAGCACTCTGTAAACCAACCTTGAGTCTTTTTCACTTCACAGCACAGGATTACAGAACAAAAATGTATTCTGCTATTTGTCAGTATTGTGTAATGCAATGTGACGTTTTCTGCTCTCCGAAACCAGAAAAGGAGGTAAACAAGACAGTATTGCTTTAATTCTTAAATGCATATTTAGCCTGTAGTTAAAGAGGTTCCTTAGTATGGACTTTTTCCATCTTTTGATTATATTATAATACACCGTTTCCCATGAAGTTGGAATAATTTTTAATTTCACATTCTTCCGTAATCACCTTTGATCAGGTGCAATGATTGCATACTGAGTCCCAGTTACACTTTATCATCAAGAATAAATCACATTGTCACAATCATTTCATGAGAAGAGGTAAAATATTTTATTCCAGCATTATTAAAGCATTAGTTACTGTTATATTTGTGATGTCACTGTGTCACGCCTTAATCTTCAAGTTGAAAATGATTGCATAAAACCCCAAAACTTTCAATTAAAAACTAATTTAGCATATGAATAAACATCTAACTATCCCTTGGTGTGATAACTTTGGGATGCATCACACATACGACTCCACAACGGTGATGATCAACAATAAGCAAGGGAACCAATTAGTAATTTCCACAGCAAGAAGTAATTGAAAAATCCTCTGTATGCCATGATTTTACAACAGGAAGCATTTAGCAAGGTTTCTCTTTGTTTGTTTAATTGTAAATCTACTGTAGCATCGCTTTCCTTTGGGCCATGTCTTGTTGGAGATATGCCAATGGTGTTTCACTTGTTGAGTCTATTACTGTGCAAGCTCAAAAGCAAGCAAGAGCACACAGATGGAGTAGCCCCAGCACACACAGCACCGTCTCAGAGGCCCAGAGGGCTGCATTGTTATTATCTACTATTCAGGAACAACAGATGAACACCATATAGTTTTCAGTAGGGTACTGCTGAAATATGTTGTTATTGTTGAAATCTAGTTCTGTCATCACGCTTTTGACTTCTTCTCTGTTATATAATTATACAAAGAGCTGGCAAACCATGCATTGCAATATAAGCATTAAAAAACACTGCACATCATTTTCTTTGTGATGAACATTTATGTATTAAGACATTTAGCGGTGAAAAGAAAAAAAAAAGCCTGAAGTGTAATTTGTGTTTGCGGTGGCCTCCTAGCTCCCACTAAATGGTATAATTACAGATTTGTGTTGGATTTTCATAGAAAATAGAGTGCGACAAGAATGAAATGTCCTGATTTTTAACACAAAATATGTAGAATACTAAATAAACGTAGAAAAAAGCAGAATGCGTAAAGATGTAGTGTTTCCAGGTGTGACTGTCTTTGTACATACAAGGGCCTATGTGTTTGTGTGTGTGTGTGCGAATGTACATGTGTGAATGGGTGATTGTGTGCATGAGCTTGAATATATCTGTATGTATGTGTGCGTGTGTTTGTGAGGATGTGTTTGTTGATGCCTATTGTGTGCTCTTCTGCTCATGCACAGACACTCCAGAGATGTCTGCACTAATGGAAGCTGAAGCTGTCGTGGCTGTATTGATTGCTCAGACCTGCAGATTATTGCTCTGAAGAGTGACCAACAGCAACCCACTAAGGTAAAAAACTTCTCTAACCAACAGGAGTTCAGCTGCTCTACCCTGAGAAGCAACATGTTTAATTGTTTGTGGTGTTCTCCGGCCCCTACTGCCGAGGGCCCTGAGGGAGAAAGCCAAGTCCAGGGCCTGACCTTTCCCTTCCATAGCCAGCCTCATTCACACATAGACTGGGAAATGTATCAGTGCTCCTCGCCTCAACATTGCTCCAATTACCAGACACAAACAAAATTGGAGCCCTTATCAACTGGAATAGGAACACTGTATCCTTTGGAGACTGTGAGGCAGCTTATACACTGGATTCTACAAAAAGAAGTCAAACACACAGCAAATGAGGCATTTTGTGGTTTACTGATAACGTCTAATTTTGTATCTTACAATGAAAACAGAGATATTTGTACTATTATTCATTCATTTTTCCTTTGAGGGTGTAATGAGTGGAAGGAAGCAGTAAAAGTCAGTTCCTGGTATGATTCTATATCAGATCGTCATCTAAACGCACACATTTATAGCTGCACATATGCAACGCTGTACAATAGAAAATGCATGCCTGTGCTGGCATCCAAATACATCAGCATTCAGCTCAGTTGTTTGCAATTATAATGAATATTAATGACTGTTTCCTCATACATAATATTCTCATAATGACTCTACAAAGTAAATGCAGCCCTCCTAAAACAACCATTTATCATAACTACATAGCAAAGCACTAACACTGTCTGAAAAGATAAAGCCATCAGTTAGTTTACGCCCTTTAAAGTCTAACAATTAAGTGTGTGTCAGAGTGAGTGTCTACACTTGTACTGAAGAATATTATCTGTTAAAATCTGATTTTGATAACATCTAATGTAATGGCAATTCATATTTTGGAATTATGAATGAACAACCCAGCTGTCACAGTGTTACCACTGTATGTTTCTGCAAGTCATGGATATGTTATAATCTCAGGGTTTTGGAACCAAAAGCACATTTTTGATTTCTACATATGTACAATAAGTGTAAATTTTATGGGGCTTTAAAGGTACAAAGTGTAAGGGATTGATTATAACAAACGTAACATACAACACTGCCATTATTATTATTACCTGTTCGAATGACCTTTTATATCTACAGAAGCCGTAGTTTGCATTCAATGCTGCACCGCCATTAACAATAGTCAAAAATAGACTTCCTCATATTCTTAGCACTTTTCAAAAGTGTCTCTTGGTATAATTTTTTCTCCTTTTTTAGTTTAGTTTAGTTTATTTGCATATTACACGCAATAAGATGATTAAAAAAAGAAAAGTTAGCACATTTTCTGGGAGAGTTAGAAGCCAAAAATGTCTTTTGCAAATACGTCCCCTTAAAAGAAACTGAACAATCATATAAAAAAAACCCCAGAGACTAGTCTAAAAGCAGGCGTCTATATAGCATTAGAAAGGAAAAAATAATAATAATTTGACTTACATGCATAAGTCTTATATTTAAAAGATGAGATTCATTCATTCATTTTTCATCTAACCATGGGGAGGGTCATAGGGATGCTGGATCCAATCCCAGGTGGGGTACACCCTGGACATGTGACCACTTCATCTCAGCGCAGGTGAAAAACTGTAGAAGGAAAACATGTGAGATTCTATAAATGTTCGAGCTCTTTTCAGATGTTTTTCCAATAAGGATAATGTAGACGCTGACTGAAGTAGGGGGCGTAGATTGTTCCAAAGAGAGGGTCCTTGATATTTTAGTGAATACTGATTAAAACTAGACCAGTAATATGGGAGATGAAAGTCCTTAGAATGTCTTGTGGAATAAATGTGAATGTATGAATAAAGCTTAAAAAAGTTCTGTAAGGTCATAAGTTAACTTGACATATTTATATGTAAAGACACGGGTCTGGTGATCATTCACATTATAATATGTGTTAGATGTATTTTGTGATTTTTATGGTGAGGGTTTATGGTTTAGCATTTACACGTTTTGGCTTAGAAAAGTTCATAAAGATGTGATTAAAATAGCAGACCACATTTTTTTTCTTAACCCTGACCAATGTTTAAAGTAAAACCTACAGGATGTGAAATTCAGTCGCAGCATTTTATAGATCTGCCATTCAGTCTGAGTGATGAAAAGCAAAAATGTAGCAGTGTGGTTATAAGAACTGTTGATGTTTATGAAGTAATTTATGAGTAATCTCACAAATGTTGAGATTGCATGTGTTCATGATTAACAGAACACGAGCCGTATGCAAGTATACAACTTAATAATATTCAGAATTTCAGAAAAATACCAAATACTGCTCAATGAAAAGAAATGCATTACAAGAACTAGAACAAAATAAAATGTGTGCTCTGTATGAGCTTAAGAGTACTTCTTTATTTCTGTCAAATATCCTTTCCCGTGGGCCATTAAAACAGCAGAGGAGCCTGGCTCAATCCTCAGACATTATCTGTGAGCGACTGAACCCTATTTGGGAATTGGTAAAGCGTACAGAGAAATAGACTTGGGATAGAACACCCTGGCAAATTCCATTTCACATCTGAAGTGGTCTACTTGTGAAAGATCATTTGGTTTGGAGTGAGTAAACAGAGAGGACTCCATCGCTCTCAATGACTTATGTGTGAAAGCTGGGGATTACAGCCGATCAGGAAGTCTTGGAGCTGTTTGAAAAAGCAATGCTTGCAAAATGAATCCAGCTCCGAGCACTGTGTTTCACAAACCTGAGCTAAATAGTGCTGGTAGGAATAAAGAGCAGCTTTACCGATGTTTCCCATTCATTATCATGTACTATTAACATTAGATTTTTTTTTTTATCTTTTAATAAAACAAATACAGTAGTAATAGATGAATAGATTTTTTTCATTGTTATTTTTACTGGCTTTAAGTGAGAATTTAGTGGCTAAGATGTGATAAAAATAAGACGTCAAGCCTCATTGAATGCTTGACTCACATATGAACAAGGACCGAACCCATTTATAACCAGCTGTGCATTTTCCCACTTTTCACAGTCATCTCTGTTTTTACTGATATACAGTTGTTACATGTGCAACAATAACTCATATTTTTACAATTAACCTAGCATATTAAATCAGCAGAACTACTATTAATGATGCCTATATTCTGCCTACTCAAATCAAGCGCAGTGTGAACAGGAAAAAATGGCATAAATATTTTCATTATTTCAGTGAAAAAAAGAAAAAGCCAATCTTCAATCTTGTCCACAAAAGCACTTGAGTGTGATGGTTAAAGTGGCACTTAGTCAGTGTGCAGCCACTGAAGCTGATAAAAAGAAGCGACATTAATTAAATGACCTTGGCATCATTGCTTTTAAGCTAAAAGGCAACCAGGAAATCTAGATCTCTGACCATGACATAGTTTTTATTGTTAGTCTATATAATGCGTAAATCTATAGAGATGTTAGGGCTTTATAAAGGGAAATTAGGTTATTGTAAGTAAGACACTGGCACCCTCTAAAACTGGCTTTAAATAGATAGATCTGATCATTGTAACCGCGTACAGTGCCATCACTCATCCCCAAATATAAACTGATATGAACTGTAACTGTCCTTCACACGCACCAGGAAAGGGAGACAAACAAGATAAAATAGACTACAAACCTAACCTGCGATAGTTACATGTTATTGGTGGTGAATACCTGAACCCCAGCTGAGGGCAGACACTGGCTGCTATGACAGATCCATCAAAGCAGCAGAGGCTGTCTCTCCTGATGTGGACTCAGGCGTGGGCTCTGGCCGCCGCTGAGAGCTGAGAGCTGAGGCCTGCTCTGCATTGTCCACTGGCACCCGGCCAAGCTTACCCCGCTACTATTGTCCTTCACCCTCCGAGCTCTGAAGCCTGCTATTCAATTAAGATACAGTAACTTTGTGGCGCACGCTTCAAGAGTTGCATTAAACACGGGTCTAGAATTAGCAGCTTGCATGTAAATGAATGAGCGTGTAACTGCAGAAGGTCTTTAAAAACTAACGGCAATGGGAGGGTAGAAAGGCTTTTATAAAACTGTTTTTGTAATGCTTTCTTGCAGACCATATGACACCGTGCTGTACAGTATGGCTTGGACCAGACTTTTGAACAGGCTCTGCATCATCTGGTGTATCTGTCACATCCACAATTACATTATTGCTGTTTCACTCACAAGAGCCACTGTGTCACAGCTCTCAAAACCAAACAGATGGAGCTAGTTGGCAACAGAAGGCATGCAAATCATGGATCATTTGATTGGGGGATCTTATTTAATTATTCAACCAAGTGGCTGTCTTGGAGAACACTCAATACATGCTGCCTACTGTACAATATGTGTAAGCAACTGTTACAATATTCAATTAATGAGCTATACAAAGAATAAATCTGAGACATTGTGTTGTTGAAAGAGTCTGTGGACTTTTTGTGAAATGCTAAAACGAAGACGCACTTAAATGGCATTTTACCTTCAGTTACTCAGTTCTTTATAAAACATACAAGAGCAGCAGAAGAAGTTGCAGTCCCTATTAAGTGTGACTTGACATAAATCAAAACCAAATCAAATCAAAAATGACTAAATTCATGCAGTCAACAAACAATAACACAGATCATCATAACACATAACAGTCGAAAGAAGCCCATAAAGTTACATGCGTGATTTTAATTTTACGTGAGCTTTAAAAATCGTTGAATTGGTGAGAAAAAAAGAGTGGGAACTGGAGAGGCAGCCGTGACAATGAAGAAAAATTACAATCATGTGGAACGAGACCAATGATTTCAAGTAGTGAAGTAAATTAAATGAAAATTTAGTGTTGGCTGAAATAGTTTGCAGAAAAACAAAATGAGGTGTATTTAACATTCATGGACAATGCTGAAAATGTGACAATTGCTTATCTCCATGGAGATCAATAATGGCTGCAGGATCATTGTGTAAAGTGTCTGCAGGTTTAATGCAGATAGGATGTCATTATTATTTTCTTTCTCCTAATGACCATCATTATGCATGGACACTGATTGAATTCCATTTGTTACCTACGTTTGAGCCTGAGTGGAATAATTACCATTTAAGTATCTCCATTAAAATTCATGCACGGATGTTCATAGTCAGACCATCTTTTAAAAATAACTAAAATATTCTTTGAATAGAAAGTGTGTTGGATATAAAACAACCTCACTTTAATACTTCAGGTCTAATTACATATAACTGTTATTATAGCATGTCCTATTTTTTTTATTTTATTTTTTTTTAGTTTACAGTTTTCTTTAAATGATGGCAGAAGAAAAGCAAGAAACAGTTGCTGCTCTTTTGCTATCAATGCAGCACACTCTCTTAATATTTAATTAAAATAGATCTGCTGGTAAGTGTAATCAATATCCAGTACCCTGTCTAAATTGCTTTTTCAACCTCTCGTGTCACATACAAAATAAATATGTTTTAATGGTTACATGCATTTCTGTATAAACATTTCTTACAACAAAGGGTTTGTTTTGTATTAAGATATTAATAAAAAAAAAAAAACTTTGATGCTGTCAGCTGCTTGATCGTGGATGCTGGAGGATGACTTAAGATGTAGTTCTTTACAAGACAACGCAGTCATAGGTCTAAAAGCATGTTTGTTTACCCACCCTTGCATGAATTCAGTACCAACAAGTACATGTCACTTCTTGTTTCTTGTTTTACTGGTGTTCATCCTGAGTGTATGGTCACCCAAGTGGAAGTAACTATGTTTATGTTGCAGGTAAATAAGGCAGCCTCTTCCCTAATACAGCCATCTTTCTGTAAATACACAGCTGTGGCTGAACAGTGAGCCAGTAGAGGAGAACGGAGAGGGGATTTGGCCACACCTAATCAATCACTGACAGATTACTGCTAAAGCCACTTCCATACACATTAAAGAGGGACAAATGCAGAATTGCAACTGAACAAGTTCTAGTTTTAAGCCAACAGTGGGACTTCCTGGTGATTTATCAAAGTCACTGCCGCTGAGCAGCATGCCTGCGTGATTGTAGTTCACAGCAGACAGAACTGAGGCACAGCACTGAAAGGAGTGTTTATGCCCTCAGCTGTGGCACTGTCAGCCTTGTGGAATTTACTGTAAATCACATTGCTTTTATTGCAAGATTTAGTAGCTTATCCTCTGTGGGCACTATTCACTTCAAGCTTGTCCCTATTAGGATTTTAGTCCTAGTCTATACAGGGACTTGGATACACATCTCAAAATAAATCAAGCCTATAATTTTTCACTTTTGTACATCTTTCTTTCTATAATAGCTGATGCTCTTTTGCAGTAAAAATGCTTCATTGCTCGGAAGAGGCTACAGTGGTGTTAAGCCTCTGTGTGTGTATTATTTCTAGTCACAGATCTCTGTTGCTGATGAGGATTGCTGGATGTTGATAGCCTAGAGACAGAGTAGAGGATCTGGCAAATTATATTGTTTATACCATGAAAAGCCCTAAATCTGATGGGGTTGTATAATAATAAACATAGACATAAGTTGAAATACCTTTCATTATTTTATTTAAAGGTTGACGTTACGAACTGTCCTTGAAAAATAGTGTTGCGAATTTCTCTTGGACAAGAATAAAGTATCTATCTATCTATCTATCTATCTATCTATCTATCTATCTATCTATCTATCTATCTATCTATCTATCTGTCTGTCT
>JAPQRQ010000015.1:23307831-23357640 GCA_037367365.1 Apogon talboti
TTCTATTCTATTCTATTCTATTCTATTCTATTCTATTCTATTCTAGGTTGATAAATACATATGGAGTGGGGGACAATGACAATAAAGCTTCTATTCTATTCTATTCTATTCTGGCTTGATAAATAAATATGGAGTGGAGGAAAATAACAACTAAACTTCTATTTTATTCTATTCTATTCTACTCTAGATTGATAAATAAGTACGGAATGGAGGACAATGACAATAAAAATTCTATTCTATTCTATTCTATGCTGAAGGATAAATATGGAGTGGAGGTGCTTCTGACTGGTGAGGAATGAGATAAACAACAAAAGGTGGAGGGTCTGGGGGGGTTTGCGTGTCAAATGTTGTCATGATAGGCTCCTTCTAAACTGCTGCCCATTAGGGTTGATTCTCTTTGAATTTGGCTCCAGCCGCAGAGGACATGCGCAGTGAGCCGCGTGCTGCCTTCAGTCAGTGGAGCAGCTGTCCAGGGTTTGGAATTCCAACATGGCAGAGGCTGTGGTCAGTCTTCCCCTCACTAACTTGGAATGGTTTCAAATCGCGAGCAGCCGCGCTTAACCCCAGAGAGCCATTCATCTGCGCACTCACCGGATCGATGGTACTATAAACCCTGAATCTGCCCTGTCACCTTCACAGGTAAGCCCCGTCTTGTCTATCAGTGATGTTAACAATTAAAACCCAGAAACGAAGCAGCCGCGGACGCGCAAAACGCTCGAATGTAATGAGACTGTGTCGCGCATCACACACAACTGCGGCGCAGTCTGTGTCCAGTCACTGCGCGTATTTTTTCCCCCAAAACTAAAACCAACTGTCACCGCTTTGGAACAAGACGCAACGGAGAAGCCCGACGAAGGACTTTGCAATTTTTATGTTTGACGAGAATGTGATAACGATGGCGATTCTTAAATAACTTTCCTTGCAACGAGAAGTTTTTGGATGTCAGCCTGAATAAAACTTGCCGAGATAAACCGCAGGCGGGAGGTTAATAGATGGGTTGTCATTGCGCTCTTAGTGGGACAACTGCTGGCAAGTAATCTATTTTAAAAGTAAAGGGGAGGAGGAGGAGGGGGGATCACGCTGGTTTAGCCTCTTCCTCTAATGGGCGGCATGAAGAATGTGTGTTTTATGTCATCTACAGTCTCTCACATGCTTCCTATTCTCTTGTTTCAACTCGCGCAAGAAGTGACAGGCTCCAGCCGTCCGTTCCCTGCGTGGCTTTCGCGTCTCCGACCAGGTTTTGTTTTTTTTTTTCTCCTTTTTCTACGCCCGCTTTTAGTCCGTTTTTATTTTGGTTTGCGTCGCTCTTAATTGCACCCATACGGGCCCAAATGAACACCCCAGGAAAGAACAAGGGACCGTGCGTTTTGTAAAAGTTGTGAAATCCGATAGCTGAGGGAAAAAAAAGTGGCTGTAATGAGAAGCAACCTTTGGAATTCCTCCTCGTGAAAATTCCGATTGTGCTGTTTTCCTTCTCCTCTTGTTTTTAGGCTTGAAGACATGATCACTAGCACCAGTATTTATGGTATGTTCATTTTGGAATTATCACTAATATTTATTATTTCATATATGTGACATTTGGAACGAGACAGTTAATGCAATTCTGTTTTTGCTTTGTGCATGCATCTTGAAATGTTGTCTTGATTTACGTTGATAATTTAATAATCACAGTCCAAAAAGTACACAATTACATGGAAGTGATATTATCAGTAATGTTTAAAGTATAAGTATTGTTTTGATTATGTGCAGTTTAATTTCATTCTTGTGCATGTAGAACTGTAACAGAAAATTATTTTCCTAATGCACAATAGATGTGAATTTATCCATGAACACATATTTCAAACCCAGCCACTGTATCCGAGGAGGGGTCATGTCTGATTTATGTTAGAATTTCAGCATAGATTAAATATTTGTCCTAGATAGAATTTATAACTGATATCCTCGTGGCATCTGTAAAAGATGGCATGATTGTAAATTTTCTAAAATTTGTCTCCTTATCTCTTAGAAATGTTCTTCAAACACTTGCCTCAGTTACAGAGGTTTGCATGAAAATTATATCAACAATATTATTTACCACACTTCCTTACTTATCTTTTAGTAGCTTTAATATAAATGTACTATGCTAAGTTTAATGAGTGTAAACATAACTAGTAATTGAGAAGTAAATAGTTTGCCAGAAATAGTGCCACAATGCAGAAATATACTAACAATTTTAGTATTATGTGAACTACCTATTGGAATCTTAATATTTTATTTATTTTATTAAACAGTGATAGTGTTATGGATAATTTTCAAGAGTCTAGCTTTATTTAAGTATTTGTTTAAGTTTCCATGTACTTTTTAAATGTAATCATCACTTTCTTTAACTGTAATTCACATTTGAAACCACATCATTTTTTCTTGCAAATAAGTTAAAGCAGGTCACAAACACCTGTTAATTCCTGTTCTACTTGAAATAGTTTGGGATAAATGTATCTGAGCATGGACACAAAGTCAGGAAAAGTAAAGTTGTGTGCTGTCTCTCTTCTGTAAACACTTTGTCCTAAGTGAACCTTTTCCACCTCCATAGAACAATTTACTTAATTGTGTTCACACATTTCATTTGCATGTTTTGCTTTGAGAGGAAATTAACATCATCAGCAGTGAGCTGAAGTATGTTTTCATTCCTCTTCAAAAATAACAGCATTGCTGCATCCGTCACCCAGTGGGGAAAAAATGTACATTACTACCACGTTCATTATGTTAGAGTGTTTGGTTGTGATGTGTTTTTGTAAAGTGGGTATTAAATTTGTTGGTGAGATTTTTATGTGTTTCATATTTAGCCCTCTCTGATGCATGTGTAGTGGTTTATTTTTTATTATAAGAGGACTTTAATTGGAGCTGCACAGATATAGATACTGAACAGGATGGCAAAAATATTTAGGGCAGTGAACTCTGTTTGAATCTTTAACAACAACTTACAGAAACGCTCCAGATGGAAAACTCTGTCCAACCTTACATTTTGCCTTTTTATATTTGAAGAATTCCACTGAGACTGTGGATTCACAGCAGTGAATGTATTTTCACCCTCGCATATATTTAATAAAAGTGAAATACGCTGTAAGCATTAGTTTATCTGCATATATAATTGTACATCTACTTGGAATAAAGTAATATTCTCACATTTATCAGACTATTCTCTGAGATCTTTTATCTTGCACATCCTAATTATGGAGAAGCACTTGAGGTTATTTATCAGTTTTAAACCCTGGAGGGGCTCCATGTCTCAGCCCCTGCAGTGTGTTAGGTGATTCTTACAGGTCCTTATTTAACCTCAGACAGCTCCGGCGTGCATAGAAGGAAACAGCTCTGATTAATTCTGATAGTATCGCACTTATGATAGCAATCTAAGCTGTTGCTTGACATGAATCTCTGTTTTCATCCCCTCTTTACTGAATGTCGCACATGTTCACACATTACACAGTAAGTGAAGTTAAATACCAACAAGCAGGCGTGTAAAGTAAACAAAAAAAAAAAATCCATCATTCTATTCTATTTTGACTACGGATATAGAAAAACACTTATTGCAGTTAGCTGTGAAAGGAATTGCTTACACCTAGAGGATAGAGTAAAGGTTTTCTATTGCAGCGTAGTGCAATCTCCTTGTTTGTTAAATATAGTGAGACAGATCTTATATATATATTCTTAAATCACCCTATTCAAGAAATGACAATTGTGTTTTTTTAACATGGCAAATTTTTATTGTTGTATATTCTTATAAATATATTCCATGAAATCATTGCTTTTGTATTCCATGAAATGACTATTAAAACAGATCATCTTAGCTCATTATTCAGTAAAACACTCACAGGGACTCAAAGCAAAATAATCCGGGTTAGAAATATAATAAAATATTTGATTTAATAGTGTCATGAGCTCCTGTGAAACAATGTAACCGCTATAAATGTCTGCTTTGTCCATAATTTGAAGTGTATAAGACTATTAGTAATCACTAAAATTGACAGCATGACTCAAAGCATTGCTACTGGGAAGCAGAATTCGACAAGACTGACACTTTAATGATGACAATTAAAGCTAGTTCCTGACTATCTTTAGCTGACTCTGTGTAAACACCCCCAGGGATGTCTGCAGGGCTTTTGTAAATTGATGAAATGCTCATCTTTTTACAGATGGATCTATTTGTCAGTACCTGCAAGAAATCCCATTTTGCCCCTTGACTATATTTATGAGATCAGTGTAGGATTGTCATCTTCTAGCAAATATGTTAAGTGGTGTCTTCTGTGTTTTATATATAAAAAGCAAGTTAGTCCCCAGTGGGGTTTGTTGAAGGAAAAGGGACAAAAAAGCACAAATTTTTCTTTTAAGTGTTCTTTGTGTTCGTCCCCCCCTCCCTTTCTTTCTCTCCGTGTCTTCTTGTCTCCTTTTCTTGTATCCACATCTCTGCCGTTTCCTTCATGGCAGCTTGCTATGTTATCTTTGTGTGTTTCTCTCTACACTGACAATTCTTGCAGTGATCTAAGTTGGACTGCATTAGAAAGTGGAGGAAGCTGTCTGTTGCTATACTGAGGGACGTGTTTGCTCTACTGCAAAGATGAAGGACCATGAATCCTTGACATCCTCCCTTTCTCTCCCCTCCTCCTCCTCCTACCATCTCATTTAGACACAGCGACTGTCTGCTCAGACTTGTTTTTTTTTCCTCTGAGTGACAGCATATGGCATAGACATTTTCTAAAATGCATGTGCCTTCCATTGGCTGCTCGTACTTACCCTTCATATGTCTCCTAGTTACTGGCCTGTAATCTTATTTTTTCCCTCTGATTCAAACAGCATACTCTGGATAATTTTACATTTTTGACCAGATTCTGGTGTTGTAACTAACGCAAGTTGCATATAGAGAACAGTCAGAACATGTGATTAAATTGTGCCGTTATGGTATAAATACTACTTTTTTTTTTTTTTTTAGAGGATTGTGTGCATGTTTGTTTCTGTATGTTTTTGTGTGTACATGCTGCCTTGCTTTTGTGTGCGTGACAGTTTTGCGAGCTGCCTGTCTGTTTCCTTTTAAGGACGTGACAATTACATAGCTCTTTCTCTGTTTTTTTTTAAATAAACCCATTTGTCACACATACATCCTACCATGTTATTATGACCCTTACTATAATGCATAATGTGCTTACACACTTAGGGTCCACTAAATGACGGATTGTAACAAAACACTTCCATAACTCATGATGTAGTGCTGCTTTATTCAGGCCATATATGTCATGGATATTATTTACATTGGCTATAGCATTTGTCGCCATAAACTCCTTGTTCTGCTCATTTCCTACACATCGAAGCAGAGGCTTTGTTTCATCTCCTTCACATGAGGTCTGCACTCATAAGGAGACGAAGCAGCTCCGAGCCTGTTGGGGATTGGCCAGAATAGACAATCCCCAGGTGTACTAAACTAGGTTTAGCACTAAGGCTTTTAATCTGGACTTGTAGGAGATTCATGTGCATTCATAGATTTGCCTCTGTAATTATCATACCCCCAGTGGCAGCCAGAGAGACGTTTGCCTAAATCACTGATGTCCTCATTACACTGTTTACATTTTAATTAGACATGCTAAATTCTTGATTTTTTTTTTTTTTTTTATTGACTAAAAAGATCGTAGATTGTCCAATATCTTTAGTTCAGCAAAGGTAGACCATGCCTGACTGCCTGCTGAAGTCCGCAGTTTTATGGTGGAGATGCAATGTAGTGTCTGAATCTCTGAAAATATTTTATCATCGTCCACAGTCCTCATCTTGTTAATGCAGCCTTTCTTTGCACCCTTCTGGAGTGATTTATAATGTTGTATTTTGTGGCTGTCAGTGTAACTCATAGGTTGCTCGCTGAACAAGGTCTGAATTGTGTAGCAGCTGTAGGACAATAACGTGATATTTATGTTATTCATCTGGGAGATATCATGCTATGTTGCATCCTTATGTCTGAATCCTCTTCCTTAATTGTACCTCTGGTCAGATTATTTAATGCAATACTCAAGGAGTGAATGTTCAACCCAAGGACTGTGATTAACGAAATCTACAATTCCATGACTTTTGAAAATAGCTGGCACTTTGAGCCGTCATTGTGTGCCTGAGTACTGTTGCTTATCATTGAATAACCTTGGTGAAAAGAGGTGTTTTTTCCTGTCCTTCTTCCAAGGTGTTTTTATTGCATGCTGTTGGGGGGTTTTGTATTGTGAGAGAGCAGCAAGCCTTTCACAAGAGGATAAGAGAAAACTCAATATTTTGCTGTATTGAAATTCCTCTTGTGTTCTCACAAAATAGTGTCTGACTAATCTGGCAATCGAGGCAGCCTTTCTAGCTAGACTGAAAACCCATGCAACCAAAAAAATCTTAAAACATTTTTTTTTTTTTAACAATGTCACGTTTTTAAGCTTCATTATAGGTAAGTGTTTTAAGTGTTAAAATATACTTCAGAAAAATGTAGACCTTGAACTTTGTCTTGAAGCTTCCCTTGTCTTATTTCTGATGAGCTAAACATCAAGAATCTGAAAATTTTGTGAAAGAGAAACTAAAATGAAGAGTAAAGTGTAAGAATGAAGGCAGATTACATTGTAAGTGTAGGTTTTACTTCACATTTGGCATGAATAGTCCAGTAATGTTAGACTTAATATATTCAAACACATGCCAGGATTGAGTTAAATATTTATATAAAGGCTTGTTCCTTTCACGATTGTAGTCCCATTGTTCCTTTTATTCTATCTCGTGTTAATCATCTTAAATTGATATTTGACACAATAAGCTAAACGATGATCAGACGAGATGCGAGTTATCAGTGGTTTCAGCAAAGTTTCCAGTGATTTATTCATCCTCCGCCGAGTCGGGTGGTTGACAGGTTGGCTTTGCGCCAGGTGCTGGCAGAGGGAGCCTACAGTGCCAGGGACGGCCGAGGATGGGTTGAGGTCCGCCTGATGGTGGTGAGAGGAAAGGAGGAGAGGAAGGAGATGACAATGAGCGGAGGGAAAGGGAAAGCGATGGAGGGGTGAGCATACGGTGCCATGGAGGCTTAAGGTGTCAGGCTGCGGCAAGGCAGCTGGTGTCTGCAGTGACACTGTGACGAGACCACAGCAGCCTGCAAAGGAGTGGAGCAGGAGGACTGGACGCTTTGGTTCAGCCACTAATGCATGTACCGCTGCTAGTGGACCGCCCATCGCCATGTGATAGTTAACTGCATAAACCTTAAATCAGGGGTGTAAAAGTCATTTTAGTTCAGCAGCCACAGACAGCCCAATGCGATATCATGTAGGCCTGACCATTAATATAATACGCATTATAACATATGAATTTTACACATTTTTGTCTTTGTTTTAGTGTGAAAATTACAGGATGAAAATGTGAATAATCTGAACAAACATTTGAAATTTCATAAGAAAAACAACTGCAATTTCAACAATATTATGTCTCAGCTTATTATTACAGATCACATTGGATCTATGAGTATACAAAACATTTACCAACAGGCATTTTATTGTTGAAATTGCACTTATTTTTCCTAAGACATTTCAGGTTGGTCATATTTGTTCAGGTTATTAACGGTTTATTTTATTGTGAAAGGATAATTTGAAAATATTATCATAATGTAAGTTGTACTTTTTTCACATTAAACCAAGAAGAAAATTAGGAGTTGTCATTATTTATGGGTTATTATGCTATTATTACACTTGAGATCACAGACAGCTGTGTGTGGCCCCTGAACTAAAATTTATTTGACACGTTTAATTTCTCCAGTGAAATGTTTGTGCTTTGCAAATTCATTCCCTTTGGAGGACCAGTTTTGGGCTGCGGGACATATGTTTAATACCCCTGCCCTAAATGTATATTGATTTTTTTTTTAATGGTATATACATGTATATGAAATGATAGTGAACTTGTGACTGATACCGTAAAAGATGTCGCATGTAAAGATGATTTAAAAAAACCCATAAAAATAATAGTAAGTGAATGTTTGCCTTCTGAACACTGGTATATTAAGACTTTGCTGACAGAAATCAATTTTGTTTTTTGACATAACCTGAGTCTTACTTGTATTTAGTAAATGGAAAGTCTTGTTGACTTTGTGGCCTATTTGACAGTCATTCTTCGAAGTCCTGGTGGAATTCGATTAATTTAAATCATAAAAAATAAGAGTGTAAAAACCGGAGCACTCAAGAGTTCAGCATCATCTAAAAGCTTTATGAGGGCTGACACTTCTTTTGTGTTCATTATCAGAAAATCACCTCAGGGAGTCATGTTGACTTTGCATGGTCAAAAATAGCTGTTACAGTGGACTGCCCTATGCTTGCAAACTCACTTCCACTCTTAAGCATCTGGGGAGGCAAAGTGGAAATACCAAACTAGTGTTTTGCTGAGAAGAGCTAAACATAGTTCGAACTCCTACTTTACAATTTGGAACCAAGTCATTCGTAGGCTACTGTTTGGCTCTCTAGGATGTCTTCACACTAGACAAAGGTTCACTTTATGTATTTATTTATTTATTTATTTTTAAAGCTCTACATCTAATATTACATCTGCGTACACAACAATGTCGAGCCTTCTGCTGGTAGTTTTTCAGTTCACAATTTTTATTGTTATATTTTTACTGCACTGCAGCCCTGATTTTAAAGAAAAATATATTAAAACTCTGTAATTTTTAATGTAATTTAATAACCCTGCAAATGCTTTTATAGCACCACTTCTACGCAATATACAACAATAGTAGGTTAATTTACTTGGAGCGTGATGTTTCTGCAGTCCAAGCCCTGACTGCTTCGCCTCTCCCACATCTTTAAATGGATCCCATGAGTCTTCAGCTCTGTTGTTTCCATTATTCATTTCCAAACTTGCATGTAGCATGGAGAGGCTAGAGGGGTGAAAAATAATTTTGTGTCTAAAAAAACTGATGTAGAGCAAAGTCACTGCTTTATGCAAAGTGTGCCATGCCTTGGGAGCATGTGAGCTGGCGTATGGTGTATGAGGAGTGAGTGTTTGGATAAGGGATGAAGTGTATGAGTGTGTGTTGCGTGTGTGCATGCATGCATATGTGTGTCTGTGTGTTCCTGTCAGTCTGTCAGTTAGGTCTAATGTGGCTCCCTAGAGGTACCTGGGGGAGACCCATCTAGCACCCAGTCAGCCTCTGCTGGCGGCCAAGTGGTGACAACGGGTTCCCAAAGAGAGAGGAAGTGTCATAGTATGTATGTAAACTAGTGACAGATGACTGGAGACATGTGGCCTGTAGACACTGGGCCTGAAAGAAAAGCAGTTTTGCCTCTTCAACTTCCTTTCTTTCTTCCCACTTGAGACTTCAGAGAGTGAGCATGAGGCTCCACAACAGCACAGAATACATTGACAACAAGTCAAAGATGTGAATAAAAAGGATGCAAATGATTTGGCATGAAAAGACACATGCTATGCGCAAAGGTTTTGTTTGTCTTTGAAAGGCTGTAGCAAAGGAGTGAGGAGTTTTTAGTGTTCGGAGCTTCAGGCAGCTTTTCTAGGCCACAGGTCATATGGGTCAGTGTTACACTCCCTGCAGCCTCAATTCAACCCTCGGTCTGGAAATAGAACATGCAACGTCACCCAGCCAGGAGGGAGGTAGATTCCAGACCTCAGTGGCCACGGGCTGCACATGTGGAATCTGCCTGTGTAGTTGACCCCAAGTGTTTGAAACTAAGAATGCTCCCAGTAGGATATTGTTATTTCATGCATACCCAAATGAGCAAGGCTTTACGAATTGCCTTGTACAAAGTGGGCCAGTTTACATAGACTCTTCACTGTTGGCTGTTCACAATTCATCAAGGGAAATGCACTAGCCAGAGGCAGATTTATTTAACAGTATGCACATAACCTGTAAGAGAGGCAAAACATAACAAATGAACTGTGGAAGAGTTGTTTTGCATTGCATGTTTCAGCTATCAGGCTGTTTGCCTACTTTCCTCTTTTACACATTATATGTATTAAACTACAAAGCCAGCACGTTAAAGATAGATATTCAACCAGTGCTCAGTTAAAGATCAAGCCAGCTGTCTTTGGAATGGATCTGAAACTTGCAACTATACTAAACTATGACTGCTAAACTTATTGGTATATTAACAAAGAAGTTATTGTAAATCTGATACAGCTCAGCAGCTATGTTAATATAACAGGTGACAATTATTTAACTGAAGAGCTTGGATATTTTTTGTTATTATAGACTGTGGGGTATTTTTTTGTCCTTGAACTTATTATTGTGAGTGTTTAAAATCCAAAGTGCATCCGAATCAGACTCATTTAAAGAATAACCAGCAAAAAAAAAAGGTCATTAAAAAAAAAAAACACACAACATAAACTCACGCTAAAATGAATAATTATTTCCTGTAAGTATACTCTAATTTTATCCTAGAAGACAGAAGAGTCAGCTCAGTTAAGTGCTACAAAAGGTCACACCAGTCACCGCTAAATGCAAACTTTAATTGAAAGACAGCAGAACAGAAGAAATTACACAGAGGATACTCACTTTAAATACAACATAGACATGTGTTCTTTCACTTTTTCACTTTTTCTGTTCTTCCAGTAAACTTTTTTGTTCTTGTTTTTTTCTAAATAATGTCAGTACGTAAATAACTTTCCCATACTGGCATCACATCGTAGACGAACAAACAGATGTTGATTTCAAGGTGTTTACCATAACAGATGAAATTACCCTGACATATAAATGGTGCGGTGACAGTGTTTTTACTTGCATTAAACATTTGATAATTAGGGTTGGAATTCTGTATTTATGTAGACATATATGCGCTTGTCAGTTGTGATGTCAGACAGACGTCCCTTTTCCATTTTGTGACCATTAGAGAAAAAGCTGCACTCTATGTAAGTGATGCCTCCTGCTTTTTGTCAGGGGAAATAAAATCTATGAGCACTGATGAGTTCATGATCCATTGAATTTATTCATTCCAAACTGTTTATTGTGAGTGCAAATGCTGCTATTGTGCTATTCTCGGGTCCACATGCCGCAAAGAGCCAATTCACATTTGAGCAATGGCTGACCTTAGGTTGTGTATATTGATGAATGGGATTTGTTTCTTAATAGAATTGTGTCTAATTAATTAGCTTTTAATTGGTTGAACTCTGAACATGCAAATGCAGCACAAAGTAGAACGATCATTACTTTAAACTGCATAAGAAACTGCATGTCAACATTGACTTAATGAAATGTGAAAAATGTCTACTGTTCTTCAAGTGATCATTTTTGCACCATTCTGTTTTTCTAAACCACCGAGGATTTAAGACACTAGAAAGGTGTCGTGAGAGAATGGAAAAATACTCTTGTTGAATTTCTATCAGAGGACAAAACTCTGTTCTGTCATTCAACTCATAGTGATTAGATGTTCTTTCTGCAATTACATTTCTAACACTTAAAAAAATATATGAAAACAATTTCAATGTTGCCTTGTTAAAGCATGCATGTCCACACATTGTATAACCTTTCAGGAATATTCATTAAATTAATATTTTGAAAGCCTTTATTAGCCTTTTGTCACAAGGTCTTTGTTTCCAGTGTAGAACATTATAGGAACTAAAAGTATCTGAAACAGGATTAGCATTAAAAACAAAGATAGCGCTAGGAAGTTATGCAAGTCATTGTAGTCTCATTTAATTTATTATGTTTCATTTGGGATTTTTGAACTTTAATTTATATCTGTGAAATGTTAAATGCTTTGTTACATTGCTTAAAAAAGACAGCAACTCAAATAGCAATAATAATAATAATGGTGTCAAGATTGTTTGGTTCAACTCACATTAAAAGCTTGTATTTATGAACAAATATTTGAGTCAAAAGCAACAAGAGGGCAGATAGATCAACCAGAATTGTAAAGATATTAATGTGTGTGTTACATTTTGTCATAAATAACATAATGTGCTAAAGTGATACGTTTTGGAAAGTGACATTTCCTAATTTACCAAGTAAAAAATGTCTTCCTGAAAAATGTAAGTGAAAGACTTTTCGGATGCAGCACTTTTGTCAAAATAAGTAATATTATAGTCCTTGTGAAACCAAACTTGCTTTTCAAAGTGAAAGCTGTAATTCAGGCCCATGCGACTGTACTGATCATGCCACCTTAGCTCTTAGAAGCCATTGTTTGCCAGTGGGCGAACCAATCTCCTCGACAGCTCTTTCCTTGTAAAAGTTCCCCTTTATGGCTTCACTACTTCACTTCAGTAACTTTATTACAGTATAGCTGAGAGATTTCTATTTCATATTGACCTAAGATTGCTTCAGTTGTCTCATTTCACCTTTTGTCTGGCCTGTGTTGGAGAAGTGACCTTCTCTGCAACTGGCAGTCGATACCACGGAAAGCTTCAGAATGCTTCAGTGAAAAGCTGGCTGTGGTTACAGGCAAACATCCTTTTTCTGTTCACTCGGGTAGTTTCAATTAGAGTTCAGTTTAAAACTTAGAATCACTTTAATGGTTAGGAAACGATAAATGGAACAACAGATAGCCCTGATTTCATTGTGTAAGCAAAACAAATTTCACTCTTGAACTCCATGAGTGCATTTTCATCAGTTTATGTGGAACAATGTGAAATAATTTTTAGATATTTCAAATAAATGTTTTTTTTATTCGACGCAGGAAACATGAGTTAGCAGTGTTGTTACTGCAATGTCTAAGCAATGGCAACGTCTTCAATAGCCACCAAATCATGTTTATATAGAAAACATATGTGGAAAAAATCCATTACAATAATAATGAAATGTTCCTGTAACAATGAACAGTCAATTCACACTGTGTTTGCCATTTCCTCAAATGTCGATAACAAAAAATGTTCAGTGACAACATTTATATGTCAGTAGGTATTGTAAATATATCACCCAACAATGAAAATGAGGCATACATGTTTATTTAAACAGAAGATGCAGTATTTTTTTTAGTTTTGCAGGAGAGGAGATGCAGACAGAAAAGAGGATGATGGGTAAAAAAAATCCAGAGCCAGAATTCTGCCTTGAATGCCAGATTATGTGGTGTGAATTATAACCATATTGTTACTAATATACTCCACAATATGTGTTTTTTATCATTTAACATAAGTGAATGAAAATGTTATTTACAATCAGATATTTGTAGATGGAATACATGTTTTATTAAATAGTATATACTTTGCTGGAGGCAGATTAAAATATTTTCATTTCATTTTCTCTGTCCAGGTTAACATGGCTGTAAACTCTAATGGTTAAAAGTGTAAAGTAATCACAGTTGTGAATCGGACCAATGAACAAGATAATCTTTTCATTTCCAATGGGGATTGGCCTGTTGGTTTGTAAACCAGATGACTGACTCTCAGTACCATTAAAATTTCTGCTTCACAATAAAAGTTATCACGTGCTAAATGCGATTAAAAAAACTGAGAAAACCTCGAAAAACATTCTCTTTTCTGTTTGCATTTTCCCAGTGGCCTGTGCCTCTTTGATTGGGTCTTCCCTGGGGTAGCAGGACTTTAGGGGATGAAGATGTTAGCAAGTAGCTTTTGGTCAATGAGCCTTCATGTAGCAAGGTCACAATCTGCCTCTCTTCTCTTTTGAAGTGTGTAAGTGATCCCTTGAGAGGCAGAGTAGCCAAGTTCATAGAGTCTTGCGAAACCACTGCCTCTACTGTACATGTGCTCCGTGGTTAAACAAGTTTCACCAAGTGCTCAAGTTCAATGACTGTGTTCTTTTAACTAACAAGCCATTTGAGTATTCATCAGTATTATGCACTGCAGAGCACAATGAAGCCTGTCTCATATAATTGTCTTACTTTAATTCAGTGTACAAGTTCTACTTGTGTGTGGAGAGCTGTTAGTTTAGCATGTGTGTGGATTTAGCTATACTTAGGGTAGTAATGGAAGATGTAGCCTCAGGGGCTTCTTGGCCTGAGGAGTCATGGTTTAATGAGCATCACTGAGACACAGAAATGACAGCTCAGAGAATTTCACATCCTCAAGATTTATTGTATTGCAGGAAAAATGAGAAATACAGTTTGTCGTTATCACAACCACAAAACCTCTGTGATTAAAGCTTATATATATACTGTATATATTTCACTTAGTAGCACTGCAAAGTTTGCCCTATATGTGTGTGTGTGTGTGTGTGTGTGTGTGTGTGTGTGTGTGTGTGTGTGTGTGTGTGTGTGTGTGTGTATATATATATATATATATATATATGGTGTGAATCTGCTGTGTGTCACATGCGGTATACACAGATTAATATACATTGAGTAACCACAAATAAGATCTCTGTGAATTTTATGAGAAATAAATTATTCTGTGCTGTTAATACATAAGTTTCCTCGACATAAAATGAATGAAATATGGTCCTCAGATGTTAAAATGTATGACTGCAGGCTGTAGGAAATGCTGTAGAATTCAGAGTGAAAAAGATGATATGATATGTTGTGTTTTGTTATATATAAGAAAGCATTACATTTCTGGAACTAGAGGAAAGAGACAAAGCTTTTCTGAAAACAATAAATTCAGTGTCTTAAGTTATGTTATATAAATATTTAATTCAACTAGAAGGGAACTTGGTAGAGCATTCACCTCAGCCATGGTCCCACAATCCTACATTTCCTGGATCTGTTTCTTTGTCTGGATCTGCGCCACAATTTCATGGTTTCCTCTCTGGCCCTTGCCCTATTTTTCCACAGTCTCATGAAAAGCAGTGCAATAGTTTGTGCAACATGCATGAAAATATAGCCTCCTTGACAGATGTAATTAATAATAAAAAAATAAAAATAAAACTATGTAGCAGAGTTTTTAGAATTATACTTGACAAAAAATGCAATAAATAACCCAGTTGTAAATGAAAATATATGATGCAAATAGTCATTTTTTTCTTTTTGGTGTTTTTGGGACCAGTATTTCCTAAATACTGGTATTCTTCCTACAGTCATTTTTAAAGTGGCGGTAAAATAATATGTTTAAAAAACTGTTCACACCATCTCTTTCAAAGACAGTTTATTACAGCCAATTAGAATCAATAGTGGCCATTTGTAGAGTTAAATAATGAAATGACTTCTGAGTGGGAACATTTACATCTTCTCATTACATATCAGAGGAATTATTCAAATCAGCAGTAGCTCTCTACCAGAAAACATTATTCCGTCAGAAGTTCTGCTAGAACGCTGTGCCCTTCAGTAGATTAACATTACTGGAGAAATATTTAGACTGTGAGTAGACCAGGCTTTCTTTCTCTTCCTTTTTTCCATTCTCTGCATCTCAAATAAAAAAAAAATAAAAAATCTTGTACAAATCAAGCTGCAAGACTGTACGTACAAGCTGCAGGTAAATACATAAAATAACTGTGATGAGGAAAAGAATTCAAGGTTGTATCCAAAGGTGATGCTTATAGTGGTTAGAGTAATAGTGAGTAGACCTTGAGTAGCACAAGGTAGGACCATAGTAAATGGACAAATATACCAGGACAAAATGCACAGAATAAGTTTGCATGTTATTCATTATGTTGTTATTCTTTTGTTGGATGTAGGTACAAGCGAATACCAAGCAGGCAGTTATTATAATTGCAATCTTTGCACATGAACAGGATGAAACTATGTAAAAAAAAAAAAAAACATTTATGTGTCAAACTCATTTCTTACAGTTAAATTAATTTTGCTTTTTTAATTTAGTTAAATGTACCATAGAGTGGGAGCCTCACTCTTTTACAGATAGATAGTAAGATGTTTTAATTGACTAATCTGAGTGGGACAAATGAATGTTAGAACAGCTCTTTCATAGTGGACTTAATGCTGGATAAGGAAGATATTTTCATTACAAAGAGGGACCTTGTCACAGGGTTTTTTCCCTCTAACAGGTGAACGATAAATAAATGCATGCTTGTATACTTATTTTCCGCTTTAAAGTGCTGTGGAGCCTCTATATTGTACTATGGAGTCCACTGGGATTGTGTTGAAACATGTAGTAATTTGCTTCCATGGGTGGTCAGACTGTGAAATGTATGGGCAGAAACCCCAGTAAAGACAGTGACTGAGGAAGGCATATCTTTTCTAAATGAGGGGTTAAATGGCACCCCGCCGTCTGAGGATTGAAATTACTGCCACATGGAGCTCTAAATTGAGTTTAAACAGTCTTAACTTGATATGTCAGATGAATGGGATTCAGTAGCCGTCCCGATTACCATTTTACTTTTTATATTAGAATGTTTTGCTCCACCCCTACTTAGAATATCGCCAGTGAATTTAAATATGAATATGAGCTTGTTTTTATTTATAAATGTAATTATGGTCTGTCTGCAATATTTGCACGCTTGTCAAGTAGAGTGGTCTGTGTGTGCGGAATAAAACCAAAAGCTCCCATAATTATGTTTACGTCCAGCGATGAAAATCCCAGGGTTGTAATGATCAGTAATTATAAATACTTTTCAGCATGTCTACTGCCTCAGCTGGGGCTATTGTGTGGTGTGAAGTGCAGAGTTTCGTGCAGCTTAATTATGACATTGTGCATGGCTAAATGTACCAGTCTGCTTGGATCCCACTAAACACTTCCAGAGCATAATCACGCTCAAGTCTGACTTTAAAGAGCTCATTACAGTTAGTTTTCTAAAGAGCAGCTTATTAAACACAGTTACCTAATAAGCATCTTTGGTGGTGCAAATTGGTAAAAATGGTAATGAGTCTGATTAGGCCACGTTTCAATTACGACAGCTTTCTCTTCCCTCCCCCCTCTCTTGCAGCCCTCCCCCCGTCCAGTCCCCCCCCAAACTAAAAAAAAAGAGGAAGGAAAGTCCAGCTCTTTATGCTTGGGAATCCTCCTGGAAGGCATTTTGCTCTCTCTCTCTCTCTCCCTCACCCTCTCTCTCGCTCACACACACACACACACAGAAAAAGGAAAAGAAAACCGCTCTGCCACCTCTGTGCTTCCTTTCAGCAGCACAGTAATGAATAGAGAATTGTGCAAGCGGCGGTCCAATTTACGCACTGGGAAATTGGATGGACAGAGTGGAGGCCCAGTCTTGTTTGCTTAAAAACGGCCTAGGCTACCAGATTAATAGTTCCCAAAAAGGTCAGCATCTCTGTTTCATCGATGAAGATCACTGAACCAGAAATTAAACACCATCGCACAGCAGAACACCATGGCATCACATGTCAAATGCATTTCAGCTCCACTTACTGTTTTTTTTCCCTCAGTGATTGTAAGATTATTTATAGAAATATTCATCTTTAAGATACATTTTCATTGTGATGACTACAGATCTCCAGGCAGATAAGCCAAATATTTATTTTCTTACATTAATCTTACATTTTTGCAGTGTTATATCAGATCAGAACCAGATTGATATGCTTTTTTTTTTTTTTTTTTTTTTTACTTACATTACCGTCACCTTAAATGCAGGATAAAGCATTGTTAAAATCAATCAGTAGACAAACACAGTGTAACAAAGACCTTATTTGTTGGTTGGTGATCAGTGGAATTCAAGCTTCAGCCCTGGGGCTAACTAAAAACATTCCACTAATAGAGCGCTCTATAATTACACCATTTAAGAGAAAGACAAAGGAACCCCTGGATGTTACATGTGAATTTCCATGCAGGTGGAATAAGGGATATTTCACTGAAGAATTCAAGTACAAGATTATTATACTAATGAATTATGCATGGATGTGTATGTGTATGCCCATGCATATGCGTGTATTTGTGTTTTAGGTGTACGTATGATTTTTTTTTGTGCATCTATAGTGTATATGTGTATATCTGTATATGCTATTTTTGAGAGCATGTATCCATTTACTATCCACTCCATTAATCTGTGTCTAAATGAAGCATCTGTTTGCAGTTATATAAACACTGTGATGACATTTAATGCATATTGTAATACTGCACAACTAGTTTTCTTTTAGTTAATCTTAAATGATTCTGTCCTAAAGAGGATTTGACAATTACTCTGTATTTCTCCGAGTAGAATTATCTTAAATTGTTTTTTTTTTCCTGTTAAAGAGAAAATATCATTCCACAAATAGACCTCAGGTGCTTTACTTAATGTCGATACAGAAAATGACAGTCTCTCTTCGGCAGTGTACAGTAATCATCTTGGATGGTTTTCATTTTATACACTAACTGATGCCGAGAGATCTCAAGCACACTCAAGTAGTACTTTGTCCAAAAGTGGCACATTGATCAGATAGGGTTAACAGTAATAGAAAAATCTCACTCAATAAGCATGTGTGCAATTTTGTTATTGACAAAATGTGCCTTGAGTGTGAAAGAACTCTCCTGAATGATTTTACAAAAGCCATTATCCTGATACTGTTGTAGTACAGCAGTGCCAGGGAAAAAAAAAGTCAGAGTTTACACAGCCAAATTATTTGACATTTTATTGAAAGTTATGTTGATGTAGTTGTAAAAAGAGATGAAAGGACATCGTCTGTGTTGTACAGGAAGAATGTTTCTTTTCATTTATAATTTTTGTTAAAGCATATGGTAGTTGGCGGCAAATGCAATGAATGTACATCAGATACACATATTTAACACATATGGAGCAATTTTATGATTTCTTTACTTCATACATATATCAACTCAATAAGATTTTGATTAATAGGATATAGGATATATTTTCTATAGGTTGACTAGCATTTCTGTTCCAGTGCACTATAGTTACCATATTAGTCTGCCTGGGCTTTTTGCCTTGGGTTTTTTTTTTTTTTTCTTCAGCAGCTTGGATTCTTGACAACCATGTGAGCCATAGCATGGATCTCTTTGACTAAAACCTTGTAAATTAACACAATTAGTGCAGCATCATCCTGCTAATTAGCTCCCGGTGTCTAGTGTGGCGGGTGGGCAAATAACTGGGAGGGAGTCAGAAGGGAATCTACTCTTTTCAGGCAAACACTGTGTTTGTAATCTGCCTCTGTACAATGGCTGTTTGTTGCTTAAATCCTGTCACTGGGACTTAACCTACTGAAGTACAAACTGTGGTGATGCAGTGCCTGTTCAGCAAAGGCGAGGGCTATTATAACAAGCAGGGAAAGTTTTGTTAAACAATATGCATCTACTCATATATCATCTTGTAGCTTTTGGTCAGATTAGTGTTGATTTAAGATGTGCAAGACTCTGCATACAGTCTCAGATTGTTTTGAGCTATAATCTTTCTAATAGTCTACATTCTTTGGGGGTATACTACATCCTCTGATAATCCCAAGCAGAGTAAAGATGACAGTATGTGAAAAAAAAACCTTTATTTGCAGATTGACTTTAGGATTTAACTTGATTATTTATGTCATTCAAACTCTTAAGGCTATATTGAGAGGCTGAGGGAGCTGCTGCAAAAAGACAAGTGAAGCATTTTTTTCCCTCCCTCACTCTGTGGACTAGGAGGCAGTAGGCAGACTCGATGTGGATGTAATTCATGCTGGGCTGAGGGGTTTGTGTGATGAAAGCAACAGAGCGCTGCCAAGGAAGATTGCTTTGCTGCTCTCCTCCAAGTAGATTTGAAACTGTCTCAGAATGCCTCAGATGAGAGCTGGATTATAGACTGACCTGCAATGTCTGTGTCATTCTGCTCTGTGTTGGGTGAATTATAGCACACTAACCAGGTGTTGGGTCTCACATCTTCATACTGACTATTATGTGTGTTAAGTTAGGGCTCTCATGGGGGACATATTCACTGTTCAGTCCTAGACGAGCTGTATTAAAAGAATCATTTGGAAGATAATATTTTAGATCCACATCATTCCCCTCATAAATAATTATTTCAAAATAGTAAACAGGCCTTTTAATACTACCCACCTTGTTTTTAAATTTTAAAGCATTTACTTTTTGTTTATTTAAATGTCATTTCATAATTAAGTAATATATATATGTATGTACTAATGAATGATTATAAATCATGATTTAATGCTTACTTTGACTTGTTTCTCCCTTATGCGGAACATCTAGGTCTAAAGATGCAGTGGACCCCAGAGCACACACAATGGGCAGAACAACACTTTGACATCTCTTCCACTACCCGCTCACCAGCACACAAAGTAGAGGCCTACCGGGGTCACTTACAGCGAACATACCAGTATGCGTGGGCAAATGATGACATCTCTGCACTGACTGCCTCCAACCTGCTTAAGAAATATGCAGAGAAGTACTCTGGGATCCTAGAGGTTCCAAATGAAAGAGCCCTGCTGTGTTCCTACTCTGATAGCACCACTGGACTCATGAATGGACGAAAGTCAGAGAATGAGTCCTGGCAGGAGGGGATTTACCCAATGAACTGTGCTCCAGATGTTATATCTGTGAGCAAAGCTGGAATGACAGCTGCCCTACCCCCTACAGATGTGTCGGCTAGCATAGGCAGCTCCCCGGGGGTGGCCAGCAGCTTGTCTGAGCCCAGCTATTCCAGCAGTAACTGTGGGAGCCACACAGCCACAACTCTCCACTCGGGCCTCCCCTCTCAGGAATATACTGCCAGCTACAACGGCTCCTACCTGCATTCGAGCTTCAGTGGCCAGAGTACCCCAGCCCTCCCCTCCCCACACCCCTCTCCATTGCACAGCGCCGGGCTCTTACAGCCACCACCCCCACCACCTCCCCCTACCTTAGTGCCTAGCTACAATGCTGGGTCTCCCAACCTTCCCAACTACAATTATCCTCCAACAGGCTACCCTTCTCAGACTGCTGTGGGCCCTGGTTATAGCCCTGGGGGGGCACCCCCTCCTTCTGCTTATCTGCCGTCCGGTATTGCAGCTCCTACACCAATCCCTCCTTCCTCACTGCCTGGCTACACTTACCAGTCCCACAGTCATACACCAATTGCACCAACACCTTTGAACGGCAGCACATCCAACTCATTAAAACGAAAAGCTTTCTACATGAGTGGACATGGAGATATGGACTCAAACTATGGTAATTTCAACTACAACCAACAGCGCTCTTCACAGAGCCCCATGTATAGGGTAACAGACAGCAGTGTGTCAGACTCAAACAGGGGCAATGGCTTTGACAGAAATGCTGAGGCATCATCTTTAGCTTTTAAGACGACCAAACAGCCAATGTCTTCTGATCCTCAACGAAAATTTAATATATCCTCGGGCAGAGCACTAACTCCTCCATCCTATGTATCAACCAAAAGCTCTGTGGGTGATCTGAGAACTGGTGAGCCCTACAGCAAGTTTGGATCCCCCATCATGAATGAACAAACTGAAGAGCACAGGCAACATCTCTCTCACTCCATAACAGGGACTGACATTGGTACGGCTACCTCGTCGATCCATGCTGCAGAGGAACAACTGAAGAATAGTGATTCCAACCTGGTGGAGATGGTGTCTACGGAAATCCTTCAGCAAGGCCCTCCAGTGGACTGGAGTGATATAGCAGGTATGGATATGGTCAAAGCAGCCATCAAAGAGGAGATACTATGGCCCATTTTAAGGCCAGATATGTTTAGTGGACTTGCCACATTACCTCGAAGTCTCCTTTTATTTGGACCTCAGGGAACTGGTAGAACACTGCTGGCCCGCTGCATGGCTAGCCAACTGGGCGCTGCTTTCTTGCGACTGAGCAGTTCAGCGCTGGTGACTAAATGGCTGGGGGAAGGAGACAAAATCATCCAGGCATCTTTCTTGGTGGCCAGGTGTCGCCAACCAGCAGTGGTGTTTATCAGTGAGATAGACCTGCTATTGTCAGCCCAGCTCAGTGAGGAGAGCCCAGTGAACCGCCTTAAGGCTGAACTCCTCATGCAGCTTGACAGTATTCTGACCTCTGCTGAGGACCATGTCCTCGTGGTCTGCTCTACCAATAAGCCTGAAGAGATCCCAGAGTCCCTACGGAGGTACTTTACCAAGCGACTGCTCATCCCTTTGCCTGATGGGACAGCACGACACCAGATAATCAGCCAACTGCTCTCACAGCACAACTACTGTCTTAGTGACAAAGAGATGTCACTTTTAGTTCAGAGGACAGAGGGCTTTTCGGGACTGGACCTGGCCCAGCTGTGTCAAGAGGCTGTGGTAGGTCCTCTCCACGGCTTGCCTGGTACTGACTTATCAACCATTCAGATGAGACCTGTTTCCTACCAAGACTTTGAAAATGTGTTTTGTAAATTCCAACCCAACATATCACAAAAAGAACTTGACATGTATACTGAATGGAACAAAATGTTTGGTTGTAGTCAATGAGAAACATCAGCAATCATGTAAACCCAGTTACTGAATACAAATAATGTTTGGCCTTCAGTAAACATACTGAGCTAGAAAAAACACTGGTGACGTGAACATATACAGCAAAGAGATTGTCCTTGATGGCTTTAGTCAAAAGATGCCCTTATGGAAACCCTGCATTGGTGAAAATATAAACACATAAATAAATGCTTTATATGGCTGAAGCCATAAAACTGAAATGACTTGTAGATGACTTCTCCCTGTTTTGTATATACATATATAAATATAAATATATAAATATATATATATAATTCTGCTGATCTTGAGATTTAGTGGCTATCAAGTGCCTGAGGTGGTGCTGTTATTTTACTTTTCTTTTTGTTTTGCCTCACAATCTTCATTGGTGACGTTTTATAATATAAAAAGCTTTAAAATGAGACAAAAACTTGCTTTCTCTCTCCATTGGAACACTATTCTACAACTGTGTCTGTTTAGTGCTGTTTGTGAACAGTTGTGGTTATTTTGAGCTAAATTAAAATTATCGGCATAATTTAATTTGGCCTCCATATTCTGACACACGTTTTTGTGCATGTCAAATCATTCAGTTACAATAACAAGATAACAATGACAGTCACTTTCTTTGCTTGAAGAAACTATTTTAAAAATATTTTTCTGGCAAACCCTAATTCAATTTAGTTGCTGTGGTAGACTCTCCATTATGGATTAAATTCAGAAAATGATGTTACTTTACAGTTTATCTTCAGCATCAATAAATTGCTATGTATTTACTTTTAAACATTGACACTATAGTAATTCAGTGTTAACCATAAATGTAATGTGCCATTATTTCTTTTGATGTTCTCTATTGAAAACTCAGGAAAGTGGTGATATGTATAGTACCTCATCAGCTTGTGTCAAAGCACTACACATTACAAGCGCATTTGGCTTGCATTTGAAACTGCATAATCACACCGTGGAAGGCTATAATACCTCAAAACGATCAAAGCGAAATGAAACGATAAAGTTAACAGTGAATGTATGAGAGTATTTTGTTCCTTACATTTGGATTTGTTTGAAATTATGATTGGAGATTTGCCTTTGAAAAGAATGGACGCGTTATATATCTTGAATTGTAGCCTTGAGGCTGTTTGTCTTTGTAACACAGTTGATTTGCTGTTGGCTATCACTAGGAAACCTTCATTTCCATCAAGCACAATGATCCCGTTCCTTTAGTTTACTGCAGAACTGTTCAGCTTGTGGCTATGTAGAGCAGAGAGAAATTTGAAAGGTTCAGACTAACATCTTGGGGTTGGAGAAGACAAACGCTGCAAGCTATGTCATTCCATTCTGCTGCTGTTTTATCATTAATGAAACCTAAGGATTATGTATAACCTAAGTTCCTTTCTACCTCAGTTTGTTAGTTATCTCTGAAAGGCAAATTCGTGAAGACGGCAAAATGTCAGCACCTATTCTATTTGTTTGATGAGGACACCTTTTGAGCGAACGCCAAACATTGTGGCGATGTGCAAAAATCTCTTTGCATTTCTGAAACCCTGTCTCTCGCCACACGATGCACTTAAAGGGGCATACCACTTAACAGGTCTGGGATGTGTTTGCTTCGATTTAGTGATTCCTGTTGCTATTGTTTGTTTCAATGTGGATCAGATCTTTTTTGCAGCTACATGGTTGAAAAAAATGCAATTGAATGACTCCGGTGAATTCAGACGTTATGTGCACATTTTCTAGCATGAAACTATGTATAAATTTATATCCAAAGTTTGCCTTGAGTGTAACATTTGTGATCTGAGTAGCTCTCTTTTCAAAGCCTAGTCACTTAGAATGTGTACACATAACAGCGCTTGTCGTCATTGCTACAATTGTTCTCAATCACTACTTGTCACCGTTGATCAGTACAAATTCCACAACATCTGAGGCAGACAAAGAGCAGGTGTGACGGCTGAATTGGCAAGTAAAAATGTTACTGAATGTATTATGTCCTCCGAGCAGTAAGGAAAGCAAAGAACTCGCACATTGAAAATGGCACTGAAGTAGATAGCACTGTAGGATTAGGTGAATAGGTCCTTTTGTGTTTGTCACCTATTGCACATTTTTACATGTTTATATGCTTAATGGAGCAGAACTGATCACTGCCACTTGGTTTGTCATTTTAACCTTCCCACACCTCCGTCAGAACTCAACAACAATAACAGAGAAACTACGTAGCAGCAAAAAAAAAAAAAATTTTAAAAAAAGCCAGCAAACTTGCCAAGAATAATATCTTGCAGTAGTTTCACATTTTCTGTTTCGAAGACGTGTGCTCCACTCTCAAGATGACTGGAAGAATTTTAATTTTTTTTTTTTTTTACTTGCAGGTTGCAGTATGTTATTCACCAGTTCATCAGTTGTTATCAAAAAATTCAGTTGAAATCATGCACTATAAAACAAGGTTATGTTGACTTTCATTTAACTTAAGAAACAGCTATGTACAATATGAATTCCTGTTTGCACCCATGTTTTGCTTTTCATCATATTTCACTTGAGAGCGCTTTTTACATGAAGTTTTTTCACATTAGACTGACTCACTTGGATCACTCCAAAGTTTAACAGAGCCGTCTTCAATTCAAGATGCAGTTTGATTAAATTTGGTAAAAAGATTTTATTTTTAATTATTTTTTTAAACACCGACACTTACTTTTACTTACAACAAATTTTCTATATAGACAAGTTTGGACTCCTCAAATTTAACAAATTCCCAAAAAGAAACAAAGATCGCCCCTTCACTATTCTGTCAGCTATTATTGCACTTTGAGGTGTTTGATGATTGAAATCCAAAGCCAAAGTAAAACAGCTTTTAATTATGAAGAAATTGTTTTTGGATGGGGTCGTGAATTTCAGTGTCCTTAATGCTACAGTGCAAGCTGTTGATATTTAATACTGGCGAATTTATAGCACTCTCATCGGGCATGGTCAAGTGATTGTATTGCATCATGTCATATTTTTAGTGTATCTGTGAGTTTGTAAACCATTTGTAGTTTTTCACTTTTGCATTAGGTGAGTTGACGGACATCGACCCTTTCTTTTGGAATGTGACTGATTTGTAAATGTTTGAAAATGCCAAAAAATGTCACAGAACATGCAGCATATTGTTGTATTCGGTTTTACTGTGTCTAATTTTCATATAAAAAAGATATCTGCCAGGCAAAAAAGAAACCTTGTTTAGCATTAACAAGCACAAATTGCATCTGTTTTGGAGGTCGATGTTCACGGACATATGGAGAGATGTAAAAAGGAGAAATATTCCCCTCAAAGTCGAACTTGTAATTACTCGTACAACAACAGATACAGTTCCATATTTGCTATTTTGTTTTACATTTGTGTCTTTAATGGTGCAATAGAGCAAAGTGTAACACAAGTCACATTGTTAAAAAAGTTACATTTGTGTGGTTTTTATTCACAATTAATGAAGAAAAAATGGAGATCTTATATTGATCATGGTATGAGGACAATTGCAACAGGGGTCAAATTTATTCCAGAAAGTGTAAATTTAACAAGCTGTTGATGTTTTCATTAAAATCAGTCGCTCATTATTAAGGATGGTGTGATGAAAAGGCCTACAGTCCCAAATAACACCTAACCAAATCCTCTGATAAGCACATCGAGTATCACAGTGATGCCAACTCAGTCACTTGAATTGCTTTTTTTTTTTTTTTTTTCAGAACATGTCAGTATTTCTGTGTTGCATTTTGTTTGGAACTGTTTGAGATTTTGATTCCATCCTTATGTGGTTTTATAGTCTGGCATTCTTTATAACCATTTCTACCTCATTGATTGTACATGTAGTACTTATGTCCTGTCATTTTGAATGTCTTGCATTTGTGGATAAAAAAGTTAAAACAACAACAAGAAAAAAAGAAAAAAAAAAGAACAAAAAAATTAAAAAGGAAAAAAAAAAAAAGGTTTGCCCTGAAATCTGAGCAGTCTACCTCAAAAAGACTGTCTTTACACTGTCAAGTTCAAGTCGCAGAAAAATTAAGGCACCTTTAGGGCAGAGATGAAGTTAACCTGCACACTGACTTTCTCATACTGTTTATTTGCAATCCTACATTTCCACTGAATTGTTGCAGACTGTCTTCTACAAGGTCTCCAATGCAAATTCATTTCCTAAAAAGTAACAAAATTGCTTTAATCTTTTGTGAATTGTTGTAGTGCGCATGTTGATGTGTAAGTATGTGCACTTGCAATTCTACATGCAAGTTTGAGGGGATAATGTTAAGAACTGAAAAATTTTGAATTTTTACTTTTCATATACATGTACAGAAAATAAACTTGCACATAGCTGTATGTATTGTACATTTGCTAATGATATACAGCATACATACAAAATGCACCACATACATGTTTATATGTGTGTATGTATTGCCATACTTACCAGTACAGTCAATTTAAATGTATTTTAATTTCAAGGTACCTTTAAAAAAAAAAAAAAAAAGTTATTGAAATACTGAATAAAGATGTTTTCTTTTTTCCTGGATGCATTTTGTACCTTTACTTGATGAAATTTGCAATGGTGTCATTGAATAAAGCTTGTGCCATTTCAGTTCCCAGCCATTTCTTCTGAAAGACAGAATTCAGTCAATTACAATTCAACCCATGATTTTTTTTAATGTATTTTTTTGTGATGTTTCAGAAACAAGCTAAAGTAAGCCTATTTGCAGCAGATTATATGCAGTGACGCTTATTTTGTATTGCACTTTCACAGGCACACCAGTCATTTATGATTACATTAGCTATGATTAAAATTATTTTCATTGTATTTTTAGGTAATAGGAGGGGTTTCTGCAGCATGAATATAAAGACAGATGTTTTTATTTATACTGGGTTTGGCTAAATTTGCTGTAGTATTATATCAGCAGCATTCTAACATTAGATTAAACTCGTTAGTGATTTCAGAGAAAAATGCACGGATGAAAAAGATCACATTCAATAGCTGGAAAAGTCTTGATCATTATGGGCTTGGGTTTCTGTCACTGAACCTTTAGGTGAAACATGGTGTTGAAATTAAACGAATCTAGGCTGCAAAAGGAAGTAATAATTTTATATTGTCAGTGCCCATCAGTGTCCACAGTCATGAGAAATGGAAAGGTCTCAGAGCATTTATAATCACAGCAGAAAAAAACCTTATTCAGCCTGAGGTAAAATCTAAAGCACATAACTGATGAATTATCTCTATTTGACAAAAAGAAAATTAGTTCTGTGTGAAGAAAAATGAATTATTTGTGAATATACTTTTTTTCTAATGTTTTAATCTGGTGTTAATGTAGTCATTATGATTTAATAATAATAGTTTAATTCACACTTCACACAGAGGTAAGTATGTAGACAGATCTAAATATATCCAATATTATATATAAATATATAATATAATATAAGCGCTACATCAGCAGTAACCCTGTATGCTGCACGTGCTCAGTAAGGTATGTCTATGATGATACTTCTATAGAATGGTTTCCCTCCCACTGTGTACATGAGCGGTGTTTATATAGACTAAACAAATTGAAAAGAACATAGACTTTGTTTTACAATTAACACCTCTATTTCTTCTGCTACAGCGTCATGTCAGTGTCTTAGAGAAAGCAAGGGGGGATGGATGTATAGTATGCACATGTATTATACCATACCGGGTTTTTTTTCCCTATGAAATTCTAGAAGGAAAACATATTTTGCTTCTTTCACCAGATTTTTTAGACAAGAGCCATTTGACAGGGAGGAAAAAAAGCGTGATAAGAGAAAAATAAAGTTGAGTCAAACAAATTACACTCAAGTTATTAGTGGCTATTTTGTAAATATCAAAGATCCACTTGTCCCAGTGTTCTGTGCTTCATTTGCATTCTGATGAAACTGGAGTGGATGTGTGTGAACTCGGGGGTTATCTGTGGAGCTGCAGCGCTAAGCAGCCGAATCAGACAGCTTCGCAACCACATGGCTCAAGAGGATGAGCCACAGACCTCTCTCAAATCACTTCCTTCATAACAATTAAAATATGCAAAGTGATAATTTTCCTTAAGTAGCCTTAAATGTGCAATCTATTTAAATGTGAGCGAAATTGCCTAAAGCTTGCAGTGTGTGTATGTGTGGAGGAGGGGTGGGGGATAAATTATGCAAATAACAGAAAGGACTCTTGAAAGCCTAATTTTTCTGTAATAAGCATACTGTTTCATTTAATTTTTTGCCTCTTATTAAAAGTGACAGTTCTTTTGCTCTGTCTGATGGCTATATCTGACACAAGCCCACGGAAACTGACTGCTAGACTAAATGGTAAAGCATTTTTGTAGCTTTTAGATGATGGTTACATTCACAAAGTAATTATGCACTAGAGAGTCCAGAAATAAGGTTTAATTACACAGTAATCGCTTCTGATGGACACTAGGAAGTGTGAGCACTGCCAGACTGCAATCCATCAATGACAAACCTCTGGCCAGTTTTAATTCCTCCTCATTTGCATCATAACCTCGGCACCAAGTTGCACAAATGCTGTTAAATGTTAATAGGACCTGTCTCTCTCCTCAAAATGGATGCTTAAGCCATTTCAATTCTCCCTTTCTCTCTATCTCTTTCTTTCACTCCCTCTCTCTCCCTCTTTCCACACACACATACACACTCTGTCTCTATCTCTCACAGTCCATATCTCCTCTCTCTCGCCTCAATTCTCACATTCTCATGAGTCTTCACATAAATAGCCCCTCTTCAGAAGGAAAGCTGAGCACAGGAGACAGTGCACGGTCACTGCTGTGCTAATTGGGAGCAACATGTAAAGTTTTATCTCTTGAGTGCTAACAAACCATACAGACAAGTATAATTCCTCGCCATGAGTATGTGTGTGTATGTCTGCGAGTACTATTTAGAAAGACTGTTTCTCGCAAGCCCCTCGCAGCTCGAGAGCATAAAGGTTTCCTCATATGCGATATAGGCCCTCAAGTTACACGTAATCCTGATCCTAAGGTACTGGAAAAATTATGTGTTTATTAATTGAAAATTATTATTGGTGCCACAGACGTATTCATAGCCCCTCCTCAGACATTCATAAGGTTGATTGGAGCCAGAATGTCTCATTATCAACCAATCTCCTCTATATATTATAATGCGTTACTTATTATACATGGGGCACCCTGTTGTAGTGTGAAGCCTTTCAAAATTGTATGACAGCTTGCAACAGGTGGACATTAGACCCAACGGGCCACTTGTGTAAACAGAAAAGACCATGTTTATTTATTGTAATAACTTGGAAAACAGCACATTTTGTACTTTACTGTTCCCATAATACCCAACGCATACTACATACACTTAGGGTATGACCCTGTTAATCCCTAGGCATTCAAAGCAATTTTCATCTTGATTTGAAAAAATAATGAGATGTATGGAAACAAAGAAAAAAAATACTCTGAATTCAGTCCCTGACCCATGAAGATAATTAGTGTGTGGATGTTTATAACACAGGTTTTTGCATATGATTCACTAAAAAAATTATACAGATAAATAATTATAAAATCGTCTTTTTTAGAATTGATTGTCATGTGCAATTGCCATGGAAATAATCCTTCCATCAAGTGGAGAGCTATTCGCAGAAATAAAAAAAAAAAGGGTTCAAATGTTGCTGTCATTCAAAAAAATGTGAGCTGATTATTTGATAAAAATCACAGCCTACACGTTGCAACCTCCTTCCTGTTACATTATTATCCGATCAACTATTACAGCTGAAAACCGATTTACAGCATATCCTTTTTCCTTGATGCAGAACTGCAGCTCATTAATAGAAAGCAGAAGGAAACATTCACAACTTTTTCCTGCTCAGCTGTTACAGAGGAGCCGTGGTGCCTGAGGCTGAGGCTGCCTGACTTGGGGTGTAAAGGTCAAAATTTTCAGATTCACCAGCCTGAAACAGGCAAAGTAAGGGAAAATCTGCTGGAATCACCTGTAGTTTACAGCAGTCTATAGCAGAACTGTCCTCCTCTTTCAGCATGCACTGAGCTCGATAACAAGCTGGCGCCCTGCACCAGTGTGATCTCGTCTAATGTCCTCACGTCGGTGCCGTCAACTAGCCACTTTCTATGTTTATAACAAATTCTGGGTTGTGCACTATAATATGGCTTTACAATTGCTGCAGACTTGCGTGTGATCTCCATGATTCACATAATTCCTTTCCACATTTTCACAAAGTGGCCAAAGTGCCATGTAGTTACCCATTACTGTATGGTGTTCCTCTGAGAAATATAATGATGGGATCACAGACCATTCCTCTAACATCGGGCCAGTGCTGCAATTTAAAGCCAAAGGGATAACAGGGGGAATTTTTATTTTCTTATTCTCCCTTGGTCTTTATTCATTTAGTAATTACATCACACTTAAATTGGTGTCTTTTTAGGTGTGAATATTCAATTGATGTGCTAATTAATAGCTATAAATTAAGACATAACATCAAAAGTGGCCTAAGAGTCTGGCACTAGATGTTTCATTAAAATTCTAATTACTATTTTTAATTATAAATTCCTAATTAATTGTTATATTTTGAGCTGTTACACCCTGAATGTCACCCCAAATTTAGCCAATTCCAAAAAAAGAGTGAAATTAACGACTTTTAATACAGTTCCACCATTACTTGACTAAAAAGTTGGAATAGCATCACTGACACATGGGAGCTTTGACTGGTCCGGTTGGTGGATCCCTTTAGTCTGTCTTAACCCCTGGCTGGGAACAAGTGGAGCTAATGGGGAGCAATGACAGAGGAGTACACGTCCGATAGCCACACATCTTCCAGTCAAGGCAATCATGGGAAACATAGAACGTCACTCTTTCAATTTCATCCTTTCCACCGCGCAAGCCGCCCTCTATAACGTCATTATCTCCACCAGATCTGCCGGGGCCTCTGACAGGTCCATGTTATCCAGGCACAGGGGAAATGCAAATTGATTTCATATCAGCCATGGCATTTTTAAGGCCTCCACATGTTACATAGACTGTCATTTCAGGCTGAGATATGAAAATCAGAGAGAAATGTCAAACTGTGAAGGGACTATATTATACGCTGTGTGCTGTTTACTCTGATCAGCAGCTCATAGAACAAGATACTCCTTAATGCCACGTTGTCAGCTGACGATTTAAGAGGTCTCTATTATGCTTTTGATCTGCTCGAGTGTACTGTGGACAGTTTTCTCACCTATGAATAACACAAGTATCTACATGAATGCATATGATTAACGTAAAATAGCCGTTGATTAATGTAGAGAGTTTGATCGACATGAATAATAAGCATTTCACAAGGATGTTATTAGGATAAATAATAAAAGGGGAACTTAGCTTTCAATTGCCGGTGTCTAATGTAATTTACTAGCTTTGCAGCATAACCTATTCAGAGTGCACAATTACTGTCAGGTGAAAAATATATAGACTGAGGGGAGGATAAAGAAAGGCAAGAGTAGAAAGCAGATGGCTAAAGATGAAGGTCAAAACCAATTGAGAAGTTTGTCAAAATTTGATGACATAAGCAATCTGTAAGCTGTTATTGCACCCAAGCTTGAGGTGCAGAGAAACATATTGAAATTACAAAAAACACTGGAGCTGCCAGCACACTGCCAGGAATGATTGCCTCAAGTGTTGTTTTTTTCTAGCTTTGCCTCTCTGTTTTTGTCCCTTAACCCCCCCTTTACACGCATGGCTGCCTGCCAGATGTGAAGAAAGGCATATCTGGATTTAATGATATTACAAATGCCTTTCTTGATGCTCAATAATAACTCAATTTTGATTGATACGCACCTGTCAGCGCCTTATCTTGATACTAATAGAGTTGTCTGTCATCCAACATTGAGTCATCAATTTTAACTGGTGATGAAGCTCGTTTGCCGTACCTAATCATCTGTCTCATTGGGAAACCTCTGAAGCTGATCAGATAGCACTTGTAAATACTCCCTGCAACAACCACCACAACACACACTTGCAGGGGAAATTGAGTGGGTCCCATTACTGCTTGTACTCTAAGCAATGTTTGAGATTTCTTTGTACATAAAGCAAAGCCTAGAATAAATCATACAGTAGGCCTACACCCACATTTCTATTGATTAAAGCCATTCCCATGCCTGCATCTGGTGAATTGTCCACAGAATAAAGAGCGGCTTTATATTTTGTCCTGTCAAAATGTTAGGTCATTCTATCAAGGCCAGCCAGTTCCATACAATAGCACAGTAAGTCTTCTGTTGAAAAACACCAAGAGGCAAAGAATGAATTCTTGTACTTTCTGCAATAGGAACCTGCTAGAAAAGGAGTGTCCTCTGTTTTGTGTAGTTTATTGACATCGCTTGGTGTTGTGAGCCCATACCACATTTTTATATTTCCTTTTCTACCTGTCTAAACAAAAAAGATTGTTTTTGAATTGAAATTATGTCAGACCACTAGTTATTTTACATTAAATAATAGTTTTTTTAATAGTTTTCATTTGTTCTTTAGCCTAGCGTTAGTTATTTTACACCTATAATTTTAAACCTATAAACATCTCAGCAGATTTCATTATTACTCAGCTTTAATCAGACTAATGCAGGGCTACCTCTAACAACACTGTCTTTGCATTTAGCAGCATCCTATACAATTATCCTGATGAGAACTTGAAAGTGTTCTGTTAATGTGGGAGTGTGAGAAGGCCTGTAGCCTATAGACCCTGCTTTCATTCATCTCACTAACATCAGGGAGCTCAAGCTTGGCGTCACTCAAAGCTTTTTTCCTTTGAAATTCCCCAGGCAGACCCACAAATTAAGCTCACTTCTGTTTGACCAAAGACGAAACCATCCCTGAAGTACGGCAGCTTTCCCTCCCTTTTTTCACAAGAGTTTGCAATCTATCCCTCAGAACTCTGCAGACCTATAAATCTCTAGAAAATCTCTCTATTCATTGTCAGCCTGCTTTAAAGGAGTGTAAGGGAAACTATTTTGGACCAAATTTCAGTGATAATATAACAGCAAGGACAAACACGGTGTGCTTGTGGATGTCAAGAGTGTATCTGCAGGCTGCAATCATAATGTAAAATATCTTTATGCTTATACATTAACCATCACTCTGATTACTGTTAACATACTGTATCTTACTAGTATAGCATTTACTGACAAAAAGTAACAAAACAATTATGCAGCAGCAGTTTTTGGAGAGCATCTCTTTTCCCTTCATGATGTACAGTAAATCTGTACGCCTATTTGCTTGTGATGGTATCGGACATGTGGCATTTCAATCCATAAATGTAAATATCCTGCTCCCTCATTTGTAATGATAATATATTGTTTGGATGAAGCTTGATTTTCAAGTAGAAAAAAAAAAAAAACATTTATATAAGCTGGTGGGTAGAATTTATTGATTGAGGATTCATGCAGTTTAATAAATATTCATTATAAAGTGTGATTTTGAAATCGAAACTTGCACAAATCTGTCTTCTTGTTCCATCAATATTGTATTTTTGTGTTTTTTAAAGATCCGGGGTTTTGTTCTCAGACTGCGCGGCTTGTGTGTCTGTAAGTTAAACCTCCCTAACTTGGATGACATCTCATGACAAGCAATCACTCTTAATAGGATACTTCTCCTGCAGAAAGATTCACAAGGAAAGATTATCTGAATCTATTCTGAGCACATTCAAAGGCAGGGGACCATGCACTCCCCTTGCGAGTTCATTATCATTCTCAGGTTATCCCTGGCCCAGTGAATCTGGAACGCAAATGAATTAGTGAGAATTAAGAAGTCTCTGTGGTCTGAAACCTCTCCAAATCTCCTCCAAGATGAAAGGTACATAGCCATGGCTTATGCACCGTCGCTCTCCTCGTCTGAGCCCTCGCTGTAGCCCTATATCTACAGACCTACCCCGGGACACTTCCACCCCCTTACACTCCACCAGCCCCCCCCTTCAGAAAATGGAAATGGTACCGGCAGTTAATGTTGCCTAACGTCTCCCGACCGCAGGTTTTGTCATGAGGGAAAAGTTGAACAGGGCCGGACGACTAAGGCTGCCATTGCTGGCGATTAATTACAGCACTGTGGCGCTGGCACTTCGGCGTGGTTGATCCCTCTGCAGGCAGGGCTTCCTCTCATCTCAGCCTCTCTGTAGCCTTCAAAGGGCTCTCCACTGCCTGCAAGACTGAACCTAGGCCAGGTAAGAAAGATACCATGGCTCCATTGTGACCGTACTTCACAAATTTCAATGGGACTCCAATTGTAGCTGTGTGAGTATCACTCCTCCATTGTCCAGTGTGAGAGAGGGGACAGTTTATACTAAAAAGCTGATAATAGCTAAAGGTACTATATGTAAATGAGATTATAACAAGTGATGATGTTTAAACTATTTTTTGTTTGCTCCACAGAAAATTCCTACGCTCTCCTCGTGACCATTTTCTCTTTTGACAAAATAGATGAGATATAGTAATGGTCTATCTGTGCTCTGTATTTTTCCCTCTTTCCCCGCCCGTCAGGCCAGGCTTTTGTAACAGACTGCAGAGGCTGCCTCTCTCCCTCAGCTCATTCAGCATCACTCCCTGCCCTTGTGCTGGACATCAAATGACCAGCTCACCCCCTGAGGAGCTCTCAAGTTTCTTCATTTCAGCAGCCGCCTGGCTCTCCCCTGGTCAGCAGCCGGCCACGCAGGGAGAGGGGACATCTGCCTGTCTGAGGATAAGGGACAGGCTGGCTCACTATCCGTCTGTCAGCCCCTCAGACTGGACCCCTCACGTCACCGCTCCTCTCCCTCCTTGTTATTCTAGGGAGAACGCAGGGATCTGATATGTGGCATTGTTTGTGCCATACTGGTCAGCAAGACAGAGAGGACTGAGCGCTGTAGGCATCAACTGCAACAGAAAATGTCGCCTTTTGGTGTAAACTATATCTCTGTGAGGACATTTTAATAAAGAAAAAATTATCATAAATCTAATCAGTATGATTATATATATATATAAAAAAAATTCACTTGCTTAAGTAAAATTCCACTCATGAGTATTAGGAATGACTATGAGTATTGTACACACCAGATCCATGCTGGTGCGTAAACATGTACTATTATGATTACAATTAATGATTATCTCTATCTAATTACATGTGGTTTTCTCCAGCCTTCTCCATCTCAGAAAGAAATCAATAGAGAAATATTTGCATAAAAATCTATTTCACCGTAAGTGAAGGATCAAGTCTGAGCTCCCTGGGTAAAGATGCATTTGGCCTTATCGCCCGTCTAACCTGCAAAGTAATTTGTTTGCTTCCTAAACTTAATATTTGTTCTCTTCTTCTGGCCATTTATAAATGAGGTTAGAGTGCACCAGCATGTGGCTAAAGAAAGTTAGGAGTTTCACTGAATTTCTGTGCAAATGTTAATTACCGAGCTCCCACACACAAGTATATACAACCTATTTCCATATGTAATGTGGAATTTTTCCAACCTGTAAATCTCTGTATTTTCCAGTTTTTATCATATTCATTTATGCCTGCCTGTTTTGCCAAAGCAAAACATAACAATGGCATGCAGAATTTGACACTGTAGCGCACAGAGAGAAGCAGTGTACTGTAAATGATCCTGTGCGTTTGACTGTTGGCCAGCAGCCACATCTATATGAGCAGAGGAGGACCACTCTGAAGAGCCCACACCTCCTGGACTGAGCTGGAGGTGAAGGAGAGAGTATCACACTCTCCTTGTCAGCTGCAAGGGTAATTACTGCTGGCTGAAATTACTCAACATTTGTTTATTAGCTCCCCAGAGCACACTGTAAATAGATTGTCTGTTATAGTCCGATCACATTAAAACCCCGTGCAGCGCGAACCCCCTCTGCCTCCTGTTTGCTGTGAGCCAGCCTGCTGCTCACTTATTGAACAGCTAGAACCAAGGAGCCATGTTAAATGTGATTGTTTTCCATTAGCTACATCCTGTCTAATACCTCACTTGTGCGTTGCAATTACTGAATTCTGCCATGCAACATAACCTTCATTAGCTGACTGTAGACTCCTGCAGCTCCAATAGCTCTCTCTCCATTTTTTTTATTTTTTGTTTTTTATTCATGAGTGGGGAGTGTTTTAATTCAATATTGATTTCTATATAGACACTGTGTGCCTGTGCTTTCAGGGCTGCATTGTTACCATACATAAGTGTATGCAGTGATGGAACAAAAAAAAAATTCAGCAGGCCATGTCTTCCCTTGTATTCATCGCGCTGGTTGGTTCCTGTCAAAGATGACATTCTGAAACATTTGACCCACAAAAAATGAATTCCTGGCCAGAGCCCAGTGACAGTGTAGAGCAATTCATTTCACGAAAATGTACAGAGATAAAAAGAGGAGAGGCATGCAATACTCCTGTCAAAAGAGAGAGAATAAAGGAAGAAAGAAAAAGAGGGGAGGAAAAATAGAAAAATGGAGTGTATTAATGTGTGTGAAAAATGTGAATGAAATTTATATTCAAGGCTGTCTCCACAGAAATCCTTTCACACAGTTTAAAACATTACACCAAATAACTCATCTCCAGACAGCGCTGGAACACTTTGGTGATAATTGCCCAAATGTTGTTCCATAGACAAAGACATTTGTAATAGAGATATTTAGCTGTAAAATGGACTAAAGCAGCATGCTTTGTGTGCCGGTGACAGGTAGAGCATGGCTCCCTGGGAACTGGGGTAATAAAATGCTATCTTTCTGTGGCATCCTCCCTCTTCCTCTAATGTTACCCTAATAAAAGCCACCGCTGAGGTGACTGTGCGCAAATAAGGGCCTAAAGCTGCTGGACATCTATCCCAGCCCCCTGGAGCCACATTACACACACCTAATGGCCACTCGAAGCTTCATTAGGATATTAATTCACCACGTTTCTGAAGTGATTCCATCTGTAATGTGACAGTATCTGGCTGCTAGCAAGACAACTTGTTGTTATTGTTGCTCCACTCCCCGCTTTTTAACCATTTTATCCCTCCTCCTCTTCCTGCTCAGCCCCCCCCCCCCCTTTTTTTTTTTTCAAAGCATATTGTTATACTTATAATGCCACTGTTTCAGTTTTTCTAGGGAAGAGAAATCTGATAATACACCGTCTCCTTTGAGATGGAGGCCAATGGAATAGCTCTCAGCGCTGCCAAAAGCATAGCTCCATCTGACCAGGGGAGCAGATGGTCAGGTCTACCTCGGGTCTGGGAAACAAGCAGTAACGCTAAACATTAGATGTCATTTTGCATTTTTAAATACGTATCACCTCTTCAACCTGCAGGATGTCAGAGTCCAGTCTTTTTCAGTCAGATGTCAGGCGCAGCTAAAGTGTTGATGTATACTGGTTGTTCATTAATGTGACATAATGAAAAACTAAATGTTGGTTTTAGGGCTTTTATAAATCTGATAGACAGGAAATGGTCAGCAACACCGATTGTCACTTACTGAATAATGCTGATAAAAATGATGTTTCTTATTTTTATTTGATGGTTATGTTAAGTAAAATCCACAGCCTTGCCAAAAACCAAAAGTTCCATATTCTACTATTTTGTTGTCTGCTTTTTTTTTTGTACACATAACATTGCTGAACCTAGACCTAACCAGCTGAAGGAACCCCAGATCATAACACTGTAGGCACTAGGTATGATGGGTAACCACTTCATCCACCTTTCTTCCTGCTCTGGAACTGGGTCAGTCTGGACTCATCAGACCAAATGACCTTTTTCCATTGACACACACAGTCCAACCTTTATGCTTTCTACTATTAATGGTTGTTAAAGAAATGAGAAAGCTACTCACTGCATCCATTGAAGGGTTAAAGAACTTGTTGCAGCTGAAACATGTAAATCAGTAATTAAGCAGTAATTATCCAATGGAATCTGGAATGGGATCTTAATTATTTTCTTTGTTAAATAAAGGTGGTGTGTATTTTACATATTGATTGTAAAAAAAATAGCCATTCATTGCAATCCAAATTTTGTCTTGTGGTCGGTATAACTCCTCCAACAATTAACATAGTCTCATACGTCTGGGCTAATTCAATGCCTCTACATTACAGGAACTTTTCTTACATCGCTGCTATCACACCAATTAAAGGCTAAACCTAAAACTTCTCCCCCAGTGTGATCTTATCACTTTTCTCACATGGAATATCTTAAAATCACAGCAGTTTCTTGGAGAATATCAAAGTAGGGGAAAACGAATTAGGAATATTTAAAATGCAAAGAAATTCTTCTTCACTTGTTTCAAAGACTGCACTATCAGAAGGGTTGGAGTTGAGGGTTGAGAGAGAGCTACTCATCTTTGTCAGCGGAGAATTTCATTCCAACAAGTCTCCTCAAGATACAACTGAAGTGCAGGATTCTGACATTTTTGAAGTGAAATGATAATTGCCTTTAAAGACCAAGGAGGGAGAAGAGAGAGGAGATGAAAGATAAAAGGTTGGAACTAAAGAGAACATTAGGGTAGTGAGAGGGAAAGCAAGCCACAGAGACCAGCCACATAAATAGTCATGAAATGAGAACTTTTTGCTTTGTGTTGAAGTTAAGAAAGAAACATTCAGCGAGAGGCCAGCAGGCCAGACTAAATAATCCTTGACTGAGCCTCCCATTCTGAATCCCATATTAGCTGCTCAGATTTTAATGTAAATATGCCATTACGCTGTCATTACAGTGATCAGACTGCATGGCTTACAGGTCAGCCCAGCCACTGTTAATTTTGCAGGCAAAAGCTTTTTTTCTTTCTTTTGAAATGTTAATAACTTTCTATTAGTTAATGTAGCGTGACTAAAATTCAAATTAGACATAATTTATTTTAATATCTGTAACTAGCTTGTCTGACCATTTAGTAATGGTCTCCCGCTGAATATAACGCTCTAAATTGTGGTAATTTGCATTAGATGGTTAAGGCACGCCTTGTCTCACTGTTGTGCTGTTATGAAGTCAAGGATGATTCATTTTTGCTCCTTGAGGTGCAAGTATTGAGAATTAAACAATGCCATCCGTCACATTTAATGCATTTTATGTCTGCAGGCAGTAATTCCTACAGTTGTGTAAAAATTGGACATCACTGAGATTTCCGTTTCAAAGCCACTGACCATCACATGTAACAGAACAGGCTCTCGGGTGGATTTCATGCTAATGATGGCTGATTCAAGGCTCATATACCTGAGTGTGTGTGGTCACCTGTTACAGCCCCCAGGGCAGACATCCACTGGCTGTGACTCCTCTGACTCAGGCCCTTCTGGGAGTCATAGAATCAACTAATAATATATGTGATTTTTGTGCTGCTAATTTTAATTTTGTAACAATTAAGTCACCAAATCACATGTGTATAAAAGTGTAACAGATGTGTGGACAGGATAGAAGAATAATGCAACCTACACCTTATTAAATAAATGTACTATTTACTGTTTCTTCAATCTAAAAACAACATTAATTTTATCTACAAAGTTATTATTGTTATATCTATTTGTTTTTACTATGTTAATAAATACCTTAAGCAATTTTTTGTTTAAATAATACAGTATATGTTCATCATCATTTCCTTATACAGTATTTTAACTTACCTGTATATGGGTTCTGACTGTAAGCGCTGCTGTTTCTTGTCAGGATATCAGGCCATTATGATAGATTTGCTGGTGCATTGTGTTTCTGTTACACACATTTGTAAATAACAAAAAGTATGATTTTCAGCATATACTTATAAATTATGCACCACTTAAATTTTTTATAGGATAAATCTAGTTCATTATAGAACTCGTGCTGACAGGAAATAGAGAGACAGAGTTAGTGTCTCTGATTAGCGCTAATATGCATATAAAATTGTTATGGGTTCAATTTGAAAAAGAGAAAACAAAGCAAAACAAGAATGACAGCAATGCAGATGCACTTTTATGACCTGTTTTATGACAATTGACAAACTTAACAGAAAAATTAATTCAAACATTAAAAATTAACTTGAAGCTGTATCGTGCAATACAATACACATTCTTTACATCTATGTCAAATTTATTTTTTTCCTAAAAATCAATGAAAATGGGCCAAAAGCTGAAGAGATGAGCTGGTGAAGTTCATGCACATCACAAAAATGTCAGCTCATGTTTCAATTAATCACATTTTCTCATTCACTTTCATCAAATATTTCCAGCGGGTGATGTTGGCACTTCAAATTCAGACCGTGCTGAAAGTGGGTGAGGAGGATAGGAGAAGCCCAGCTGATTGGAAACATCTGGGTGATTGTAGGGAGCACTCCCACATCATCCAGCGCTGGCTGAGATTTGACAGTGCCCTCTGAAGTGACAGCTTTGACCTCGGCCAGTGTGCATGCGTGCAGCTGCCAGAGACTGGTCTGGCTGAAAAAGAGGACAGAGCCAGACGCTCTAGGCACTGGATGGTACCAGTGCACTTGATGGGAACTCGGTTGACAGCCAACATTTCAGTAGGGGTAAAATACAACCAGCTTGTTGATGCATTTGGTACCAAGAAAGTGACTATGGAACAACATTTCAAAACATTTGGGGTACACCGTTGAGATGTATGCCATGATGTGGTATTGTTCCTCTTATTTTTCAGTTTTTTTCTTGCTCTATTGTATAGAGCAGATAAACAACATAGTATTTGAGTGATTATAGCAATGTACCCCTAAAACAGTTTTTTTCCACTATATTTTATTTTCATTTTCTAATTATGTGTTTACAGAAGGCTCCCACGTACAGAGGAATAAGCAGCTGCTTTAAATCCACTCACTTTCAGCAGATGTACATTGTTATTCCAAACAGATGTGTTCAAGGGAAGCTAAAAGACAGAACACAGACAATGCCTTTTAGATCTGACATGCCTGTAACTGAGTGACAGGCTGCAAATTATAAGTATTTTAATTATGATTAGTGAAACAAATTTTGCTTTTGCAAAAATGTATTTTTTTCTACAACTGTTGTTTGAAAATTTATATAATTAAAGCAACAATTACAAAGACCATTTTGGTTTTCTTGTCCTCTTTTAATATTTTTGAAAACAGTGGCATGTGTCATTAGATATTTTACCACAGCATCGCCACATAATGGCATTAATATTAATGTATATGGTAATGAACTTTTTTAAGAGGAACACTTATTCATATTTGATTCATTAATATAATGAATGCAAGGAATGATCAGATAATGTGTTCTTGTGTCCTTGATATGCAATGAGGGGTATTAGACTGACTTAAAAACCAGATAGGTATGCCTAAGCTGTATTAATCTATGCTAGAATATAGAAGCTATAAACTCTCTGAGAAAAGACTGCAGAAAACCTACAATGTTATAGATTAAACAAAACAGAGTGAAATGGAGTTCATTTGCATCACCCTCCTCTTTTCAGAGGAGCTAAACTGCTTACCATTATTCAAAGATATCTTTTAAATAAGGCCCAAATATGCGGGTGAAACCAATTTAACGAGTGGCCACCAAAGACGTTTGTCAAATGATCTATATTGAGATTTTGACTGTGTAAGCCTCTTATCATAACTGCTATAAAACACACATCATTCTGTTTCAGGACTGAATTTCAGAGATATGAAAATACAATAAATGTGACATTTTAAAGCTTGGCTTACTTGTTAATTACAAAACCATTTCAAATTGAACTTAGGGAACTTAATAAGTGCATATTTTTGTTGAGGAATGAGATTCATTCTGAAAAGGAAAAGAATTCTGGCTGATGTGCTCCACAAGAGATCAACCTAAGGTCCAGTATTTCAGGTCATTTGATTTAATTGCTAATCAAGTGGTATTGCAGGTACTTTTCCTACTTAAGTGAAGAAAAACCTTCGCACTCTTTGTCAGGAAAGCAAAAAACTTTGCATTCCTTGTAGAATTTTAGCAAACACAACAAAGGAGAGAAGAAAATCACATTTGCATGAAGTAGGGGACAATAAGGACAACATCACTCATGTGGAAGAGCTTAATTACCTCAAAGAAAAACAAATTAATGCATCGGCTTTAATTGTCTCCTGATAACCAACACAGAAAAAAGAAATCACTGCACACCTTGTTTAACAGTGGCAGCATGCAGCTGGATACAGACAGTGTAGATGCCTCCTACTTAAATTACAGTGTTGAATGTTTACCACACATTTACTGTAAACTCTTACAAGTAACATCCCTCCTGGCAGACGCATTCTGATACTCACAGACATTACAGGTACTATCTTATCAACAGATGGTACAGTGTTCCTTTGTTAATTACTTAAGATCAGTATTTATACTGATGTCAAATGAAACAGTATCATTTTATCAACAGGCCTTTTAACAAGCCTAATATATCTGGCCAAAGACCAGCTAACGAGCTGCAAAATTCACAAAAGAGATGTGAGAGACAGAAAGATCAGTCCATGTGATTTTTAAGGATATGGACCAGTGGTGATGCATCAAATTTGGCTTCATACTGAGAGACAAACATTCTTACTTTATATTTCTGGGCACACCAATGCCAGTAATGTAATACCGGCACAACTGGCCAAACCGTATGGTCACATTCTACACTACACATTTGCACACAGACTGTGGTTTATTAGGCTCTCTGTCTAGTTCAGTAAACACTGCACACTCGACACACCACATGGTAAAGATGGATGAGCAACACTCCTCAGTTACTACAGCCACATTTATTTAGAAACAGTGGGGAGAGTTTTGGAGGTGAGGAATAATTCCAGCCAGCGGTTGGTGCCCAGTTTGAGAAAGAGAAGGAGGACCACCATGGGGCACCTGACAGTGATGAAGAGCATGGGCACATGCTGGCAGATTCATCTTGAGCCACAGTGCGAGAGAGAAAGAGAGGGCAAGAGAGAGAGGAAGAGAGAGAGAGAGAGAGAGAGATGGAGCTCACAAGGGAGGGCAGACAATGGCTGAACACAGGTTTAACAATAAAAACAGCACAGAGTGTTGTCTTTGAGGTTTGTTCTTCAGCAGCAAGCTGCTATAACTGTCTACACAACCTGCTGGAAAAACTGAGGCAGAGAGGGAGAGACAAAAAAAGACAGAGAGAGCTCAACATTTCATGTGACTTACAAATTGAGACAGTGCTTTCAAAACATTACCTGCTACTCGGCTGGTGTTGGTCAATTACCTGTCACTCCACAATTCTTTTATTCCCCACTTCCTCCACTGTGTCCCCTGTGTAGTATTGGGTTGATGCTGATCACAGTCCCCCGTTCTCTGCAGTCCCGTCGGCTGTCAGACGGCGGCCGAGTGGAGTGCTGGGAAACCGGGGATGTAAACCAGTGCATGCCTTTGATGACTGAGAGATGCATCCTTCTGTTTTATATTTATGTATTCAAGCTGCCCTCTGCTGTTCACATTACCAATAACAAGACCTAGAACAAAAGGAACACACAAAGTTACAGATCACAATAGTGTTTTGTCTGTCTATAATCATCATTCATGTTCCTTTGTTAAGAATACGTTGTTGGTCTCTCGAGGCTTTTCCTTTTTTATACAACAGATACTTATGATGAACATGATTACATGGGATTTTAAAGAGTAGTTAAAGGACGAGTGACTTTTATCACAGCATTTTCTTTCACATAAGTAACACCAGACTTGACATTGACATTGGCATTGACGTTAGTACTCTAGTTGATTATGTGGAGAAGCTTTCATTGCATGTAGTTCAGCTTTAGTTTTAATCCAGCACACATTTAGAGCCTTATATTGAGATACAATTGACAGACTGGTACATTCAGAACATCTCAGTCTTCATCAAATATCCCATATATGCCATTCTATTTCTTATTCACCTGCTTTTTTTACACCTCTTTTATTGTTAATAATTTATGACCATTCACACTAAAGGAAAATCCTTTAACAACTCAATTTGTACGCATTTATTCACAGAGAAATCTGTCTTATTTCCTCTTTTTTTCATCATATTACCTCTGACCTTCCAGAATGAAATGATGCATTTTTTTTCCCATCCTGACAATTAGATTATTACCATGATTTTCAGAAATGTGCGGGCTGCATGATAATAAGTTCTGAAATGCAAGTGGCCCATATGCTAACTAGGGCAACATATTTCCCCTTCACATTAACATATCATCTCTATTCAGTTACCTGACACAATTTCAAAGATCAACACAGTTGATGTGTCAGCTACGTCTATGTGTTGCCTTGTAAAAATCAGCTGCACTCAAAGTCAAGTGGATGTTAATGCCCCACAGACCCGTCAGTCTGATTTCCCTCATAAAGCAGGAGAGCATTTGTGCAATAGCTCTCCTTACATCTTTTAAGAGAAAATTGTGGAGTTTAACCTCCCAATATTATCTCGCCTTTTTTCTTTGTGCAGGGAACAGGCGTATATCCACAAGGAATTTGGCACAGTCCACACAGTCAAGACGCTGATAATCCCAAGTCTTTGACTGCTGATAAGACAGCCAATTTAACATAATTATAAACCAGTAGTATGAATAGTAACGATTCATTAATTCAGTACATAGAGGAAGATGATAATTCAAATCAAGCATTTACTCACAATTATCTCTCATGATAATGATTTCATTAAATCCTGCTCAGTTTTTGGCATTATAAACATAATTGTTACACAGTAAAAAAAAAAAAAAAAAAAATGTTTCACATAATAAAATCACTGAGTGTAAATTAAACCATGTCTGTGCTGCATTAGAGAGGTGAAGCTGACAAATCCCTCTCTCAAAACAAATGCTGTTGACCAACGCTATTATTACCTCAACACTTAATTACTTTTTGCTTTTTGGTTTAATTGCTTCAATAAAAATAATCTATAACGCTTTTTTAATTACACTTTCTGAGTGACCTATGTAAAAAGGAATTTTATTATGTGCGCACAATAATTACCCTGTCACAGTCCAGTTAGGGGCTATTGTCTAGCTATCCTTTGCATAGCTGTTACTGGCATGACCAGCATGCCTAACTACCTATTTACTGAGCTCATAACTTTTCCTGTAGTTACACAAGTGAATTTGGGTGGTCTTATTTGGTGTCAGACAAAGTGGAAAACCACAGCAACCACAACACAATAAAGCAGAGCTCTATTAGGCTGCATTTCTTTAAGCTATTAATTGTAAAAAATAAAGACATAATGCTTTAAAATCATATAGATTCTTCAAAAATATTATGTTGATTTAGTGTTTTTCTGTTTATAAATTAAGAAGGGGTCTAATGATGAAATCACTAAATGACTCAGGATATAGTGCAAAATGTAAGTTGTCAATCTGTTGCTAATACAAACAATAATTATCATTATTTGTCCCTCTTCAAAATGGCATACCTAAATGTTACACTTGCTCATAATTGCTTTTAGTCCCATTTGGTTGATCGTGCAGCACATTAGCTGTAAGTAATTTAAGCATCTTTTCACTAGTGCACCGTCAGAGCCCTTCATTAGTCCGACACATAAAGCAAATGCCGTGTGCAGCTCATATTAACACAGACAAAATGGTCTGTTGTGTAGATGCTGTGAGATAAAAGAGAAAAAAAAACAGAAAACAAACAAGCAGCAGGTATTCAAACAATTGTGTATTTGTATTTATGGTGCTACGTGTTCATTTTCCTCCCCTCCCCCCAATGTATGACTAGAGGCTGCCCCTTCCTTTGTATGGGTGGCCTTGTCAGTCTCCATCCAGTTACAAGCAGCCATGGCCTTCCCAATTCCTCCAGCTCTCACTATTAGGTCAGGATCTGCTCTTGAACATTTATTTACCTCGAGGACACAGCTCAAAGAAATAAACTGAACTAACAGAATATGTTTTCCAGGTCCTCATTTAACCTAATCAAGGAGTTCCACTTAATACAGTTGAATAAAAGCAGCAAAAAAAATAAAAGATATCGACTGATTCATTCACTGATGAAAAACCTTACGAATAAACCTGTATTGCATCGTACATCTGTGCTCAGTGTACAAAAATGTAAACATCAGGATTTTAAGCAGAAATAGATATGCACTCATATTTCAGAAGGATAAGTGAATTGCTTTTAATAATTTCCTCAAGATATAAACTCACAAAATGAACAGAAAACAGTGACTGGAATTAACATCATATTTTAAGCCAGGAATCATGCGGCTCATTTGAGACATTCAGAATATGACCCTGCTGTAATGTAAGCACTGGTCATGTTGAAAGCAGACTCACAGAAAAATTCACAATTTCCATCTGTGCTACAGGATCGCTTCAGAATTGTAAAGCCTCAAAGCAGATATATATCGTCCTCAGAATCTTTGAGAAAGGGCTGAGTGGGGAGCAGTGGGACAGCCTTGGGACTGGGAGCCTTCTTCATGCTGGTTTGCCAGAGAGCCGCCCAAAGCATGGACAATTAGAGGGGTCCCTAGTGCCTCTTTGCTCTCTGTGCGCCTGGTGGGCTGCTCTGTAAGGCACCGGGGGGCTTGAGGAACTGACTGGACTGGCTTGGCTGGCTGGGCCAGAGGCATAGAGCTAGGGGAGGCCTGATCTCAATAATCCCCATGCCCCAAGAGGCTGTCACACCACTCACACTGCTGGAAGCTAGAATGGAAATGGACCGAGGGCTTTCTGAAGCTTTTACCTGCTGGAGGAACTCATCATGGAGAGACAGAGATGAACTGGGAACTTACCACGGTTCAAACACACAGACAAGTTGTTTTAATACTATTGAATCAAGCTTTTGATCTGACATGTAAAACACCTATAAGGTACTTACATGACAATTCCTATAGAAAACTCCAATAAAATAAGACAACCTGCATGAGAGGTCCTAATCACATCTTAATTTGTATTGCTGCAGAAAGAAAAAAATATATCATCAGTAATATTTTATATCCCAGACATCTTCATCTCTCATGAGAGCCAGGACTCTTCTACTTAAAAGATGGAAAGGAAAAGAGCAGTAACCCTGTTGCAATTCTTCTCCACAGCCATTCTCTGCTTTCATTAAAGTACAATTTCTTTTTTAAATTCCCTAGACCAGGGCATAATCTATTGGCCCGGTGAAGTATATATGATGTAGAATCACCTTGTTGTACAACTTAAAGTGAGCTGTCCCATATGAATATGGCCACAGTCAAAACCATTGGCCTAATTAGAACGACATGCCTCAGAATGTAAGGGGAAACTTAGTGCAAATGGATAAAGGTCTTTCAGCACTGCGCCACTGGCTGTCTCAGTCCCTTAATGTATTACCACCTGCACCCGCAATCAGCACAGGAACATTTAAATGACTGCGATTCAGAGGAGACCAAGCTCCAAACTGGTGGGAAACACATGAGGGGTGATTTAAGATATTGGCTGTAATGAAGCTGACCGTTGGCAGGTCTGCTCTGAATGTGATGGGGGAAATTAAGGGCGGGAATAGGTCATAGACGTACATATACCAGGGCACGGCAGCAAATGAAATGCAGAGCAGAAGTCTACAGTCCAACGTGCTGTTTACTCCGTGTCAGGTAAACATCAACCACAGTGAGCTTTGGGTGTCTGTAAAGATGATATAATCAATGTTTTGTGTTTGTTTTGCAGCAGCTAGAGTATATTGTGGTGTTCCCTTTCTTTTCACCTCTGACTTTCTCCTTCCCACCATCAGCTGCCCTTTTGTAGACTCCAATACAAACAGAGAAACACAAAGCCTCCCTTGGTTTGAAATAAGATGTTTTCTTTATCATTCAAAGTTAAAAGCGCAACCATTCATATTTCTAATAAATATATACTGAATAGAATATTCAGAAAAGGCTGTAACATTAGTATATGGTGTGTAAAGGTAGAAAACAAAAACAACAAGTAATAGAAAACGGACAGCCTACGGAGGAAAAACATGAGGAGATGGAAGAGAGGCAACACCTGGACATGGCTACTCAGACTGATGGCTGCTAACTGATCCTTGAGATTGTGATTGACAGGTACTGACCACCACTCCACTGGCCCTGGCTTCTCCACACTGCTGAGCACAGCAGGTAGTGTGAAGGCTCGCTGAGATTCCCAATAAAATGGACATTACAGGGATAAACAACAGCCAGTCTAGCAGAGGTGAATGTTGGGCACGTAGCACTCCTCTATCACACAATGTACCAGGGTTCACTGACTCTGCACTGTTTCGGGATTGCAGAATATAGAGCCACACTCAGACAAACATCTTATTGAAAAAGCTCAAATGACCAGTGAATCTCTCAAGATATGGAAGAACTGAAAACACCTAAAACAGAGGAGTGAGACTCAGACTCTCCACGTATAGGGTTGTGCAATGAACTTTAAAATGAGATGCGCGTCTAAATTTGCATAGAATGAAGTCTAAAAAAAAAAAAAAAAAAAGCAGGAAAGTGTTCTTGTTTCAATGTTTGACAGGTACGTACTTTAAATAAGTGTTTTGGTATTTGTCCTTGAAAATGGCCATCCACTATTCATGTGGTTTCCAAATATGAAAGTATACATGTAATGTAGGTTACATAAGTGTCGTCTTTATCCGGTAAATATTCCCACGAGCAATGAAAATAAAGGCTCAAAGCCATTTACATCCCTAATTTTCACATCCATTAAAGAGATGAATGCTTTGATACCATTGCAGTGTTTATCTGCAGTCTCTGGGGATTCATTAAAGTGAACACTCCTTTCAAAATATAATCTATTGCTTAATTAAACTTCCCAAATATGAAATTTGAACCCACATATCTGGAGAGAAGTTACTGCTTTGTTGTCCCCTCATTTGCACAATATTTTAATGAACAAGTTGCTAAGATATATTGCCATTTGCATGTAAATAAAGCTTTCCTCAAGCATTTAACAGCTTTGATTGGGATTATATGTGTTTTTTTTTTGTGCTGGACAAACCTCCTAAGAATAAGAATTCAAGCTCACTGACTGCTTAGTAAATTTTCACAGCTTCTAGCTCTGAAGCACATCATTACAATGTGTGAAATTTTAATCAGAGATGTTGTGAAGAAACAGCGATCAGCCAACGAACATAATTAATGTCCTCTGTCATAGAGATTATGATGGCAAATTTGAATGTGCAAGTGTTTTAAAGAGCAAGGGGAAATGCATTAACTAAATTACATAGCATGACGTGAATGAGCCATCATGCTTTTCTGTCACTTTATGTGCACAGATATCCTTTATTATATAGGATGCCATTACTTCCCTTTTAATTGAACAGCGTTTTGTTTGGCACAGGCCTGCTGAACTTTGCATCAGCCATGCATAAATTTTATGCATGGCTTCCACATATGTGTCGCAATCAAAGTAGATTTGCGGAGAACAAGATGCAACACATGACACAGAATATACAAAGATTATGTACTCCAAGAGCACTACGTATACAGTAAACTGAATGTTAAACAAAAGCATTACAGATCATCAAATCCATTTTAATAATGTTTAAATGAATACACAATATTTACAGTGGAATTCAAGTGATAACTGATCTAAAAATAAAGTTGAACACGTGTTAATAAAATATTTGATGACTATAATAATCTTCCACTTTATTGTCAGAGTCGCTGTTGCCGGAACAATTTGTTTTATAATGCTCACTTGCTCATTAAAATGCAAATTGTGCATATGCTTTCATTTTCCAGTACAATAATCCAGACTCAGACTGTTTATCCAATCATCAACTTGACTATAAAGAAAAGCTGGGGTTTACAGGGCTCTGTTGTTAAGACCAGGCATATGCAGACACATGCACCCACTTGCCCCTGCACACACACACACACACGCACACA
>JAPQRQ010000015.1:23362283-23378924 GCA_037367365.1 Apogon talboti
TATCTATCTATCTATCTATCTATCTATCTATCTATCTATCTATCTATCTATCTATCTATCTATCTATCTGTCTGTCTTGGCTGGTTCCATCGTTCTCACCCTGCCTCGGGCATGCCTGGACAGACTTATTCCCAGTGTGGTAATCAAACACACACTGTGCCACCAGTTTGGTCCTTCCAATGAGGTCACTGTGAGCGCTCTCAGTCTAACCAGCACAATAACCCTAAGCTTGAATCCTGTTAAGTGTCGAAACTTTGTGCAAATGTCATGAAAGTTTTCGTTCATGACGGTATTTCTGGGTTTCATGAAATTACATTAAGTAATACATATGTAAAAACACTGGGCTTATTTTCTTACAGAATAATTAGTTATTTATAAAGATAAGGATTTAACAGAACATAACAGCATTTTTAATTAAAAAATAAAATTGTAGCTGACAGGTTCAGTATTTGTTATATTTTGGTCAACACTGCCCTCTTCTGTTTCTTCTGTTTGATATGATCAAGAATATCTATGTGTCAGAGTCCATACACCTGATGATTACAACAGAAACATGGAACAGAAAATCCACAGAGGAAACATTAGTAGGCGACCAAATTTATAGAAATATTTACAATTTCTTTCTTTTTGTTTAGCAAATCAGTATGCATATATTTTTAACTTTTGCTGCTCTTTATGGTCTAGTTTTCATGTTAACTGCAGCTGTGTTTTTCACCATGTTTTACATATATTTTATATTTATATTTGCATTTTTAAGTAGTATTTTTCTATTTTATGTTTTATTATTCAGTTTCCCAAAATATTTCTATCCAAAATTAAACAATTCTGATCAATTTTTTTTAAAGATGACAAATTGATATACTGTATATTTACAAAGTTTCACCTCTAAAATCCAGACTTTTCAATGTAATACATACATAATACATAATATAGAGAAAGTGTAACTAACAACATTATGTTTTGTTTTGTTTTTTTCACTGGATGTAATGCCATCCATAAACACAAATCTTATTGTTTAGGAAGGTTAGAATATATTTGTATATTATACAATTAGCATTAGCATTGAAAAACAGAACCTGAATTGAAAAATAAAACAGTGACATTGAAACATACACCATATCTTGATAATGGAAAAAAAAGACAAAACAGACAAAAAAAAATAAGGTGTATAAATGTTATCATTAAAATATTATCCATCAGTAAAATAATAGGGATAGAGAAAAAAAATACTATTTTTTACACCATAAACAATCCAGTAAATTCAGAAATTCAGTCTCATACTAAAGAAAGAGATCACTGTCTGTTCTCTTACTGTTACATTTCTTCAATATTCAAGTGTCAGCTCCCCCAAGTCTAAGAAGTATTGATTTGATTCAGAAATCTCAGTCTAAAGTCAGTTTTTTGCTTTTCTTCTGTAGGGCATGGAGATGACTGCATATACTACTGTTACCTAAAATAGCAATGTTAGTCTGTACTGCATAACAAATTAGGAAAATTAATACTATACATACACACACTCAGCAGAGAATGGCACATATGTTTGAAACATAACGTCTTTAGAAATACTCAAGTAAAACAGTTCATTCCCATCCATTTCTTGAAAGGTGACAATGTATTTGAGTTTTAATAATCGAAATATTAGTCTATCTATACTTACACCCTGCTGCAGCATATGAATATCCAAATAATCCAAATCCACAGGTTGATATTACAGATGTTTATGTAATGGCAAATGTGCCTAAACCTTGAATTATTGCAGGAGAAATTGCTTTGGTTTGACATTATGTCAAACTTTTTTTTTCCTGATATGAAGAAATGGAAAGTTTTCTTTTAACTAGTTCCAAATGATGAAACACTATACACCGCAGTCTATGGGATGAAAATACAATCTCCTCACAAACTTTTCTGCAAAGTGAATCAGCTCCACCAGCTGTCAACAAAGACAATGTAAATCAGATGTGCTGTGCAGGTTGCAAATATGCTGCAGCAGTATAGAAAAGCACTGCAAGTATAATATTTCCCTTTATTTCTATTGAAAGTTGGGATATATCTGAAATATCTGAAGTCTATTTTTCAGTGCAGCTTTTTAGAGTATTAGTACTTTTTTTCTACCTCAGTATTGGGAGGCTAATTCTCAAATGAATCTAATCTGCCAGAGCAAATAAAACATGAGCTTTCAGCTTTCACCCAGTTCCCAAGCTACCTTCAGTACCAATATGCTTTATTTTTCAATAAGTGTGTTTTAATGCCAGTGTTTCTTTTTCAGTTTTTCCTTTTTGGTTACAGTTTTTTTATTGCCAGATTTTATATTAACGGTCACTGCTCTGCCTCCTTATAATTACTAACATCCAGATGGTTATCTTTAATTATGATTTGACCTTAATGATAGTTGAGATAATGCTGTAACAGACGGGTTGCTCAAATTTCTACATAGTCACTTCAGCTACAAAACAAATGAACGAAGGCTGAACATTGTAAACCTAGTTCTATAATCCTTAAATTGGCTCAGCAGACCATAGAAAGGTCATAATATCTAACCGTATCTAAAAACCTGAATGAACAGGCCAGTCAGCCTTTTTATTCTAGAATGAAAGTGAACGACTGGAACAATAATGGGTGTTGTTCATTATACAGCAGGGGTGTCAAACCCATTTTAGTTCAGGGGCCACATACAGCCCAATATGATCTAATTACATTATGGAAATGTTTATGTCTACAAAGTTTCCATAAAAGACAACCTGAAATCTCTTAAGAAAAATAAGTGCAATTTTAACAGTATTATGCCTCAGTTTATCATTTACACAAAGCATTTAGTAACAGGCAGAATATCGGTACAATTGCACTTCTCTTAAGACATTTCATGTTGTACATATTTGTTGAGGTTATTTACATTTTTGTACAAAGAATAGTTTGTAAATGTAAACAGTTTCATGTTATGTTACTTTTTTTTACACTAAAACAAAGAGAAAATTTGCGGTTTTTATTATGTTATTATGACAGTATTTTACAGTTTCTGACCCACTTGAGATTGGATTGGTCTGTATGTGGAACCTGAATTAAAATGATTTTGACACCATTGATTGTTAATATCTTCAGTGTAATTTTTTTCACGTCACAAATTCATCCGGATTGGACTCTTTGGCGGGTCGGTTTTGGCCCGCGGGTCGGTTTTGGCCCACGGGCCACGTGTTTGACACCTGCGTTATACAATATCTCAGTCAAGAGCTGCTTGTTGATCTGTGAGCATCAGATTGATCTGAACAGAACGCTGTGTTTAAAGCAGCACCATCACGCTCTGATCTTCACGTCTTCAAATCTTTTGATGAGACATCAAAGAAGCCTTGAAAGTTAGGTAGACCTCAACTGATGAATCTGTATGGAACTCATAGAAGTACATGTACACATACAGTAAGTATATGTAACTGGAGGTATAAAAAGCATAATCACTGGTAAATGGTGAATTTGAAAAAACAAATGGCAAACAAAAGTGCTGGTTGGCTAATGTTTTATGTATACAGTAATAGACAGTACTGTGCTATTGCCTCATACCATCTCTAGGTTTGTTGTTTTTGCAGGGTTAAAATAAGCATACATATGTATTTATCATTCTCTTTTCCTCAGATACAACAAGAAAATGCAGGAAATATGTGCATAGCCTTAAAAGCTGACCTAAATGGGTTCTAAAGGTTGAAGTCAGTAATGTTAATGTCACCCCTGACCCCATGACAAGAAGCAGCACAAACAGTTGGAAACATCTGACATGTGTTGAATAAAACTTGGTATAAAATATTAGAAAATGAATGCAATAAATCTCATATCGTCTGAACAAAAGGGTTAAAGACATGTGAAGTGCAAAGGGCGGCCAAACTAAATACCCTCACTTTGGTTTATTGACGCTGTTATTATGCCTGAAACTTTTGTATTTAGTGCTGCACATACTTCTCATATATCCATATTGTAAACAGAAACTGAAAACTGACATTACATTAGAATTTGACCAAACCAACAAATCTAATATTGGACTACAACTTTTTCGCAGTACTGTATGATTAAGTGCCATTACATAAACACATAGGTTTCTGTCATGTAATAGATTTATAAATGTTACACTAAAAAGGAATCTGAAAAGTGATGTAAAAAAAACAAAACACAGGAACAGTGATTCACTTTTTATGAGCCTTTCTATGGCCCCCTTTCCTTTGTTACTTACATCTACATCACACCGACAGAGTGCAGAATGCATGTAGGTCATCTTTGCTACTTTTGGAAATGAACGCGTGTTCTTTTGTCCACTCTGGATTAAATAATGTCTTTCTTTTCAGCATAGCACGCTGTTAACATGACAATATGATATCCCTAGGCTAGCACATGGAGGCTTGTTTACTTTTTCAACCAATGATATTAACGGATATTCATTTGACACCGCCCTCAGCCAATTATTGCTTTTGCCAATCTTTTCTTAAACTGAATGCCTTAAAGGATTGGACGATATGCTGCGTTGTGTTTAAGTGCAACTCAAAAAAGAAGGACAGACAAACGTCCAGCTTGAGACTGCGCTGGATGCCGGACAGGACTTTCAAATTCCGGATAGTCCGGCCTAAAGCCAGACGGATGGCCACCCTACATGTCAGTCTTGTGGACAGAAAAGATTGAATGTGTATTTCCTCTAGGTGGCCACCAGATAGAGCCAGAAGGGGTAGGGGTTAGAAGTAGGGTTAGCGGAAGGGGTAGGGATAGGGTTAGGGTTAGGAGTAGGGTTAGGGTTAGGGTTAGGGGTAGGGTTAGGTTAGGGTTAGGGTTAGGGTTAGGGTTAGGGTTAGGGTTAGGGTTAGGGTTAGGGTTAGGGTTAGGGTTAGGGTTAGAGTTAGGGTTAGGGTTAGGGTTAGGTTAGAGTTAGGGTTAGGGTTAGGGTTAGGTTAGGGTTAGGTTTAGGGTTAGGGTTAGGGTTAGGGTCAGGGTTAGGTTAAGGTTAGGGTTAGGGTTAGGTTAGGGTTAGGTTTAGGGTTATGTATACAGCAAAACAGTGAAACGATTCCCCACCTCATGTGGTGTTTTGTGAATAACTTTTGAACGGAAGCTCGTATCGACATGAAACCAAGGTCTACCCCCCCCTAAAGTGACCACAGGCTTTCCAATGGTGCCAACCATGGGTTCTTCAGATACAGCCAGAAATAACTTTCTTTTGGCTGTATCTTGGGAACAGAAGGTCGTAGAGACATGGGCCCAAGACTGGCGAGTTCAGAAGGGCCAAATTATGGGTTATGGGTTATGGGATATTATGGGTTCCAAGTCTTGAGGACGTTTGGTTCCAGATATAGTCAGGTTCAAAGTTCGTCCCATAGAAATGAATCAGCGATTGGAAAATATGAAACTGTGTGTGTATTTCCTCAAAACGGCCACCAGATGAAGCCAGATAGACGCTTTCCATGTCATACTCTAACTCACAATAGACAGCATTTTGAAGCATGAATACTTTAAGATTAAAAAATAACTATGCTTCAAATCAAACTGATCAAACAATCTGTACCTCCGATGCCATGGCTACTGACTAATGAGATTTAAAGCTGAAATTTAGCCTGTAGTGATCAGAAATGACAAAGGAGGAGCTGCTTCAGTATGTTGATGTTTGTCAAGAGTCTTTTAATCATTAAGTTCACTTCAGTTGAACCAAAAAACAAAAACTGTCTACACTTCTGGGTGAAGTATGGCATGCACTACCAGCAGGTTGTCTCACATTACTGCATTAAGGTTAATAACATTATTGTTTACTGAGTAGAAATGTCACGTTGCTGGAGGTTTCAAGTCTTACATGTAATTTCTCTCTATGACCACACGATGTCAGCACAGAGCCATTACTCATGCATGGACTCAACAGTCGACTTCACTTCGCTTCAGGATTGTAGTGTACACATTTAGAACTGGAGGTGATAAATTCTGCTGTACTGTCATAAACTCTCAGTGTAATGCAGTTTGCGCTTCACGTAACATCATCTATTAAATTTTGCTACCGTTACAATATTCTACTCTTGCTTCTCCATATTTTGACTTTTTTTTTTATTTTGGTCTATGAATTACTCCCAAATATTTTTTTAGAGTATAAGCTATTCATGTACTAGTTGTGTATTTTTATACTTTGTCCCACTAAAAAAAAAAAAAAAAATCTCCTCCTACACTTATATCACCCCTCAGTAACCCCTCATCCTTCCTTGGACATCAAAAATCATGATTCTATTTTAAGTCACTGCACATAATTGCATTTGAATCACTTACACTAGAGGAGATGATGATAAAGATCAGAGAGAAGCATAGCACAGCACCAGGGAATATTCATTAAAATGCTTAGGCAGCCACTCCTGCTGTACAAAAACAAACCTTTCCCCTTTGAGGGAAAAGGAGAAAATAACTAAGATACAAAGGTCCATGCCCCATTTTCATTACTAGTGACTAATGACAGTTGAGAAAACTTTTTCTTGCATTTTTTTGGGCCCTCTAGCAGGTACAAGCAGGTGACAAAATAAAGGAAAAAAACTTGATGGAAGTGGTTTCTCCTAAGATGACCATGCGTCCATCAGCAGGGACTGAGGAGTCACTTGACAGTCTGATGTTCATAGTTCAGTGGCCTTCAGAGAGTCAGCTGATCTCAATATTTTAGACCAATGTACTAGACAACATCCACCATCACTATCATTAAATCACCAAATGAGGGAACATCTTTTGGAAGAATAATGGAGTTCACAGAGAATGTGTTTACAGTCTTAATGATGTATTGCATTGTTAAAACTATATTTTCAAAGCTTGTGTGGTCTCCATTTGATGCATGACATCTGAGTTAGTTAGTTTGGATTTAGAGTTGTTTTTCTCTCTCTCTCTCTGTCTCTCTCTCTTTCTGTCTCTGTGTCTCTGTGTCTTTTTTGGCCACCTTCCAAAGCTGTGAAGTCAGAATACTAACAGTGATAGTCATAGTCCCTCAAGTGAATTGTGCCAACCAGACAGTCTAGGAAAAAATGGGACTGTTTTCTGCTGGTAGACTAAATAAAAAAAATAATAATAATAATAAAAAAAACTCTGATAATGCTGTCATAAAGTAATGTGATATTTTGCAATACACAATAATTGTAAAGCTCCGGAGACATATTGTATTATTCACCTGTTGCTTGAACTAAACGTCTAAGCCTCTCATTTATCTTCAGATTTGTATTATATTTAACATAACTGACGAACATACAGTCATAATGAAAACAAGAGTTTTGAGGAAACCATGACTGGAAAATTATGGGGAAAAAATAGCCTATATTGCGAAGGAGAGAGGGGCAGCGGCACATCTAATGGGGCACACCAGTTTCCATGGTAACCTCAGATCACAGAGGGGATAACTTAAATGAGGTAATCACTCCATCGAGCCCTGCCAGCAGTTTGACAACAGTAGTAATGAACTGTTCCCCCTAAAACTTGCCAAAAGGACACAACAGTGGAGGTTTTCCACATCTTGATGACATTTCTATCTTCCCCTGAGACAAACAGAGGACACTGTCGTCATGTGATTTGTTGCATTATCTGGTCCATGCCTTTTTTTTTTTTTATCTGCAAAACCTGTAACCTTTACTAATCCTGAAGGAAACAGGGTGAGAAGAGCAATAGAGACATCCCCATACTTTGCAATTTGTCGAGTTGATAAGTGGATCTGGTTCATCAGTCTGCTGCCAATACAAGTGCTCTTTAAATCAATGAAATCCGCTTTTCTGAAACAATTATATATTGAAAGTCTCCAGGTTTTACTATGAGAGGACACACAACAGTAGCTGTTATCACCCCTTTAAATTATTAATTTGCAGCCAGATCAAAAGGTCATCAGACTGATTTGGAATGGTGCTCTAGGATTTTAATTGGCAGCATTTCATCTATTCATAATAAATAATTCATGTAAATTGTTACTTGGAGAAGAAGTGCAGTGGGCATGCCCTTTCCAGGTAATCTGGCTGCACATTGTCCCAAAATAAATGTTCAGCGATGAAGAAATGTTTTGCAATAGATTGGAGTACCATTGTCTTTGGAAGAATAAAAACTGAGGGATACACCTAAGGAAAGGTACCATAAGTTTATAGATTTTGCAACCGCGATGAGGAACCAATCTTTCATTTGGTGTTGACTGTAACGCAAATTAATAATATTACAATTTACACAGTGTGATTTTGAAAGTTTTAAGTATTGTTAAATAAGAAACACTGTAGGTAAGACTGTAATTCTCTTTGCAGAACAGTCAAACTAAAACTGAAAGCCTTTCCTAAAATTAATTTATTTCATAAAAAAATAAAAAATATTGGATTACAAAAACATTATCCTCAAAAACAAATCTCGACACTCTACATTTCTAAAAGGTTTAGGACTAAGCCATGGGTGAATGGGATTAAAACTCGTTGATGCAAGTACATGTATTATCTCACATATCACAAGGCGAAACATTGTTTTAATGTTTTTTTTTCTGGGTCTTACATGAGCCTCTGTCGTGTCTGTTTGCCCAGCAACGGGTGTTGACTCAGTGCCCGATGGGCCACACTTCATCTGTTTGGGAGCTCACTACACTGATAAAAAATGTATGTTTGAAAACATATCTATGTGACTGTATGACCCTGTTCCAGAGTGATGGGTGCATCAGGGTGAGAAGAGAGGCAGATGAAGTCATTACCCAGCATGCATAGTGCCTGTAGTACAAGCCCATGGGAGCAGTGTTATGATCTGTTGGTCAGCAACGTTATGCGTCTAAAAAATGAGCACAGCTGATCACCTGAAAATACTGAATGACCAGGCCTGAACATTAGTTTCATCCTGATGACAGAGACACATTCTAAAGTAACAACGCCAGGACTGATCAGGATGAAATTCTTAAATAGCAGTTCAGGAGCATGAGACATCATTTTCACACATGGATTAGCCATCACTGAGTCCAGACCATATTGAGAATCTTTGCTATGTGATGGAGGAGACTTTACACAGTGGTGAAATTCTCCATCACCAATACAAGATTTTTGCAAAAACATTAACAAATAAATGTTGCAGTATTTGCTGTAACATTACATTGCATTATGTAGTATAAATAATGCCACAGTGAATACATTGAGGTGCTTTTTCGGGGGTTTTTTTGGCCTGGCAGTGTGTGCAATAATATGATTTTTAAATATATAGGTACTGTATGTATGTATTTGTGTGTGTGTGTGTGTGTGTGTGTGTGTGTGTATGTGTATATATATATATATGAATTGAGATTCATATAGTATGTTTTTTGGTCTGAAAATGTCGCAGTGTAATCTCTAGAAGACATTCATTGCAGCATTCCCTATGTTGCTGTTATATATTCTGCATGGTGCTTTACCCGGAGCAAAAGTTAAAAAAAAAACAAAAAAAACCTGCACCCCTGTGGGACACGCTACATTTTTTACAACACCTTTACCTTCCACTATGTACCTCACAAACAACAATAGATGACTGACCTACAGAAGATGTTTTCTGATGAATCAGCAGTCACAGCCCGGACAAAGGCAAATGGCAAGCACACCACACAGGCGGCAGCTCACTGTCAGATGACTTTGTAGCCTATTTGTGGGTGGCAGCATATGGTGCTTGTGCCTGGAGACTGCAGCTGCATTCACGCGGGGCCTCGCACTACTTCCCTCACACTGATGACACTGGGGACAGATGCTGCAGTATTTCTGACCCTGCAAATGAATGTAAACATGTGAAAGAAGACGGTTCAAAACAACAGTGCAACAAAGCACCAGGAGGAATAAAACAGTGCAGTCATTTAACATTTGGCAGTGGTGTATGTAATTTGGGAAAACACTTAAATTCAATGTGATTTGTTGGTGCCTAAGGGGAAAAAACAATAACCGCTGGGAGATTAAATGATATTGTGAAGTCACATTAAGCCAAAAGTGCAGGGTGGCCCTTTTTTCCCCTTTTCTTTCTTTTATTATTTTTTTCTCCATCTCAGGGCAGATGGTGGAGAACATGAGCTGTGGCATATGGGGTAAGGCACAGCAGCAAAAAGCTGCAATAGCACTCCAGTGTTTTGCACTAGTGGATTATTCTGTAATGGTTTACATGGAAAACGAGTAAGCCCTGTGTTGTTCCATGGATGTACGTGCACTGTATGGGCTGCACAAGCAGAGAGAGGAGGAGGAGAGAGGAGGGAGAGAGAGAGAGAGAGAGAGATACTGCCGTGAGATCTGGATTAGACCGTGGTCACTGGATGCTGCTGTGACCGCTGCTGCTTCTCAAATTGCTCTAAATTCTCAGAGATTATGTGGAATGAATGAATGACTGAAAGAACGAGTGAATGAATGGCTGCATGATTTTCAAAACAACTGTACATGTATGAAAGCCTCCGTCCCAGGCGCTTTTAAGACTATGCACTGTAGGCTGGGTGGAGACTAAACACAGAAACAAACAAACTAATGAATAAATGAGTGAATAAATCTGCTTTATTTTAAGAATTGAATGCAAAGCTATAGCGTCTCTCTATAAATAACATTTTTGTTGTTGTTGTTGCAGTGTTTACATGCTTGACTCATACACTGCAGAAGAATGCCTGGAATGCAGTGAATATGAAAAATCATTCTATTTACACCCTAACCCATGCATTCACGCTCTGCATGAGAGCATTTGACCTATAGAATGGAGCTGTGGATACACATTCCATGCATTCACACCACTTGGGCAGTCAGAGCCCCAGCTAGCTGTCAGCTACACTCAGATTCATCCGTGTCAATTTGGGGGTGACTGCAGGGTGAGTTTGTGTATTTATCACAAACCATATCATCCATGAAATATTACTTAATGTTACCACACATTGGAGATTTTCATCATATGGTGCAGAGCTAAAGGCATACAAAACAAAAGACAAGGCTGATCTATATGCAGAATTTCATTTCTAGGTTTCCATATAAATGTTTAATTTATGTAGCATCAAAGTATAACACAAATTATCTGTAGGCACTTAACGCAGCAACGTCAAGACCTTATAGTATTTTAGAATAAAACCCAACAAATCCCCCTTGAGCAACCTTTGTTTTTTTACAAATTTCAGCTAATCCCTTAAACAACTGTAAGCTTGAGGTGTCACTTAAATTTTTTCATGATAATTGGCTGGAGTTTATATAAATATATTAAATGTTACATTGTACACATATAATTTATATGCAGTTTATCTAGCATGCTGGAGTGGTTGTACAGTAAGTCTTTACCCAAGGGCACACAAAGATATTGCATCCCTTGTGTGCAGCTCTCAGTACATATCACCCCTCACCCACCTATTGTTACCCTTTGCTTTTACCAGTCAGCATATATGCCAGCATTAATCAAGTATGATTCCAGATGTATACCATACATACCATAATGATCTGTATTTTTCTCATGATATTGTAAAAAATTCTGATTTTAGCTCCAAGAATGGACATTTGATCTACTGTAGGGACAAAGCTAAGCTAATAACAGAAAAAAAACAGATGTCATTGTAACATAATTGTTAGTGAGTAATGGCCGTCCTCTGAGATGTTCAATTGTAGCTGTGTTGTGAGTAATGGATATGAGCTGCAGATCGGCTAAATGCAACAGTAATTAAATCAAATACACCAAACAAGGCAGTGTGCCCTGAGGAGGTTACATTTTATGGGTACAGAAGGAAAAACACTAAAGAATTATATTCCATGATAGTTGCAAAGTCACAAAATTGCTTTCACAGCTGACTTTTAAAGTAAACTCTTTTCCCAGAGCAGTGCAAAACAAGAGAAAACAGATATTGCCACGTTGCCAAGTTTTTGCCCTAATCTTATGAATGTAGGCCAAAACAACGAAAGAAAAGGATCCTGGATTTTTTTTTTTTTTTTTTTCACTGTAGGACTCACACCTGCAGCTGAACACAGGCTCTCAAGAAGGGAGGGAACAAAATATGACACAGAAGGTAGAAACCCTGACCAGCTCATTCTAAAAGTTTAACATAAGAATTAATTACTGGCGATATTAAAAGAAGTTCAGTATTAAGGATTATACTTATTGTCATTGGTTTACTTATGTTTATGTATTGATGACTTTTGTAAACAATATAAAGATCCAAATAAAATGCATGTTATTTTATAATATGTGGCTGCTTAAGTATGTCCGTAAATGATGCGGTCATGCATTTTAATTTTTCTGACTTCCTGGCATTTGGCTGGTGTTAATGTGCAGGGATTAGCTGTACTTAGCTTTCTGTGCTCATCCTGTACCCAGTCTTGGAAATCCAATGAATGACTGGGAAAGTAAAGCATACCAGCTCTTATCTACCTCCCAGGGGTTACAGAAAGTGGAACTGAAACTACAGGACCATGGACAGCGCCTCAGTTAAACTGTCCTTGTGGAATAGGTGAGTTTAGCTTTCTGGGAGGGTTTCATGTCAGAAAAAATATAGCCTATAAGTCATACTTTACATGCATTTTAAGGAATATAAGTATTTCTGGAAAAGGTCAGATATTTTCTAAAATAAAAAAGTAAAATGTGTGAATATGATTTCTTCATTTGTCTACACCTTCATTTATCTAATAAAATATAAATACACCCATGTTGCCCATAAAGATGGAATAAAATATTTTTACCTCTTCTCATGAAATGACTGTGACAATAGGATTAAATGTTGATAGATAAAGTGTAACTGGGACTCACGGGACTATGTAATCATGCACCAGGTCAAACATGATTACCGATGTGTATAAATAGGAATTAAAAGATTAATGTGTCCATTATACCAACTTTATAAGTGACACTGTATAGTATAATATAAAGGCAATATTTTGAAAGAAATTTTGATTTTGTCTGCAACAAACTCAAAATAAGTGGGAACAGAAGAATGTTTACCACTGGGTTATATTGTCTTTCCTTTTTCTTACACTGTTCAATCATTTGGCAACTGAGGATAGCTGCAAGTGGATTTTTTATATACAGTATATTCTTGCTGTTTTCTGCTGATCAGCAGTCTGTGGTGTTGTTGTTCATTATGTTCATGCATTTTCAATAGGAGGCAGCTGTAGACTATTAGCAGGACAGTTCAGCACATGCCCTCTGTGACTATTAAACCACTCCATTGGAACTTGTACAGAATAAGGCAACATTCCAGTATATGGCCTCCTATTGATGGTACCATCACACATATGCAAGAGAGCCACTAGGCCACTAATGCAGCCCCATACCATCACAGATGTTGCTTTTACTAATAACAATTTCAGTTGGTTTCCATCTTAGAATCTGACCCATACATTTTTTCTAATAAGTTGAAACCTGGACATGTGACCACAGCAAGGGTTCAAACTGTCTTCGGAGATGAGCTCTGGACCAGGGTGGTGGTTGTGCACGCCGTTGATATGAGGTTCCTCTGGCGTGGAGCAGTTTCTGGTTGCACTTCTCTACACAGCAGTGAACTGTGCTAAGTGACAACAGTTTTCCAAACTACACCCAAGCCCATGTGGAGGTATTCGTCATAGCAGCAGGACAGATTCTCCTGCAGTGCCACCTGAGTGCCCCAAGGTCATGGACATTCTGCACCAGTCCTGCCCTTGGCCTTTACAGACTGAGATTTCCCCAGACACCCTGAATTTTTCACAATATCTGTACAGGGTGACAGATGTTTCCTTTGTGCTTTTTTTTTTCTATGACAAATTACAGATTATAGTTTTATTGCATTTTTAAAGAACATCTAAACTTTGCTAGAAAAGGGATTTACTTCATTTCCACAACAGCCAAAATCTCTACTCTCTGACTGAAGGAAAATACATTTGACTCTAATAGAGCAGTGAAAAAATATCACCCACTATTACATGACAAACCACAATCAATAGTATCCATTGAAAAACACTTTAACTGATGATCTTTTATATTTCCTGCACTAAATCAAATTATCCCCAGTAATGTTTAAGTGTAATCCTGTGCAGAGGTCAGCGTCTTTTGGATTTCTATTCAGTTTAATTCAATGATCTTTACTGGCATGGATGTAGTAGACAATAATCCCAGAGCATTAGATTAAAATCATAACAAATAATAAAATAACAAAAGCAGCCAGTAGAAAATTGATTTAGAATACAGGCCTGTAAAGGTGAATTAATGCTAAATATTGAAATTATAATAAGGCATATGGAATTTTTGGATTCATGATACTGGGACTACGGTCAGTGACAAAATGTATGAACTTCCTGCACATCAAACTGATCTATCAACCTTAACTTAATCCTTTTAAAAGAACAACGGGGACAAGCAGAAATCACAGTGTTCAGGACCAGGGACAGTTACTGTGCAGTCAGGTTACAGGTTAATGTGAGGTTAAAGGTGGGTCAAATGATGTCAACAGCCATTTCAGATCAAATGAGAAACCACAAAAAGTCTATGCAGTAAGATTAGTTATTGAGCAACTTTATAATTTGTGTCTTCTTTACAGCTGGAATAAAATGAGACTTGGGAAAAGGTCATCTCAGGTAAAATAAGAAAAAAAGGTGCATGTGGGTTAGGCTGCCCTTCAGTCTATTTAAGACACTGGAGCTTTGAGGGGATTTCTATTAACAACTTTTCAGTTCTCTCACTCCCTTAGAAATAATTGGGGATCCAATGTGCAACGAGTCACCATTAAATCAACTGCTTTCATTTTGTGCTTGTAACTTTTCATTTTATTCATTAATTATTACTATTACTATTTTCAATAACTTTCTTATGGCTACGAAAACTCACATTTAGGTAATATCTGATTAAATTCTTAATAAATTGCACTCAGTAGTTGTTTGTTTATCTTCATGTATCATCTTCATGTGGATATTACATTTTTGCAATGATAGATATAATATTACCAGTTTATGAATCACTCATTTATTACATTATTATCAAGATAGAAATGATGTGTCAAAGTTTTAATAATTCCAAAGTATGTTGTGCACTCAGTTGTGTTACTTTAAGAGCACGAAATAAAAAATAAGTTTCACCATCAGGAGCAGTAATTAGGTGCATTCACATCTATCAATCAAACTGTCTAAACCAGGGGTGTCAAACATAAGGCCCGCGGGCCAAAACTGGCCCGCCGAAGGGTCCAGTCCAGTGAATATGTGAAATACAAAAATTACACTGAAGACGTTAACCATCAAGGATGTCAAAGTCATTTTAGTTTAGTCACATACAACCCAATAAGATCTCAAGTGGATCGGACAAGTAAAATAGTAGCATAATAACATATAAGTAATGACAACTCCAAATTTTTCTATTTGTTTTTGTGTAAAAAGTACAATTACATGAAAGTGTTTACATTAACAAACTATCCTTTGACAAAAAAAGGTAATGACCTGAACAAATATGAGCAACCCAAAATGACTTAAGACAAGTAAACTCAATTTTAACAATATTCTGCCTGTTACAAAATACTTTGTGCATTTGTAGATCCACTGTAATCTGTAAGTTGTAATGCACACGTGTCAATGACAAGCTGAGGTATGATATTGTTAAAAATGCACTTATTTTTCCCAAGAAATTTCGGGTTGTTCATGGTGGTGTAGTTTGTAGATAAAATTTTCGTAATGTAATTTTACTTGTTTTTCACTCACACTTTGGAGCAGGCATTATTTAGCCTATATGTTTTTATGTTGTTGTTAAACACTTGACCACTGAACTAAAATGTGTTTGACACCCCTGGTATAAAGTCATATTTACTGTATAATGCATGCATACTGCACATAATCACGTCTTATGTCACGGATTTGTGTCTATTGGAAAAATATACGCAGATTTTTTTTTAGAGGTGCGCAACGCAGGGCTTTTCCAAATGCGCATATTCCAATTATAGTGATTTCTCGGTGCACAAGGCTGGTTATTATCTTTACCCGAGGTGGAGGGAACTAAGCCCCCTGGGAGCAACGTCACTCCCCTTGGCATATTAACCACTGTCCGCTGTATGCGCCCAACACAACACACTACAGAGGACGTCAGGATCGCATCCATCCTCATCGCGAAATGGTTTGCGAATTGAATCCAACTCCAACATTCCTCCCCGATTCCGTCCGTTTGGGCGAGGAGGCGTTCGCGTGCTCCGGCATACAAGCGGGCTAAAGAACTCCCGGTGAAGTAGGAAGGTCGTTTAAAGTGGAAAAAGAGTGCCGTTGTCCAGTATGATCCGCGGTTAAGGAAACATCACTGAGAGCCAACATCTGTAACTTCGGGATTTACATGTGTGAGGGCGGCTTTTCCGGAGCTCGTGGGATATTCTGTGAATAAACATGCCTGTAAGAAGAGGTCACGTTGCGCCACAAAACACTTTTCTGGGATTAATTATTCGGAAATTCGAGGGTCAGAGTAAGTATCATCATGATGTATTGCCTACTAGATGTTTGAATAACACAAAGTTGTTAGTATTTTTCATAAATCAGCCTACAGATGAGTGCATGTTTAAGTCGTTCCTTGCAAAAATAACAAGAAAAATAACAATATTCTTTTCTTATTGGACGAGACACTAAACAGAAGCTGTTTAACTGAGTTGTGTGATATTAGGTTTGTTAAGATAAAATGATTAGTGGAGTGGTTGTCTGTTTTCTACACCGTTGCATTAAAGGATTGTAAAGTTAATCAGCTTTGAGGTGATTGTTTTGAGAT
>JAPQRQ010000015.1:23378992-23391715 GCA_037367365.1 Apogon talboti
TGTATGTATGTATGTATGAGCTGACAACATGACTACAAGGACAGAGATGCCACAGCAGACTATATACACAGTGCATACCTTTCTTTCTCACGCAGACCGGAAATTTGTGATAGCCAATGCCAGGGTGGAGAACTGTGCGATCATATACTGCAATGATGGCTTCTGTGAGATGACAGGCTTCTCCAGACCAGACATCATGCAGAAGCCGTGCACCTGCGACTTCCTCCACGGAGACCTAACAGACAAGGAGGCCATCAGCCAGGTGGCACAGGCTGTACTGGGGTCTGAGGAGCGCAAGGTGGAGATCACCTACTACCGTAAGGATGGTGAGTAAGTGAGTTGGAAAAGCCACCGTGGGGCCGTCACAGGGCGCCTTAGAGTTCATAGGGGAGGCTTTTTGTGACGTGATGCTCCTGAGAGAACACCTAATGCAGCTGCTCACTGTGTCCACTCCAGCCAGAGTCACTTACATTTACCCACTGCAGAAGAAATCAATAAGATCTAAAAGAACCCATTTCAAGTTTATCCCAAAGGTTTTCAAGTAAACATATAACATTGATCCTCGCTCGTACATCATGAGAACTAGAGGTGTGGAAATTCCTGATTCAAAGATACATCACAATGCTGGCATCAGAACTGAATCCAAACAGTGAATATTCACACCTCTACTTGTAATTCACTGCTGAAGAAGGGTTTATGTTTTGTTTTTGCTTGTTTTGTTAACATACTGAGGTGAGTCATACAGATACTTGTATTGAAAATCTGCAGCTTTTGATATTATAGCCCGCTGCACTCCAATTTCTGAAAGCACTTTCTAAATAAAAGAGAGCTCAGATTTGTTTGACTGCTTGCATTAAATGGGGAGGATGATACACTGAGATGCATGGAGAATCATGGTGCATTTACTGATTCACTGAGCGGTGAATCGTAATCTCACTGAACTGTAAAGCCAGTCAAGATTCATATCTCTGATGAGATCTAGAAGTAGAGATTTTATTGGAAATTTCCTGCTTAATATGAGAAAATCTTAAAGTACAAGGATTAAATTGTGTTCCAGTCTTTTTGCCACCCTTAATTCACAGCATCATGTGCCTTGATGACATAAAAAGAGAACCTCTGGTTGATAAAATGCTGTGATCTGCTCTTTGTTTCATCTCTAAAATGCAGCATAAAGTGGAGAATAGATTGAGGATAAACAAGTGGAAACTCCTGTATGTCAGATGATAACATGATTCACAGTTTTGTTTTTTTTTTCTTTGATGGACAAAGTGAGAGACTGTGGGTAGACAGAGCTCACCAGGTTATTATGCTCCATGACTTTATGATAAATACACTTGTTTTATACTTTACAGATAAAATACACTCTGAATGAGAATTAAAGAGGGATGTTTTGGTGTGCAGCAGCTTTATTAGACTGGGGATCTATTCAATACTCTAAGCTTTTGCAGGCTTTGCATAGATATTTTCTACCTTTAGCTGTGGTTCTTTCACAAACACTGCTATTTGTCATTCATTTCTGGCAAATCCCAGTCCTGGTGTGAATGGTGCACTGTAGAGACAGCAGTCCTGAGTCACAGAGAATTAATACGATGTTACCGCTCAGTGGCATAAATCCCCAGATTGACCACCTCCTGCCACGCTCTCACATGAGCATTTTATGGTCAGGATGACACAGTCCTTCAGAGTCAATCCAAAAGTACAAGCACAATGAGAACATACTTTTCCCTTCTAAATTCCCCTTCTCGGGTTTGCACAAACAACAGTCCAACAGTATTTTTGAACGTATACTCACACCTTTGTGATAAACTTCCAAAGCATTTACAAACAGCAGTACATGAGGAGCCGTCGATGGAAAAATAGCTGTAATATTTTATTTAATCATATGGAGCCAGGGCTTTAATTTTTAATTGTGAGTTTGATTGGATTCTAGGCCACGGATACATGTTTAATCTACCATCAGCAGTCATCAGCCTTGACTTTTTTTTTTTTTTCTTTCTTTCGCTAATCAGGAAGAAAACAAGAGCCAGCTGCGACACTGCTAAAATGGATTGTTTCAAAATCCTGCAAGACAATTTCACAAAACACTCTAGGGTCTGTTTATGAGAGCATGAACCGCCTGGTTTTTGACAAGTGCGATTTTGAGGCAACTTCATTTAATTTCCCGTGCTCAGTCCTTGATGCGTGTGCTGTGCTCCATCTAAGCAGCATCTGCCTGTAACGTTTAAAGCGTGGCAGATGAGAGCTACAGGAACCTTCCAACATAATCGTTGCTCTCTGTCTCTTCACAATCCTCCCTGGTGTGCATCATGGCTTCAAGACACAACTCTTAATACTCCTCAGAGGAATTTATAGTGAGCGTGTGTGCTCATGAATAAAGATGTCAGGGCTGACAGTGCAGTGACTGGGAATGAGCAGCTTACAGAGTAAATGCATTAAACTGGTATGGAGGACACAATCCACACACTCACACAACTATAGGGGAATGAAAGATTCATGGCATCCTTCAGAGTGATGGCCCCATTGATTCAGGTCTGTCTACAAATGGAAGTTGATGGATGGAAACTAGATGGATTCCATGTCTCCTCTACTAGAAATTTCTTCAAGTTTTCATTTCTAATGCAAATAAAATAATCCCTTGTATTAAAAATTTGTCATGTACCTACTGAGGTGGCATGTTAAAAAGAACGTAAAATAAACCAGCATTAGTTCTCTTTTCCTCTCGCTCTTAATACTGGCCGTATTATAAGATCTGTGCCTTAAATAACAATGTTTAGATGAATTGTCATTTGATAAACTGTGTTGCGGTTTGTTTTTCCTCTCCATCAAGTAAGATCAGGATTTTAGAAAGCCATGTGACATCAAGAGCAACAAAGCTTCGGCTCTTTTCACTAAAAAGGCAAAAAGTTAAGCTGCTTATGCGTATGCTTAGAAATTAAAGTAGTGGAACAATGAGGACCATGGGAACGCAGCAGGCCTTGAGCACAACAGTGTTTTTTTTAAATTATTATTATTGTGTTCCCCTCTGCTGTACGTGAACCAAGAAGGGTTGTGAGAGAAGATACCCCACACATGTTCGTCTTCCAACGATGATACATAATCAATGAGATAAATGCCTTTCCTTGATGGCTTTGTAAAGCTATCCTATTCCACGGGGTGTAATAATACTTTGTACCTCAATGAGTCTTAACAAAAGGAAGCTGACACCGTGCAGTAGAGAAAAGTTAAATGGATAATGGCTACATAACAGCGGCAGCTTAGCTAACCGTGCTGAATGATCTGGGCCATGTGGTATGCGTGGGTGCTGGGTTTCATAGGTGACTCCCCACCGAGGGGACTGAAGGGCCGTGTACCCCTGCTGAGGGTTTAGTGGCAGGGGAGCCAGGAGGGAGAGGGGACATAAAGTGCCTTCAGTGCACAAGGTGTGCTGCAGGACACTTAGATGACTACCCTTCAAAAGAGCACATCTATTTTTCATCACATTCAGCCCTCCTTGGTGTACCGCAGTATGAGGTGAAACACATACAGCGCTGCTCTCATCAGGTTTAATTTGGTGCGAGTGAAGTGGGCATGTTCAAGGAAATGTAATATAAATGATTTCATTGCTTGCGCTATGGACAGAATTATATAGAATATTGGCTTCATTAAAATGAGTAGTGAATGAGAGGGCGGATGTTTGAACGCCATAACAATACAGTCTTTGTAGTGAATAAAAATGTTCATCCATAGGCTATTTTCATCTCATGGGATGCTGCTCTGAAGTTCTTCCCCACACCATCTGTGATATTTAATTAGTTACTGCATTCAAAGCTGAATATTGTCATCCATTGTTTTTAATCCGATGAATTTGTGTGACTTAAAGCCGATGAAAGCGTTATTGAGCACAATTGATAAATGTAAACACGGATGAAACATAGCTGCGCTGGAGCTGCTAGTTATCCCTGATGGCTCTGGAGACACTGATTGAAGATGAAATTAGGCCAGGCTGTGTAGCTTATAGTGGTCTCACTGAGGCGAGATATTGCCACAAGGCTCAAAGCTCTAAACAAAGGGTTAGTTTGCATGGCCTCTCCCTACATGCTCTAGTCCCGATTGGCTATGCCCCAGTAACGTTGCGTATTGGCTTAAGCAGAATAGCCCTAGACGAGAAACATGTCAGATTTCATTATGCAAGACTACTACCAGGCAGTGGTCTGCAGCAGTACTGTTTAAAAGCTGTACTTGGAGATAGTACACTGGTCCAAAAAAAAAAAAATAAATAAAAGCAAAAACAAAAATCACCGCTCAACAATATTACTCATGTTTCTCCCTAAAGCAGATCAGCTTATGATATGATCTTAGATTAATATGGAGCTGCAATACATTCAAACAGGCTATAAAATAGAAATAATTTCTCTTTTTGAGGTGACATTTAAATTGCACAGTGCACTTACTTACACTTCTAACTAATATATAACCCAATATGTATATGTTCATGTATGTTGAAGTCGTCTTACGGTTTTGCTAATACTCTGTTTGACCCGCGAAGCGTTGTGGTAATAGTGTCTAAAAGATTACTTGATTAAGCAGCAATGTTTTAATAATTGATGATGGAAATAGAATCTACATTAATGAAATTTCCATCATGAAAAGGGAGCTTTTCTTAATGATACTGTCCATTCATTCAAGCAGGTGTAAATAACATTTCTTGGCTCGCGGGGAAACACTACATGTAAAGGTCAGGGAATGAATGGGCTTTCACTCTGTCCCTGATACAAACTGCTGTACATGTCATTGATGTTAACCATGTCCAGCAGCTACAACCATGTTTGGATTAGGTTGTGCTAAGTTATACAAGAATAGTTTGGTTGCATAGCCTTAAGTCCAAATTGTCAGCAGTTTTTAACACTCTTGTGCTGGTTGTGGTAAGTGGGGAAAAAAAACATATACTTCCACATATATATATATTTTATATATACAGCATGTTCAGCAAAAAGCAGAAGCCATCATTATTTCCTCTCTATTTATACACTGTCCTATCCTGACCTCCCTTGTCCTGTCTTGGTGTTCATTAAATAAACATGGTAAACAGGAGGCATGAAGCCACGTTAAAACAAATGGAATAAAATGCAAAATCTTTTTAAGTGTTGTTTATGCACCAAAGAATAAAATCCAGTAATGATGAAGAGACTTTACACTCTGTCTCATCACACATTATCGTGCTCATATAAAAAGCTTCTTCCACAGAGGGCATTAAATTTGTTTGTCTTTTGTTCTTATGCTATTTTAGAGGAAAAAAAACAAAACAAAGATACTGTACAGCATACTTCAAGATCGTCTGTCTTTCTTTGCAAACCAAATGTAGTGCACTCTATCACAGTGACGAGTAAATAGGCCAAATTGAAAACCAATATTTTTTTCTCAATAAATCTGAAAAAGGCTCCTCATAAAAACTGGCTGACAGCCGTGTTCATCATGACACTTCAACTGTGAAGTTTTGCCTGCCAGGAGATTTAGCCTGGGGGTTGCATCACAGATCTCGAGAATTTTCTTTTATATCAGAAAATCAGTTGAGTTTAATACACATAGTGTAGTGAGGCTGCATGAAGGTAATGTGATGAACTGAATCTGAAATTCTGAAATGAATGCAGTTGGGTTTTTAATAATGTTAATTATGTATACGACTGGATGAGAATATTTAAGAAATCAGAGTTTGTGTTTTCCCAGTCAGGGTTCTGTACCTTCAGTAGCTTTCTCAGCCCTGGTTGGATGTCAGAAAGGAGATGAATAACGCAGTTGTTCCCAATTAGTGGTAACATCAGGTCATGAGTGGCGCGGATGATCACATGACGTCGTGCATCTTATTTTGGATGTAGAGAAGAAAGACACTTCCTGTTTCAGTTATAAAAGCTTCTTTATTATTCATCCGAATCTGTAATCAGAAAACACGTAAGATAACATTGCTGTGGCGAGGGCGCATCATCATCAGATCAAGTGTAGACGTAACATAGCGGCTATAAAGATGCCTTCCTTTGGTGTGTTTTTGGTGGAGGTGACATTCAGCAGGAGTCCACATGAAAAGGGGACCCCCACGGCTTAGCCTTTAAGCATGGCTATTGTTTCCCCATCTGGTAAGGTAAACTCCATCCCAGAAATATTTCTGCTGATTTCACAATTTTGTCTCTACACGAAGCATGTTCCTGGTTCTTCACCCACTGTTAGTCAATAGTAGGATACAGTATCAACTCATATAAGCGGAAAAAAAACCTGTAAATTTCATGCATATTTCAGATTTTAGTTTTCGTATCTGAATATTTCCCCTGCATCACACTTAAATCTACCTTTTGTTTTGTTTATGGCTCACACAGATTATGTTTGTATTGTCTGAAATGTTAAGCACAGAAAATGACACATCGTTTAATGAGTTTTAATGTGCACGTGCAATCACAAAGGGAAACTGCAATGCGATTGTTTATTTATGTGCTGCTGCTTGCACTGAAAGTAAACAGTTCATATTTAATGCAAGGTTTATGAGCCTGTTCAGAGAATTAAAGCCCTGATGCCGAGCAAAAGTTAGATCAAAATGTACTAGTGTGTCTGAAGAATGAAGCCAAGCGAACACTGAACATCTGTTTTCCCAAATAAGATGGAAATGTTGAGGTCTCATAATATCATTTTTCACCTTATGAGCTACACTCCTACCTGAGTTTTTATGTGTGATGCTAAATACTTGTTATATTTTCACATTATCTAATAGAGTGACTGTGGAAGAACTATGGTAGTGCACTATAGTAGAATTACCTCTATTATTTTCACAGTTCTGAATGCTTAACACTTTTATCACTGGAGGAAATTGTAGAAAAATGTAGTTTCTACCGATACACATTACATAGGAGAACATATCATCTGCATAGTTGCACAGTCATTTGTTGCATGTTAATTTGAAGCGTTGGAAAATAAAAAAACACCTCTGAAATGATCAATTTTACTGCAGTCACAATATTCTACCCCTTATTACCCACTGAACCTATTGTCCACGTTCACATTGAAATTGAAGGGGATTGTATGACTGTTAATAACCAACAATTTTAGATTATTTTGAGAATTTCAGACTTCTAAATCCCACTACAAATTGACACTCACTCGCCCGCTTTTCACTTTATTCTCTAAAATGAGTATTATGTGTAATCAAACAGATCAAAGCGAAAACACAGTGTTCCCTTTTTTACCGAAAGGACAATGTGGAATTAGGTGTAGGATTTTTAGGAAATGCAGGAAAGTGCTTTTTGTGAAAAGGGGATTTTCAGGGGCTAGGACTCACCATTTCCCAGCTCTCTAAGCACTGCTACTTTAAATCGTAACATAATAGAGAATCCTGCGCTCCTAACGAGTCGCATGGTGCTGAAATGAAACGTATATGAATGTAGGTATGCAGATATCTCCCAAAACACCAAAAAGGTAATTTACCCTGTTACTATATTTATTTATTTAGTGTATTTTACACTGTGTATAATCACATCATCATATTGTTGGTGGTGCCAATGCATCTTTACCTCTGGGGGTTTTGAAACAGAAATCCATCCAAAAGAACTCTGGCATGTTGAGGCAGACCAAGCTTGTTATATTTAGTCAGACAGCAAGTCTACTGCTAATGAATGTTGCTGGCAGGGTGTCTGTGAGCCCAGAGCAGATTACAGTGAACACTGGTAATATGTGTCCTCTGTGAGTAGGAGAGACACAACAAGCCAGACACACAGACAGACTGACTGATAGACAAGACAGACAGACTGACTGATAGACAAGACAGACCGACCGACACAGAGACAATGAGCCGCTGTTAGGTTTTAGATATTTAAATTTTATAAGCCACTTCCAGATAACAAATTCCAGTTATTACCTTCTGTCAAAAGTTTTAATTACTTTTTATTTCTAATTTCTTTTCAGATTATGAGCTGTAAAATTTTTTAGAAAACACACTGGGGGTCAATATCTCCTGCTTCAGACAGGGTTAGTGAGAGACTATACACGGGGTGTTTGTGTTATTGTTTATGTGTCCGGTGGGTAAAGAGGTTTAGTGGTGTGCAGTTGTTCCCACAGGCAACCGTAGCCTTCAATAACGCAGCTTTCGCCAGTTCAGCAGAGAAACTGCAATATTAAAGCTCAAGACTAAGTTTAGATCTGGGTTGGTTTTCTGCTCCGCCGCCTCACAAGATGCTCGGCTTCTCAGACTATTCATACAAACACGTTGCAATCATAACTGTAGCTCGTCCCATATTGACTCTGCCTCTCATTTACTCCCTATATTATATTACACTCTGCATATTTGCCTTTTTTTAAGGAAGATATTCACATACAGTAGTATTGTATTATTTATTTATTGTAAATTACTAACTTACCTAGTTAAATAAAGGTTAAATAAATAAATAAATAATAAAATAGTACAGTATAACTAAGTGGGACTAAGTAGGCATACAATACATACGGATGCACAAACACACAGAGTATTCTTTTAACCCCTGGGCTTACTTGTTTTAACTAGCATCATTTGTTCTGACATGGAGGTGTTGACCTTTAAATCGGATCAACTTCTCAACATGCATGTGAAACCACAGGGAAATGTTAAGTCACTTTCAGATTTCACTTTATTTGCCATTATGAATTATATCCCCTCCAATCATCTGTCTGATTGTTTTTATTTATTAACAAACTGTCATTTTTTTACCATTCAAGGTTGGATAAATCCACCTTCAAAAATAGGGTCAGGATGTAAACACTTTTTCTGTCAAGATTTTATGTTTGTTCTTTATAATATGACAGTTCTCACAATATAACACAGTATCTGCAGATTCTTGCCAGAACACAATCCTGATATCAACCCCTTCATATGCAATAATGTATTAGATGTACTGTGCATAGGACATTTTTATAAAGCATTAGTGTCATTGTATCTTGGCTGTAGTTTAATCATTTGAGAGAAAATAGTAGCTTAAAAAATGAAAATCACCTTGAATATCAACTGTAGTATTTTGGTTAAATTGATTGTCTGGTGGTAGTCACATTTTATTGACATCCATTAATCCAGATTTACTTTTTTAGTTATCCATTAGTTTAACTTCATTCATTCATTCATTCATTCTTTATAAAGTCAAAAGTTAGTAAATAAATTACAAAATTCATATTATTCTTCTGCAAATCTTTGTTTTTCTGAAATATTCATTTTTAATTTGTTTCTTCGGTCATACATAACATGTAGTTTAAGTGAAGAAAGAAGCACATTTGGTCTTCAGTTCATGTAGCCAGAAAACAATGGATTAAATCATAAATAATCCGTACTACTTAATATCACACAACCGACTATTGGTTTTTCTCTGCTTCAAACTATTGTTAAAAATCCGCTTTTGGTCAATTTCTACAAGGTACGCTTTAGTTTTTCGGACACATTCTGTTTTTTTTTTTCAGGTTCTGACTTTCAGTGCACCACTCACATAATCCCAGTGAAGAATGAGGAAGGATTGGTGATGATGTTCATCCTGAGTTTTGATTATGTGGTGGACGACGGAAGTGACAACTCCACAGAGAGGTTAAGCCCCACATCGCCAACAAAGTCTGATCAAAGTGAGTATTCTCTCATTTTTATGATGCAAAATAAAGATAAAGCACAGCCATAGAATGTTAAGAGGAAACAGAGTTACTTTGTTCTTGTTGTGATTGGAGACTGGTTTTTAAAGTGTCGCTCCATAGCATTGTTTGTTCATGGCTCAATGCATACCAAAATGAAAATATTGACAGTATGATAGTATGTACCTATTCTGTTTTTTTTAAATTCTTAATAAAAACAACATTTTTCAGATTTGTGAGATGACAGTATTTTGAAAGCAGCTCGTTTCTTACACTTTTAAAGGACAGTTGCGTAAGTGGACGACTGTAATTAAGACAAGTCATTAAAATTCTCCTCTAGATCTGTTAAACACTAATTAAGCACCAGAGAATTCACTTCTCCTGTTATTCTCAGTGACCTACACCAGTTTTTCATCTCCGCAGAGTTTTAAAGCTACTACTGTACATTTTGCACATACAGTACATCATTAGAACCCACTGTGTGCAGTGAGAGGACTTTTCTGCCAACATTTTCAGGAGTTCTGTTTGATTTGTTTAATTCTTAATCATTATATCTATTTAATATCTTTTGGGAGTGGTGCATAATACAGTGCGGTACTCGTTTTTAATTTGGATGTGTGTCAAAAGGTGTAAATGTCACCGAGACGCTCCTGCTCATCTCCAATTGGAGGCACTCAGCATCTCCTCTCTGACCAAAGCTCAGCTATCAACTTCACTCAGCATGAATTCCTTCAAGGCAATGGCATTCGCTTTGTGCCGTACAGTGTGCATGCCCGCATTTTAATGTGTGCATCTGTATGTGTGTATGTGTGTGCATGCATGTATGAGTCTACGTATGTGTGTGTCCCTGTCGCTGTTGCTAACAGTACTAATCAAAGATGATTGCTTGTGACCACAGAGACTTGTGGGCAGATGGGGTAGATAAGCATATGATGTGACTTTAGATTAGATAGAGCCTTGCCTACACCCACACATCACACATAAAGTCTGACCTTATCACTTTTTTTTGTCTTTGAGCTGCCATTAGATAACACCGGGGTTTCCGAGTGGAAGTGTGCATGCTGGATTTCATTTGATTGGGTGATATTTATAAAACATAAAATTATATGCTAAAATTATGTCCACATCGAACCTCTCTATTCCAATAATACAGTATATCGTCAGGTGCATAGAAAAAGACACATTTAGAACCATGACTGAAGTTGAAACATTTACATTAAAGTTTGCAGAAAATTCTTTTCACACAATCAGATCTTTAAAGAAAAACAAACTAAACTGTAAATGGAAATCAATGGCAGAGAGAGATCTTTGATCCATTACAAGACAAAACACAGGTTAGCAGCCTTTTTTGTGCAAATGGAAATGTTGTAAAATGTAAAATAAATAGTGAAAACCAAACTTAAAAACTGATATATATGGCAATAACTTTACAATTCCTTTCTATTCAAAACAAATGATTAATTTTTAACCTTTAGTAGATATGGTCCTCTCTCAATACACAATGCACAATTCTCTGTAGCACTACTAGGGGTAACCAATGTATTATTTGCTGCATTTTGAAGCTGTTTCACCTGTACAAGAGTATGGCAGTAAATAAAACATGTATACCTAACATAAAATTAAAACCTCCATATGATTTTGTATATCAACCCCCCACGACTGCATATCTTTCTACTTATTCTTTTCATATTATATACACTGTGTTGCCCTCTTTCTGCTAACAAATACATGGTCCAGTGCAGTATATTAGAGTAACAGCCCGGAGAGTGATACTTGGACATTCAGGGACTAATTATAATCCTGTGTTGACAGCAGGCTATAAGCCTGCAAGGTGTCACCGCAACTAGCCCCATACTGAGCCCGGAGGTGAGTAATCCCTCTTTCCCAGAGCTGCCACATACAGCAGACACACAGTCAAAAACTTCAACATGCCCTCAAGTCTCAAATCAGGGTCAATAATTTTAAATTACTCTGCAGAAAAACTGTGCTCTTTTAGAGACTCGCTTTTACTCGTACATTTTACAATGCAGCAACTTCCATTAAACTTGGAACTTCTATTGTAGTTTCTCTGTGACATGACTTTTTGAAACTGTTGCAGAATGTAAAAAAAAAAAAAAAAAGTGCAAGCTGCAACATAGTGAAAACAGAACTTAAAAATAAAAAGATACCCCAACAACTTTCACACCAACAGTTTCCTTTTCCCAGATCAAAATCGTGTGTGTGTGTGTGCACAGTGGGAGCTTGCTCCTGTATATGTGGAAAGTTAGAGCATGGTAATCCTGCAAAGACAGCAAGATGTGGGTATTCAGTGGATGTGTTACAAGATTATAAGCGGAACTAAGAAGGGTATACACAGTTAATAGGGGGCCCCTTCGCAATGCATTCTGCACTCCGCCCTGTAGTGTATCTAGTGGAAAACAATATTCGATAATTTGCTGCCTATTGAAGTGTTACAGCTGTTGTTTCAGCGTGTACTATGGTACGACAGCATATGAAAAATTCATATGGTATGGAAATTAAAACCAGTTTACTAGTTCATCTGGTCAGGCCCGAATCGTCATGTCACAGACCTGTGATCACAAGTGTTTGATGGACTCTTGTTTGGCAGTTGGTGGTGTTTTTTTTTCTTTTTTTTTCCTTCCCCTTGTTTAACCCTTTACTGTCCTGCTCAACATATATTAACTAAAAATATGTTGAAGAATCTACAAGATATTGTCTTTGTTGACCAAATTTTTATGATATACTATACTTTCAGAAGTCTTACTTAAAATTCTGATGTAACTTGATGCGAGAAAAAGTCAAATAATATTCTAACAGAGGCTTTACCTAAGGCTTGAATTGGTCTTTTATAATAAAAATATTGAAGCTAAGATAACACATGCCATTCAGTGATGCTAATATCATAATCTTACTGTTATTCCATTATGTATTTGAAGAACAAAAAATTGCTAAATTTCTAAAATGTTTTCAAAGTACCGTATTTTCCGGACTATAAGTCGCAATTTTTTTCATAGTTTGGCTGGTCCTGCGACTTATACTCAGGTGCGGCTTATATATATTAAAATATATCATTTCGATAGCGATTGGGGGCTGTTATGTTTAAAATGGACTGTTTCCCTTTAAGAGTGT
>JAPQRQ010000015.1:23392685-23416163 GCA_037367365.1 Apogon talboti
TTTCTTCTTCATGACGCATTTTTTGACTGATGCGACTTATACTCCGGAGCGACTTATAGTCCGAAAAATACGGTACTGTAAATATGGGTAAGCATGTTAAATCCAAAATATTAATATTAATAGTGATAATTATTTTTGGTGTTCTAACACTTCCAGCATAACAGTCATTTGTTATTTTAATTTAATGTAAGGTTTAAATGGAAACTACAGTAAATATAGAACTCAACCATTTTAAGGCTTATAACTTTATTTAAAACTGTACGGTCTGTGATTGTTGCTATAATAATAATTTAAAAAAACAACACAAAGCAAGTTTCCAGTGCTTTTTTCCAAGCAAGGACAAGTAAATAAATGCAGGCCATCTCATGGAATAGATCTAATTCATTATAGAGTGCACTTGTACTTCACTGTAAATTGAAATGTGACCACACAGCAACTAAAAGCCTTAAAGTGTGTGGTGTTAGATGGAAAATAAACTGCCAATTTTCTACTCCCCATGGAGGCTGAACTAATTCAGTCTCATTCATTCATTCATTCATCTTCTGAACCTGCTTTACCCACACTAGGCGTGGGGGGGTGTTGGAGCCTATCCCACCTACCTATAGGCGAAGGCGGGGTACACCTTGGACGAGTCGCCAGTTCATTGCAGGGCTGACATATAGAGACGAACAACCAATCACTCTCACATTCACACCTATGGGCAATTTTCAGTTGACCAATTAAATTAAAATGTAGGAGGGACTTTGATTTGGTTATACACGGTCTCCACAAAGTGTCTTTAAAATAAAAAAAATATTACAAAAGCAATTGATGATATACGTTAATCAGATTTGTTCCATGTACTCATGTGTTTTCAGAGTTTTTAATCACACTGTGGGGTCATGTGTAATTGACTCATTGGTCCATTTTTCTTCAATGAGAGATCATTTACTACAAATGTATACGGTGACCTTTTGAATATGTGGCACCACAACGGGATGACCTTCAACCAACCATCATTTCCAAGGTAGATGGTGCACCACCACATTGGTGACTGCATGTTGGTGGGTTCCTACATCAAATATTTCCAGACTGGTGGATCGGAAGGGATGGTCCAATTCCCTGGACACCTCGTTCACCAGATGTCACTCTACTGGATTTCTTTCTATGGGGGTTATGTTAAAGATATTATGAACAATGCCACTAGTGCCGCTGATGAGGTTATGATACAGCCAACATAGAAAGAAATCCAGTTCTGTCTTGATGTGCTTTATGCAACTAATGGTGCCCATATAGAGGTGTATTAAATGAGGCAAAAAAAAAAAAACTTCAATATCTGCTTTTCATTCCATAATAATTTCCATAGATTTCACTATTCATTTGCTTTTGAAACAAATTTGCTCAATTGTAAAGAGATTCTAATGGACACCCTGGATCCCCTCGGCTGGATCCCAAATGCCCGTTCCCAGAAAACCCATCAGATATTCCAGCACCACCTCTGATATGTCATCCAGAACTAATTTCCTGCTGAGATATTCCTGGTGTTTAACTGCTGCTGTATTGGACTGGAACGGCAATTTTCCAGGCTGTAATTTTCCAAACGGGTTAATAATGGTAAAGTCTTTGTCTAGAAGTAGATTTTATTGTATAAACTGGTTACTAACCTGTTTCTTGCTATAAATCATAGTGTCAGACCTCTCTCCTATTTTTTCCCTATTTTCATTATTTCTACTCAATAGCAAAAAAAATCACATTTACGCAACATCACAGGAAATATCTTAAGGTTACCTGTAACTTAATTTTACTGCTACTGTTGTTGACTTTATTAAAAAAATCACTTTGCCACATTATTGTACACTGCTGCCCATAAAGTTAGAATAAAATACTTACCTGTTCTCATGAAATGACTGACAATGTGATTTATTCTTGATAGATAAAGTGCAACTGGGACTCAGTATGTACTCATTGTACCTGGTCATAGGTTATTAGTGATGTGTATTAATAGGATTAAAAAGAGGAATGTGTCTGAAAACAAAATTATTCCAAATTTATGGGCAACAGTGTAGTATTTAATGAAACAATGAAATACTAGACCAAATGTCATTCCAGTTATAGTTTACCATAGTAAAACATGAACCATTAATATATTACTGATTGATAACTTGTTTAAAAATGAAATATTAATTAATTGGTAGAGTTTGTTTTATCATGGTAATATCATAGAAAGTACTGGTCTTAAGTTTTGTGTTTCTGCACACAATAAGTATCCTGTGTATTCTTTAACTACTCGATCAGGAAACCCCATTTTTTTTTTGGTTGACTTGAGCTCAACTTTTCCACTGTAAAACACTTTACGCAGTTAGAACATAAGCATTACCAATGACACTAGTTCCCTGCGGAGAAGACACAGGAAGGTTGTCCATAGCTCCTGCCAGCTCAGGATGTCATTAGGTTCCTCTCCAGGAAACTTGTTGAGTGTTATGCCTCTTTTGTAAGCTGCTATAGTTGTAACATCAGCACATTTGGCCAGAGAATGGAAACAGATGGCAATGACGTTATGTAAGGAGGGTGCTGAGGGACGGCTGTCTCACGAGTGAAGCAGGGTTCACTTTCACCCTCCTGCTATTGTTTATGAGCCAAAACTTTCATCTTCTCCCAAGAGGCCATTAATGCACGTGACGTGTACATTCTGAAATTATATCTGCACAAAATGTGGGTACTTGTCCCAAAAACACATCTGAAATCTGTGTCTTTTTATAGTTTTTGGGCAAAGAAATAAGTGAATGGTGTTCAATCAGAAGTCCTTTTCATCCCTGTTTTGGGTTTTGGTGCACTGATCTCCTAAGAGAGCAATTATTTAAAACACTGGAGCAAAATGGAGCTTTTAAACAAACCTGTTTTGTTAAGAATAAAATAGAACGCCCCAGACTAAATAATTGGCAGATATGACAGGGGGTAATACTGCATAGAAAGGAAGACAGTAGTGAAATAAAATTTGTTAATGTTTATTACAGCCTTGCACTCAACTACAACCTGTTTGTTTTTGCGCATTGTAAATTGCATGTACGAAGGAGGAGGTGAATCACCAGAAGATGTAGAAATGTAAATGCCAATTGTCAATCAAATATTAAGTCTTCTATGGTTTTAATGAGGTCGTCCAAAGGTGACGCTGTGATGACTGTGATGTTTTCCACTTTTCGACATAGATTTTGACTAAAAAAAACTGTTTAGGTACTTTCTGAATACTGTTGATTTTCATTTCTCAGCACTGAATAACTTTTTTTTTTTCCTTGAATATACAGGGAGGAGTAGATTCTTCCGCTTCCGCCAGGCAGCTTTGAGCTTAATGAATACCAACAAGCAATCGCTTCCACAAGAGGACCCAGATGCTGTGATGGTGGACTCACCCAAAGAGAATGAGGACTCGGTGGCCCTGCAGAGTTTCCCCTCACCCACTAAGAGCATTTGCAGTCCCATTGAGGCCAATGACACACATGCCCTCATAAGCTCCAGCCACCACTCCTCCCAAGCAAGCACGGGCCCTGAACCGCTTGGCCAGTCATCTCCGAAACACGCCTGGGAGAAGCTTTACCAGACAGAGCCACACCAGTCCTCTACCTCCCTGTCAAACACCTTCCCCCGAGGCAGCATTAGCAGCATGAGGCGAGCCTCATCTGTCCATGAAATTGAGGGCTACAGCTCCAATTCTAAAACTGTATTCAGGGATCGTCATACAAGTGAAGGTATGTAGGTACTACAGTATACAAGTTAAAGTCATGGTTCAAGTAGTGTATTATATTATAAATGATTTAACGTTGCATTCAAATTCACATCAATTTTGCTCAGTTTTGTTTTATATTACACTTGACTTTGTTGTTGAACCTGTGTGATTTTTTTGTGAAAAATGTCCCAATATAACATGTATTACAATATGAATGTTCTGTTTCTCCTTTATTTGGTTTGTCCACGATTGCTGCCTTTAGACAATGTCAGAGGTAATGATGTGGCTCAATGCTATTTTGAAGCATGACATTCATGCAAGGCAATCAGCATAAATGGTCATCACAGATCCACTTTTTGTGGATGGGCTAAGTGGGCTTACTGCACTTAATTATGGGAAATGGTTATACACTTAGACCAATGTGGTCATTGCTGCTGTCCATAAAACCATATAATGTAAGCACGTAAGCCTTGTATTTGCTGTCATCGAGCATTGCCTTTAAATAACAATGCATGAAAATAATGCTTTGCATTGTGATACTGTACTAGCTCTGTAAATTGTTGTCTACAGCTCTGCCATGTAGCACAAAGTACTGTATGTGTGGCCAATTGAAAATATAAATGTGTAGCTGTGCAAATATGAACATAACCTCAGGTTTGACAATGTCTTACTCAGCCCTTACAAGCTCATTATTGCCACCGATGTCATTGCCATTAAAATCTTTAAAAAGAAAGGCAAATGATCTAGTTTACGATACTGTTACATGTGTCACATTACATGTGTGATGAAAACAGAAGTGCTACAGGAATAGTCTAAATATTTAATTGGTTCCAATTTAAGGCTGTAAGTACAGACAGGCTCATGTGTTAGTATCCAGTTTATCCAGTTATATGCTACGTAAGTTACTTGAGCTGTACTGCATTTTATTTGTGCACTTCATAATGTAATGAAAATATATCATGCACTGCCTGAGAAATAGATTTTTCAAATATTGATATATATCTATATGCATATATATCAGTTCCACCCTATGTATGTGGATAAGCATGTCAGTATAAAAATATTGACATACTTGAGTGAGTAAAATCGTTAAAGTCAAAGGATGGTGGATTGTGACTTAACATCTATTGATCCCTAAATAAATGTCAGTTTCTATTTGACAGTAATGTGTGGCACTAATGAACAAAATATTGTGTTATATTCTGTGCTGACTGTCATTTGTTTCCAACCACCAGGGCCTTTTAATCATGTAAAGTCCAGCCTGCTTGGCTCTACCTCTGACTCTAACATCAATAAGTATAGCACCATCAACAAGATCCCCCTGATTGCACTTAACTTCTCTGAGGGGACTGATAAGAAGACTCATTCTCCGCCAACATCTGAGAAACCCATCATAGCACCAAAAGTCAAAGACAGAACCCACAATGTAACAGAAAAGGTGACACAGGTGAGTCATGTTTTACTTTGTTTAATATTACAGTTTCCACTAAGTGGGGTTACACACTGAACAGAAGTCATACAATAATATGAAAGGTAACATTAATGCTCATTATCTCTCATTTTAAAAACACTATTTTACTTACAAGTCAACGTGATTAACAGCTGATAATCCAGCGGGCCAGCAACTAGTATTACATAACATATATCTAGACAACTAACACAGGTCAGACCAACATGTTAAAATATCTCAAATCGTCTGATATAATATGCAGACCCATTTTCCATAAAAGTTTGGATATTTTCTAACCTGCAATAAAAAAAAACCTGTACCATATGTTAATTCACTTGAACATTTATTTAACTGACAAAATTACAAAGATTTAAAGGGTTTTCACTGACCAGTGTAATTTCATTTTTCATTTAATTATACTGTATATCTGCAATACACTCCAAAACATTGTGACAGGCATGTTTACCACTGTATTACATTTCCTGTCATTTTTGTTAAATGACACTTTTTTTTTTGCAATTGTTCATTTGTGTTACTTGTGACTCTCCTCTTCATGATGTCCAAACAATAGGAATCATGCAGAACGACGTCTGGCCTTGTCCTGCTCAGAAAGGTACACAATTAGTGAGGGGAAAAAAAGCATTTTATCAAATAAATTGGAACTCAGAAAGTCTAACTCAGCAGGAAGGTGAGCTGTCACACAGACCTGTCAATAAAAGCCTTCTATTCACCCTGAGATCTTATTAACGGAGGAAAAAAGAAAAAGAAGATGGTCCACCAGATCATTTATTAGAGGTTTCAAATAATAGAGATGAGTGCTGGAAAAATATTACTGGCTTAGTATTTTTTTGAGAGAAATTCACTGTACGTCCATGAGAGGCAGCATTTTTTAGCATTATTACCGCCCCCTGTGGCTGTCAGCTGTATTACAACACTAACACAGTTCTGTATTGGTCCTTAACACTCAGCTTCTACACAGAATTGATAAAAGGTGTCCTCTTACATAAAAGAGTTTCAGGTTGCATTTGCAGTGAAGAAATCCGTCTAGTGACAATGGTTTTTCAAAGAACTCCACTATATTCTTAACAGCAGTACGATTTTTTCTCATGTCTTTTGAAGGACATTATAATTACTATTACATTATATTAGGTGGGGCCTTTCTGTGTGGACTTTGCATGTTCTGTGTGGGTTCTCTCGAAGATATGCACCTTAATAGGTTGCATGGCCAATCTAAATCCCCCATTGGTACAAATGTGAGAGTGAATGGTTGTTTTTCTGCATATGTCAGCCATGCAATGAGCTGTCGGTACATCCAGGGTGTACCCCAACTCCCTGTGACCCTCTTAAGGACTCAGAAAAGAAATGAATGAGGGAATGAATATTAAGCTCTGCTATCCATCTGACCATACTTGCTTGTCTTTGATGGATGCTCTTTTTATTCTCAGTCACAGTCTCCTTATTGTGGAATTTCCATTACATCGTTATGTTGTATAAATTCCTCAGTCCCAGTGTGTTGCAGGCATCAAAATCTATTTTTTTAAATATGTTTTCAAAATACAGTTACTCTGGTGAGTGCATCTTTTTATGTATTTTTGTCAGTTGAATGAACGTTCCAGTGAATTAATAAATACCTTTTCATTTCCATTGTATTTTAATGATTTGTATGGAACTTGGGGTTATAAATAAAAAGGCACCATACACTGCGGTGTATTTTTGGACTCACTTGAATCATCCTGACAAATTCTGACATTTTTTTGAAAACAGTGTGCAGGTCACACAGCTTTAAGAAACACATGTATCTGTAGGCAGGTCAAGCAGCAACCGAGCACAGGAGAATCGCACACAGACTTCTTTCAACAGAGCTTTCTCATTCATAAATGAAGACCAACCATCATGATGATTAAACGCTCTACCTCCCTGCTGACTTAACTTTGGAGTTTGGAGACACTACTGAGATGTGAACACCGCATCTACTTCCTGACTGCTACCATGGGGCAATCTATAATTCATGTGTTGAAGATAAGGGAATGTGCTGAAATGAACAGAGACCCCCTGCCCTTGTGCTCATTCCTGCACAATTTTCTGCCCTCTTTGTGTGTGTGTGTGTGTGTGTGTGTGTGTGTGTGTGTTTGTGTCTGCCAAAGCTAATTATGCAAGAAACAGGGAATAGCTTGGTCCTACTGAAAACACTAAATAATTTACCTTCCACAAAGAGTTCATTCATACTTCGTGATGAAACTAAAGCACATGTTTGCTCAGCCAGACTCTACACAAACATACCTCTCAACCAATCAAATGTTTTTTGCTGATTGTTCATAAGGTAAAGTATATATGGATTTTACAGAGCGCAGAATGTACCCCTTACAAATGTGGAGCAAGTCAATGGCAATCACATTATTCATGATTCTAGGACATAACTAATCTTCCTGCCATACTAGAGTCAAACCTAATACCAGCTCCTTTTACACAGCACTTCTGTTATGGGAATATTTCACCTTTATTCTGGAACAACGTCTGTGTAAACGAAATGGTGGGATCATTTGGTCCCACCTCCGTCACGGCTCTGTAACGCCTCTGGAGGTAGTAACAGAGCCGTGATAAAGGTGGAATCATGATTCTAGAACGCTGTGTAAAAGGAACACCTCTCGTTGCGCAAGGTGTGACGTTTTGATGACGTATTGCGTGTGCAACCCTCATGCCGGGAGTATTTATAAATTTGTGCGGGCCGTGTGTCAAGGGACGGTTTGAGTCTCCAGACAATGTGACTCCGTTGGCTATGTAAATCGGTTAATGGTGGAAAAAAGGTGGGATCACCATCTCATCTTTTTTCCGGGATCTCTGTGTAAAAGTGGCTACCGTTTGACTGCAGAGCGCTTATATTAGCTTATGTCAAGTCAGTCTCTGAAGTACTTAATCTGGATGAATACCTGGTGGTCTTTAGTAACAATTCTAAGAATTAGGTGAAGCAGTGTTTGATGTAGTATCGCAAAATTAAACGTCTATATTTCGGGGTTACTTCACTCCTCTGACCTTCTTTCACGTCTCCTCCAGGTTCTGTCACTTGGAGCTGATGTTTTGCCCGAGTACAAACTCCAGACAGCCCGCATTGACAAGTTCACCATCCTCCACTACAGCCCTTTTAAAGCTGTGTGGGACTGGCTGATCCTGCTGCTGGTTATCTATACGGCCATCCTCACTCCATACTCGGCTGCTTTTCTTCTCAATGACCAAGAGGAGCAGAAGAGGCGCGAATGTGGATACTCCTGTAGCCCTCTTAATGTGGTGGATTTAATCGTGGACATCATGTTCATCATTGACATTCTTATAAACTTCAGGACCACTTATGTAAACATGAATGAGGAGGTGGTCAGCCATCCCGCTAAAATAGCAATCCATTACTTTAAAGGCTGGTTCCTTATAGACATGGTGGCGGCAATCCCCTTTGACCTCCTTATCTTTGGCTCAGGATCGGATGAGGTATGTTATCTCTAATGTATGTATGTTACCTTTTTTTTTTTTTTTCTTTCCCAGGAAGCTTTACTGCACATCACTGGTCGTAGCCATGCTTGCCCTGTTATCCATTTACTAAGCCCAGACTTGTGCCCCTGGGCCACTACTTAAAGCCTGAATCTTTCTGTCTCGGCTCTGAAAGGATTACTTTAAATTGCATGTTTTTTTTTTTTCTTTTTTTTCTTTTTTTGAATGGTTCTCATTCTAGAATCCATTTACACGGATTAATGGCTTACCAAATGGCAATCAATGATGCATTTATGTGAGGAGCAGGCCAACAGGGCGGTGTGCACAGCTTACATGCAGATGTGAGATGACCATTGGTAGGCGGTCTGCCAGGCCTGCTGGCTTGTTTGTTGGTAGGATATGTCCCCTCAGCCTCTGGATCCACTTCACTGCTTTATCGTGCTCTGTAGGAACTCCATTACACCAGAAAATCTCCTGATTATAAACCATAATCATCTTTTCCACTGCTGCTGCATTGGCTACTGCTGAGTCAGTTCAGTCAGAGACGACAAATCACAAAGAAATCTCAAATAAAAGGGCAGCAAATAAATCACAAAAACAGCTATAGTAAAATGTGGTATGATTTCCTTTGCTAATATCCATGAATATTAAACAGCAAAAATTGTTAAACGTTATAAATACATGTATTATTATCTCAAACTGCGTAATAGCAGTCATATCTGTAAATAGGATGTTATGTTAATGATATATTTTCATTACATTATGACATGGCATGTGTTTACAGTTTCAACTTACTCTCATTCACATTTATTCTCATTCAGAAAATAAAAGCAGCTGAGACAGTGACAGATGGTTTTCACAAGGCCCCATTCATTTAGCAGCTCAATAAGATGGTTTTAACCTACAAGCTCCTAAGTAAACCTTTTGATTAAAGCAGGAAATATATTTGAAATAAATTTCCGTCAATGTCATGCGGCTGTCAAAACAAGCTAGCCTCGCAAGGAATTTGGACATACAGAGGTGATACGCACTATGCAGTGTATTGTCAATAATAATTAGAGGAATGTGTTTCAAGTGGTTTGATGTGAACGGTGGGAAAGAGGTTGAATGCTTTGTCCTAACTTGAACTGCTTCAGTTTTGCTGCCGTTAGTAAGGAACAGAGGAAAACAGGAGGGGAGGGGGGGCTTTTGTGCTGTTCTGGTGTATTATGTCATTTTTAGAGCAGGTGCATTTAAGACCTGTAACTTACATTAGCTTTCATTAGACTGTAAAAATTGCTAATGCAAAGTTTTTGTGTTTTCTTTTGAAGGACATTTTTAAAATATTTTTTCTGTCGATTTAACATTTATAAAAGCTTTTCTGTGAAATTATGTTGGTATGTACATTTTAAATAGATACCCACAGTTTCCAGTTTACATAAGCGGCAAACCATAAAAGAGTGTGAGCAAAACTAAATGTAATTAAAATGAGATTAGCTAAACAGACAACTCTGACAAGAAAATAGAATTGGATTCAACTATAACAGCTGCAAGTTTGTTTGTTTTTTTTTTAAAAAAAGCTGCACGTTCATGTAAAAGCAGTGCAGAGGTAGAGGTCATGTCATGAGAAAATCATAGAAAAGACAGAATATCAATCAGAAAACCTCGGCTGTAACAACCTGAAGTTAGGTGTGGGAAGGTCTAACATAATGTGTGTATCCAATAATAATCTTGTATCATCAGACACGCTGAAAAATAGAGGGAAAAATATACATGTTCTCTCCAGTTTTATTGATTGTATTTTGTACAGGGTCAACCAAGAGAAACAAAGTCAATATTTCCAAATGTCAACGTGGACTTTAGTAAACTGTGACATTTCTGCTGCTTTCTGACCTTTAATAACCATAAATGATTCATTAATTAAGAATCATTTATTCTAACTGAGACTATGAGCTTCTTGCTTTAGTGGAGAGTATCATCTGTGTTTTGGAAGGTCTATACATATACGTATAACATGCAGTTTGCAGAAAACAAATTTACCAAAAATAAATAAATAAATAAATAAATAACTTCAGACAAATTCAGACAGAATGCTAATAATTTTAAGTCTTTAGAGAACTAATATTGTATGAAACACTAACTGAGGCTTATTTTGAGAGTCTTCGTCATGTATTCAGATTAATTTCACATAAATATCATTCAGTCATTAGATAGATTAATGATCAACAAATAGGAATAATGGCTGGAGTTCAGATTGAGTCTGCAGAATTAAACTCACAACCATCCCCTGAGTGAATGTGACTGCCTGTAATGTGTCAAAAAATGAGGCTTTAGTTGTTTATTGTAGCTTGAGACATGAGTTTTGTGACAGTTTGTGAAGTGAATCTTGTGATTTGTCACAGCTCTAGAACTGCTGTTACCAAGAGAACATGCCAGAGTGGGGGAGAGCTGTGGGTGATACGCCACAAATAAAACTGTATTTTTAAGAAGGGATGAAACTTGCACTGTGCTGATATATTAAGATTGACTGAGTAGTAAAGCTCCCATATTTACATTTTGTTTAGACTACCACTCTGATTGGCCTGTTGAAGACGGCGAGGCTCCTGCGATTGGTGCGAGTTGCCAGGAAGCTGGATCGTTACTCAGAGTACGGAGCTGCAGTCCTCATGTTGCTCATGTGCATCTTCGCTCTAATCGCCCACTGGTTAGCCTGTATATGGTACGCCATTGGCAACGTGGAGAAGCCCTACTTGGAGCACAAGATTGGCTGGCTAGACAATCTGGGCGTGTCCATAGGAAAGAGATACAACTACAGCGATCCCAGCTCTGGTCCCTCTATCAAGGACAAGTATGTCACAGCACTTTACTTCACCTTCAGCAGCTTGACCAGTGTGGGCTTTGGAAATGTTTCCCCAAACACCAACTCAGAGAAGATTTTTTCCATCTGTGTTATGTTGATTGGCTGTGAGTATGTTGAGGTATTTTTAAGCATGTGTTTCTTTTAGCATTAAGAACTTTATTCTGTAATTTTAACACTTTTCACTACACTCTCATTAATTTTTTTTTTTCATTTCTCTCCAGTAGTCCACAGTATTTAATTCACATATTGTTTATTCTTTGTATTTCAGCTCTTATGTACGCCAGCATTTTTGGTAACGTCTCTGCCATCATCCAGAGGTTGTACTCGGGGACAGCACGTTACCATGCTCAAATGTTACGCGTTAAGGAGTTTATCCGCTTTCACCAAATTCCCAACCCGCTGAGGCAGAGGCTGGAGGAGTACTTCCAACACTCATGGACCTACACCAACGGCATCGACATGAACACGGTAAACAACAATAATCAGATCAATACAATCGATCAAACTCATTAAAAGTTCACGTTTTTGCAAAATTCTAAAAAGTACTTTCCTTTTTTTGTTTGCCTTTCATTTGGATCTCCATTGGTAAGAGCAGGAGGTACATATTTCTATTTCTTTCATTTATGTCAATGTATTACATATTATAACAAATATCTAATACAAGTCAGTTAAGAAGAAACAGTGTATAATGCAAGGGCTTACTAACTGTATGTTTTAATGCCACAAATGGATGATTTTTAACTCACATTGTATTCATAATTATCAAATGCTTGTCAAATTAATAGGAAACTAGTTGCATCATCAGTGTCAGTAGATGTAAATGTGATAAATAATATGTACAGTAACATTACAAAAATTGCAGTTTTACATATGATTATTGAAGAGCTGAAGCCATTTACAGCAACCATGTAAGATTTATGTCACAATGCTATTTATAGCTCATCTGAACAGATTTTTTTTTTTACTCCAATGTGCAAGTATTTATAGAATTAGTCCAAGATTATGTGTGCAGTTATGTGTGCATGAGCCAATAAGTTCCCGTTCACTGCTTTCATTTATGACTCCATTCATTCAAGAGACTGCATGAATTTCTATAAGTGTGAATTGTGTTAATTTATCAGTACTGTTTCTTTCAGGATGCATGTATCACATAATGTTTTGTAGTTACAGCATCCTAACCTTGTCATATTAAAGGGTCAGACAGAAGGTTTTGCTGCTCTTTCTAAGTATAAACAGTGTTTTCAAATGCACAATTAAAAAAATACGTCATTAAGGGGGAAAAAAAAAGCCTGATACTGTCGCTGCAGATTATTGCCAGTCTTTTTTAATAACTATAATGCAAAAAGTAAATTCTTCCTTTAATGTGCATGCATACGTCAAAACATTTAATCCGCAGCTCTTTTAAATGAATAGATTAGCGTATAAAAATCTTCTCTGCTATGTGTTTGTCACACAATGCCCCATCTCCATGCTCCAGTATTCAGTCTATTTAAAATTGAAAAAAGAAAAAGGAATCCAAAACTCAGCATGCATTGTGTTTAGTTTAGGGACGGTTATATAAGTCCAGGTGGTGGTGGGTATTTTTGTAAACTACCTATAAGCTTTTTTACCTTGATATTAATCATTTTACTTGTCTTATGAGCCGTATATTTATGTTTAGCCAGTTCTAAAATTACATCTTTCGCTTCCATATGTGATGCGTATGCACATAACTGCGTCGTTTAAAACAGGTTTGTTTTCATCCCATGTCCTCATCTCTATGTTACTGTCGAGCTTAATTATAAATTCTCTTGCTAAAAGAACATTCATCATAACACATCTGCTGCACACACATTCCACTGGGTTGTAAAAAAAATCACATCTCATTGTTGGATATCAAACCGATACTTTATGCATCTCACTCACGTATTTTTTTCTGCGCTGTAGGTGTTAAAAGGCTTTCCCGAGTGTCTGCAGGCGGATATTTGCCTTCACCTCAACAGAAGTCTTTTGCACAACTGCAAAGCGTTTCAAGGAGCCACAAAAGGCTGCCTGAGGGCCTTGGCCATGCGCTTCAAAACCACTCACGCCCCTCCTGGAGACACTCTGGTCCACTGTGGCGACGTCCTCACTGCGCTCTACTTTCTCTCCCGCGGTTCTATTGAGATCCTGAAGGATGACATTGTGGTGGCCATTCTTGGTAAATACTGTCACTTCTTACGCACGTTTAGGGAGAAAGACTTTAGTTTAGGAAATGTTTGGGTATTGTAAAGAGTATCCTTTATTTACAGGTAGAAAATGAGGGGTTTTTTCTATTTTGTGTCTCTTGCCATAAGGTAGATGGTTTACCTTTGACCTTTTGCCAGTGGTTATCATTGGGATTATTGCTTTGGACTCTATTGCTCTCAAAGCCTCTGTCATCCACTGACCATAAAAGTCTCTTCACTCTTGTATAAAGTTGTTTGAGCTGACTGTGTTGAACGTCGCCATCAAGTCGTTGAGATACAAGCCATATGCCATATGCCAGTCAGACTCCATCACAACCTTCAAATCCAAACTCAAAACCCACCTGTTCAAACTGGCATACTCACTCTGACTGGTCATTGTGCACTTCATCTGTTTTTAGGTTAATGTTTTGTTTTTAATGTTTCTTGTTATTCTGTGTTTTTATTCTCTGTAAGATGACCTTGGGTGACTTGAAAGGTGCCAACAAATAAAATGTATTATTATTATTATTATTATTATTATTATTATTATTATTATTATTATTATTATCAAGTCTGAAAATGAAAAGGGAGAGGGATTTGTCAGCACACATTCATGAGACAGATCCATAGGAGAGGGATAAGTGAAAAAATGTAAGAAAAAAAACCCCAAAACTGCCTGATGATGATCTAGTATTAAGAAATTGTGTTTGTTAGACAGTGTCACTAGATGTTTTGCTTTCATCCCAACACATATGTGCATATTTAAGACATAAAACTGTTTTGAACACTGAGCATAGTACATTTTATATGATGTCAGAACATTGCTAGAAAAGACATAATACGCTGGATGCTTATTTCCACCATGTGATTGGCATTTCAATTATTAATACCATTAATTATCCAATTCTGTTCAGTATATTTGACAAATATATTGAAATGCTACTGTCATAAACAGTATAATAAGCAGTGCAATTCACAAATGGACACATACTATTTTAACACAGAAATAAAACAAGCAACTGTTATAATGTAAATGAGAAAAATCTTCAAGTCATTACAGCACCTAAACCACATCATGTTCACACATTTTGACAGGGATAGCAAAATGAGCCTGGCATCTCCCATTTCTGTGCTCTTGGCAAGAGGGCTGTTCATGTGACAGGTTTGAAACTCTGACGTTTCTGTTAAGTGCCTCCATGAAAGGTTGTTTGGTAAAACGGTGAAATGGGCTGCCACTTTTTTGACAGCACAGGGAAATGAGTCAAAGCTGCAAAATTGGATTATACAAAAAAAAATGCAGTAAATGACACGTCCAACTAAAACAATTGTCAACTCTGCATTTCAAATAATGGTTTTCCTCTGTCGTATAGCAAAACTGAATAATCACAGCTCATATTAGAGTAATGAGTATTTATCTTTTTGTTTACGAGTGAACCACGACCAGGTGCTACAGGCCAAGCCTGGATTAAACTTGCCATTATTCATGAGATGAATGCTCTGCAAAGCCACACCTGACAGAATGGGGTTTAAGCTTAGCAAAAGCTGCTGCATCACACAAAAGCCATTATTAACAAACACACAGGAAAAGTCACTGATCTCATAGATCAGCCCGTTTGTATGTGATACTGTACAAACAGAATGCTCCATCAGCACCATTTTGCTCTAATTTGCTTCTGAAAAATTATATGTTACTTACTGTCATCACATACAAACCTGTACCATCCTCTAATAAGGCGCAGGTTGCCCATGGTGATGAGGCATTTTTCTGTTGTAATGATACAGAGAACATTCCACAGGTGAGGAAATAGCATTCTGTAAGACCCTGCACTTTAACGACTTTCTTAATCTTGGCGGTGGGAGTATGGCGGTGGGGTGGGAGAGATCTACAGCTCTGTGTGAGGCTTTCCTCTGCGGTTGAAAGGTATCCGGTGCATGCTGTGAAAGGCGCTCTAGCAACCAACATATCATATCTCTTCCTCCTGAACCCCTGCATACAGCGCTGGCATTTAGTGAATCCCCTGACTAACAAAGGCATTTTTTATGTTCGCCTTTAAACTAAACCTGTCCTCCACTGCCGGATGAACCCTTCCTTCAGCAAAGACTCATCTCCCAATGGGAATGATGAGAGGTTTTCTGTAAATTTTTATGAATTTCTGCTTTTGTAAAGCGCTGGCTTCATTATGTGATCGCCACCATCAGTACCAGAATTTCCTTTGAAGTGCACAACAAGTAAAGTATGTCAATCACCATCGGACTTTCTTTCCCGACATCAAAGTTGCTTTGAGTTAGCCGCTATTCCTCAGCGTAAATAATGAATCAAAGACAGAGAGACAACTGATGTACAAGCCTTGGGAGAACATCTACACAGAGAAGAAATGCTGTTTGATTTTCATTATCTGTAAAAACAAACATGTCTGAGGCTCTTTACTGAGAAGTTCGATAAGTCCAGATGGAATACTCCTCTCCGTAATGAACGAATAAATTGACTGTAGACGTTATTGCAAGTAATGATGTGTCTTCCCCTATTTTCAGCTAACTTTTTGAGGAGATTTATTTTGTGTTTTTGTGGCGCCAGGAAAAAATGACATCTTTGGAGAAATGATCCATATGTTTACCAAGTCTGGAAAATCCAATGCTGATGTACGAGCTCTGAGTTACTGCGACCTGAGCACCATTCAGAGGGAGGATCTGCTGGAGGTGTTGGACATGTACCCAGAGTTTGCAGATTACTTCTTTAACAACCTGGAGCTTACCTTCAACCTTAGAGATGAGGCTGCCAAGGTATATATTAAAATACATATTTTAATTATTTTATATAAGGTTCATCTGATCCATACTATTTTTTTGTGTTCATTTTACTGTTGCAGCCTTCTAGCTCCCAAGACTGTGATTCAGACGGAGAGGGAATAAAACCCATAAAGAGGAGGATCTCCTTCACACCAGATCTGTCTAAAAGTAAGATCCTGTGCAGCCTCTTTGTGTGTTAGAATATTGTTGGGTTTTTTTTGTTATTGTTCCCTGAGCTGCACTCCCACAGGACATCTGCTCTCTGTGGACCAAATGTGTGGTTATCCCACTGACTTCTGTCGATTGCCATTCTACAGGGGAAAACAAGGAAGCGGTTAAAGACTCGGGGAGGGAGAGGGAGTCAAACTCGTGCCTAAAGAGATTTTCAGATGTCTTGAGTCCCTCCTCCCTCAATGCCCAGGCCTTGGAATCAAACCTTATTGAGCACCTCCAAGTCAGAGACAGCATGGTGAGGAACTCATCATTTGAAGGTAAATATAGATGCGCATTTTCCCTTTATGACATTAAGTCTGTTTTAAAGTATTTTGTTGGTTTCAAGTCCTTGTGTAGAGGGAGGATGATGTTACGTGATGCATTTAGGTGATTATTGTTCATACGTTGTGTATGATTCTAAGGCTTATCTGACATCAAATTAACATGAAAAAAAAATCTGATGTGTTATGTGGTATGTTTGAACTGTATATGGTTCAGATCAAACTGGGTAATCTACAATTTGATCATATTGTTATACTTATTTTCAGCTTTTGAATGATATGAAATATTCAGTTGTTCTATTATTTATACCATTAATCATCCAATTCTCTAACTGACAAATGCAAATATATAGAAATGCTACTGTCATCACACTACTGTTGTGCTGGGATTTGTTGTTGGTGGATGATTGATGTTCAGTTGCTGTTGTTTATTTGTTTAATGCTGGCTATAAATCAAACTGCCCCTCGGGAATAATAAAGATAAAGAGATAGAACATTGGGATACATCACACTTCCAGTTTGAAGAACTTCCCGTTCCTGCTGATTTCAGATATGATCATCATGATAAAAATGCTCATGTCATTTGTTGCCAATAATTATTGCAATAAATGTAAACGCAATATTTTTTAAATAATTTTAAAGGCTGTTTTTTCTTCCTGAGAGAAAACAGTTTGTAACATATGGTTTAAAATAATTATTTATGGTCAGAATTTATTCCATTGAATGAGTGTGATAAATATAAATACTTTAAAAACATACTTCAAAACAATGATAAAGACAAGAGTTAAACAAAACAAACCACAATTCAGTTAAATAAAATAAGTTACCACAGAGAATGTGCCCACACTTGATTGCATTTTAATCCTGATTTTAATGATATTTTCAGTGACAGTGTCTCAGTGTCACTGGTCCAGATGTGAGTGACTGATCCTCCCCATTGGTATTATACAACCGCCTACAACTGCAGACCCAGTGAGCTTGTGCAAAGATGTGTTTGCTTTATAAAAAAGGAAGGGAGAGGCCATAACATGTGCAGAATCTTAAAATCAAGATGGGTCTTTCTGTAAATTCAACAGGGCTGTAACAACTCAGTAGACTGAGGTTAGTGAGGCTATAACAAAGGTGATGGTTTGATGATACGCTATGATTTGAGGCTGAACAGATGTGACATAACAATGCCACTGAAATATAATGTTGCTGCCTTGATATTTGGACAGTTCCTGTCCATAAATTTACAGTTTTTTCCTTTTATTTATTTTTTTTTTATGTAAGATTGGAATCAAGACTGAACCCAGAATAGACGTCGTTAGATACCACTTTCCCCTTGTATATACCACAGCTATTTTGTACCTTGTACCTGCAGATCCCTTACAGATTATCTAATGTAAGCTGTTTTCTTTATATTCAGTTGTAGACAAGAATTTTTATACTTCTCTGTGTAAGCATTATAACCAAATGCTTACACACAGAATTATTACACTGCATGAAATTCCCCATAAAGTCAAATGCTTATGTGTTTTTATACAACATGTCACCTCTATGACACTATCTACTCAATCATGACCAAAAAGGGTTTTTTTTGGTTTTTTTTTATGTATTTAATAATTATTATAATTGTCATTTCTTGGGAAAGGGTAAAAAAATGTAATGACTCATCCTGCACTCTGGGATGTATACTAATTTTGCATCTGATGAGACACTTCCTTCAGTTTCTATTTTTATGCCTCCTCCAGAGGACTTAGTGAGTACATATAAATATGCAAAAATGCGTAGAGCTACACAAGCCATTTCATGGGGGGGAAGTAGATTAAAATCGGCACTAAATGCACAAGTAGCCTAATGACAAGTATCATCCAGGTTTTATGCATCCAGCTGAAGCTTAACATCGCAAGGTCGACAAGTGTTGCATATCTGTTGCAATAGATGGCATCATCACTTTACCGGTGTTCACGTTGTGATGCCCTACCCTGAAAGTACAACAAACAGCCACTCTACTGACCTATTTTTCAAAGGAAGATGACGATTGGTTTGGGTGCACATTCATGAGAGGGATGTAAATGAGTAAAGCTTTAAAGGACTCTGAAACAAGTTTGAATAACTTGAAACATCAAAAAAAAAACTAAAAGGCAAGTGCAGTATCCATATTGCAGGAGATGCATTGTGTCTCTGATGATTCCTACTTATTCACAAATCTGATCTTCAGTAAGTGTGAAAAAGTGTCCATTCACCACTAACCGAACATGTAATATGGTGAAATCTGGATTTGTAAGGACTCACTATCTGCCTGGTAGAAAACAGACAGTAGTTGGGTTATAAACTGTTGAGTGACACACATTCTGATTCAGAAAAGAAAAAAACCTATGATGAGCACATACATAACAGCCAACAAGCATGCTCCTATCTTTACAGCACATCATGATCGCACAAAGCCACCTGCGTAGACTGCTGCACCAGATAGTGTAATCGCAGAACTCTCTGTTTTAAATCACAAAAGGGGCTTAGCACATATTGGTGGACAGTGAGCTGAATACAAACAGCTGCCTTGCTGAGATAACAACAGGATAGTTTGCGGCTCAAAAACACCGCTATAACAATTCTCCGGGTACAAGGCCTTGATAAATTACAACAAAGAACCTACACGCAGCTTTTCTGTCGAGATTAATTACGTTCTATTTTCGTGGGCTTTTTGTTTAGTGATGACGTTCTTTTGCCCCACATGTGCAGATGTAAAGCATGCGTGTTGGTCTTGCTTTCTAGATCTGTGCTGTGATAAATGGACCTGTAAGAAGCCCACAGACTACCTGGATGAGTCAGCACAGTTCCAGGACCTGAGAGAGGACGACAGCTCTGCCAGCGAAATCACATATGGAGAGGTGGAACAACGCTTAGGTCAGCTTCAGGAACACTTAAACAGGTACATATTCTTAAAGTCTGTATATATTTATACATATATATATATATATACGTATATATGGTTGAGCCTCATTTTTTAATATAAAACTTGTAATTTACCCCCACTAGGAATACCATTATGAGTACCAGTGTACTATCTGGAATACAAGTCAGTATTTAGTTTAGTCGACTGTCAAATAAGATGATTCTTTGAGTTTAACCCTTAATAACAAGACTTTATTACTTCTGTGATTTTTTTTTATTTTTTTGAAGTTATTTATTAGTTATTTTGTTAGTTTAATTTAGTTTAGTTTACTTAGTTATTTGGTTCCTTGCCCATAAGTGGCAAAAAAAATAAAAATACAGTGAAAACACATGTAATGTGAAGGAACATATATTGTCAAACATTAGAACATCACTTTTAGAACATTAGACCATCATAAGTGCTGATCCAGACACCTGTCAACATCCACATTATCCCTTTGAACATCATTACTTACATTAGTACCATTACTTCATGGTACACTCACTGTTCATGCAGAGGTGGACCTTGGAGACCCTATAGACCACATTGGACCTGAGACTGTTCCCTCACTGTAGCTGTTGCTGTCACTGTCTTGTAATGTGTGCGGAAATGACCAAAAATAGTCACTTGCCCGATAAAGGGTTAAGACTTGCAGAGTGAAAAATATTTATAATGGAGATAAAGATTGGCCATCACTTTAACTTATCCATTTGTTTTCTCTGTATCTGACATCCAGGAATAACTCTTAAGAATGACATAACAACATCAGGTTTATACAGAATACCAGCAAACAAGGCAGTGACATTGTGTAGTATCAAGTGTGTGAGTCTGTTTTAACCCTCAAAGACCTAAACAGCCACCGGTGACTAAAAACATCTTCTGATGTAAAAATAACTTTTTTAATTACTAATCCTATCAATATATGGAAATAATTCAGGTAAAATGCAGTTTCTCAGCTTGTTGGACATTCAGAGGCTCTGTAGTGGAAACACTGTCATCTTCCACAACATGGATTCATTAATAAAACTCATGTAGTTTGGTAAATGACAGTGGTTGTAGTCACTTGTATTTGTGTTCAGTTATTGATATATTTTGCTGAAAAATTTACTTTTTCTTCAGTTTTCTCTGTTTTTGTGTAATAACTTGAGTAAAATTAAATCATGTAAAAATAATCAGTGTAGAAGATCGGTTAGGAAAGGGTAGATGTAAAGAAAAATAAATTTAGAAGCTACCATAAGTATAGTTCTAGTATTTAAGGGTTAAAAACTGTGGGATTACAAGTATTTGGGCAAACAGGCATTGTAGACTATTCCAAAATAAATAGTTGGAAATCCTGGTTGGAAATCCTGGAGCAATAGCAGGCAGGGTTGTATCTGATAAATCTGGCGCCGGATTTATCAGATAAATTTCTTGAGCCTGATGAGTCTGTTTGTTTCTGTCTTTTATGGGAATGTAACTCAAAATCCAAAGTACATTTCGAACAGAAAATTTTGCACAATCTAGATCTCAACCGTGTCTTGGTCCTGGTTGAACGTGGTCCAGATCAGGATGTGGATCTGGATTCTAGAACCGAATCGAAGTTCAACACAGTGGTATAATTATTATCTAAGAGGACGAGGGTCTGCTTTTCAATTCAATATTTCCTACTAATACCCTCGCTGTTAAATTTTGGTAACTAAATGATTACCGAGTGCTTTTTGTTTCTTAAATTTGTCACATCCCACATGATTAAAGCGAGCTACACTTTCTTGTGATCACTGGCAGTTTGCGGTTCGATTGCTTATGTACATGAGTAGGTGGTGAAAAGGAAGTAGCTGGCAGGAACTGTTGTCGGACTCAGAGTGGGAGGCTGGATCTACTGGAAACAGCGCGTATGACTGTAGTACCGGGACATATCAAGAAAGAATTGGTACAAAAGGTTTACTTATTCTGCAGTATTTAACCCATAGAGACCCAAACATGCATCAACCGACCAAAAGCAGCTACTGATCTAAACTGTTTAATACCTGTTGATCCACTAATTCTATCAATACATGTAAATAATTGGTGTAAAATGCCGTTTGTCTTCTTTTCATGACCCATTTGGACGTTCAGAGGCTCCGTAGTGAACGTGGAAACACTGCCATCTTCTACAACCGTGATTTCACCAGTAAAACCCATGAAGTTGGATCAATGACAGTGGATGGAGACACTTGGTTTATGTTCAGTTGTTGATATATTTAACAGAAAAAAAATCACTTTTTTGTTAAGTTTTTTCTGTTTTTGATACAATAGCCCTCAATTTTAATCTGAGCTTTTATGAGCATCTTCATGATCAGTAAATTAATGTCCTAGGACCCTGTGTCCATGTATGTGGACAAGAAATTCACAGCTTTATACAAAAAAAAAAAACAACTGTCCACCACAAATGACATTCCATAAAAATTTTTAAGAATGCATCTGAAAAAACTGTTACATCATGATGTTTCCAATATAAGCAATTATTTAATTAAAAAAATGCAAAACTCAAAAACTTGTCGGGTTCCTAGGTCTTAGGAGGTCAAATATAAGAAAACACCTGATTTATATTGATAAAATGCAAAATACAGAGGATATTATTACAATAAATGGTAATAAATCACTAAAGAAAGGTTAGATATAGAGAAAATTAAATTTGGGTCTTTATGAGTTAAGACTTAGTAGTGTAGTAGAAGTATGTCTAAGAAAGTGGAGATAAACAATAGGGTGTTCACTAATTTTAATAATAAATATGGGCGTACCCTATCTGCATTTAATATATTTCATTTTCATTATTCTCTGATGTGAAGAGGCACAATTACCAGTGTTAAACGGCACCTGCAGCCAACAGGCACCCAAATAAACAGCAGGTGGTATTTTTAGTTGGAATTATTACAGAAAGCAGGAGACAGCCCTAGAGTGCCTGAAATACTGGGTTGGCTCATTTTATGCAACATAAATAAGACATTTTATCCACTGCACTCTGCCTGACCTTGTTTTTCCCAAATGCTAACTGGCTGTAGGATGAGCAGCATTTCTCTGTCATTTGGTGGTTCCGTGGTCTGAGAGGGTAACACTAGGAAAGGAACGTTGTAGTAGCACAAATAAATAGAGCAAAATTAATTTTACTGTACCTGCAGCGGAGTCTACTCAGCAAACTGATCCATGACTAATGACGGAAAAGGTCACACCACAGAATATAAGATTCTTTATCTCATATCAGTCACAGCCTATAGAGAAACATGATAAATCTCACCGTTGAGTTTAATGTATGGGATGGTTATTAAAGGTTATTCAGCGTTACTAATTTTGCCCCATGTCCTAAATATAGAGCTTGGATGAAACCTAGTCATAATTAGATTGACCAAATGAGCGTGATACAGTAATTTCCACAGTAAATGCTGAATTCACACCTCCCACACAAAGCTCATTATCACTCCTAGAAGGACCTGTGTCTTTTGTCTACTACTCTGGCACAGTGTGTTTCCCAGCCTGAGTCGATTCTAGAGGAACACAAGCTCCATCTAGTGCCCAGTGAATGTGAAACGTGTGCTTGTGTGTGTGTGTGTGTGTGTGTGTGTGTGTGTGTGTGTGTGTGTGTGTGTGTGTGTGTGTCTGCAGCTCGCACATG
>JAPQRQ010000015.1:23438140-23448368 GCA_037367365.1 Apogon talboti
GGCTTTAAGCATAACTCTGCCTATAGGGCCCCAGTGAAATTAGGATCGGCTCTGACAGCAGAACCTAAGAGAGATAAGTTAGTTAATACCATGTCTTCAAATGCAATAACAGTAGCCTCATTATCCTGTATTTTGACACTTAAATATTTGATTAGAATGAAGCAGTAACATAACACAGATCCAACCCCTTCATCCATCATCTAGGGACAGATAAAGTCAGACACATCGGTTATGTAATCAAAAAAAAAACCCAAAAAACTCCCTTATATTACAGGATAAAACTGGCCCCTGACTAAAATATGACTATTAGGGTTATTTTTGCAGTTGGGGAGATAAGAAAAGAAAAAAAAAAAAAAACTTCTCCTTTACATTCTGCTGACTGAATGACGCGCTGGGTGTTAAAGTCACTTCCTAAATCCCAGTAAGTTGTGCGCTGGTGAAAACTTGTGCCGGCTGCTGACTTGGAGGAGTCTTCTCTGTCTGCTTTCTGACTCCACTCAGGAATGCAGCGGGAAGTGCGGCAGCTTCAACTTGCGCAGGACTCCGCTAAAGTTTTCTAAGCTTTTTTTTTTTATTATTATTTTTTTTTATTCCCTACATTTTTCCTTGAAGTCACTGGCACTGGAGGCTATGTTTGCCAATTGGAAAGTTGCAAGGAGTCTAATTAAACGACGCACATACGAGGATTACTAAAGACTGGCAGCTGCGCGTCGAGCTCCTCATCTGCATCATGGTCAGTAGTTGGAACTGCAAACACAAGTGACTCAGATAGTGGTGAAATATAAATAGTGGATGTTTGTACATGCACTGATGAGGAATAACGGGGTAAATGGGCATGCAACTAAAGGCAAACCTGCATTTCTTGCTTGTGGCGCATAGTTTCAGAGGGTTGTTTTTTTGTTTTTGTTTTTTTTTTTTCTTTTGCTCTATTCTGTCAACTTTCACAGGGCTGCAACAAGGTGATGTTGGGGCTGGTGGGGGCGGCTGTCGTCATCACGATAATAACAGTTGCTGCCATTTATCTGAACAGTAAGTTTCCCAATTTCCCAGGCCTGCATCCTCAAATCTCTCTCCTGTCTTTGTTCCTTCTACTTGCTGGAGAGTGTGTGTGAACATAATCAAGACCAGACTGCAGCATAAAACTATGAGTCATGTGTTCACAGCAACTTTTTCAGTCTCAAGATATATATATAATTTTTTGCAAACGCCATAGATTATGTGCTTTGAATCTTGCAGATCCTATTTGGATCAGTTAAGCCTCTGTGTTTTTGCTGGAGGTAATGACCTTGTGGAATAAGGAGGAAATAAGTTGATTCATGAATTATGTGTTGGGGATTATCAGTGTTAACACCATGCAGCTGGAAGTCACAGTTCAAATAGCGCCACCGTGTGACGCAAAGATGCATCTTCGACAAGTAGTCTGATGTTGCATAGGTGCACCTCTCATTAATAGGGGGTATTCAATGACGTCACACATCCGGGGCACTAGGTCAATCTGCCCCATGTTTTAGGGGCAAACAAAAAAATTAATAGATTTTATTTGTAATGCACTTTTCATTCAAAGAATCTCAAAGTGCTACAGAAAAAACAAGGACAGATTAAAAAAAAAAAGTATCAGCACTTATAGGCTTTCAACAACAAACAAACAAATGCATGGTTGACTGCGCTTTCCTTTGTATATGCACATGTGCTTTGTTAACAATCAAACTGTGACCTGCGGTTGCTCCACTGCACAAATGCATTATTGAATATAGTGGGTTATTAGACAAACTTCTTCCAGGGGACTTTGTCCTTGCAGATAGAGGATTTAACAGACAGGAAAGTGTTGGTCTAATGTGTGCAGAGGTGAGAATACCTAGTTTTGTGAAAGGCTCTAGAGGTTGAGAGTACTAGAAATATTGCACATGTTCACATCCATGTAGAACTTGTATTAAGTCTGGCTCGCAAATAAATACACTATTTTGTCTGGTACTCTGCCTGTTGGTTATCTGTAGAGTGCTCCCAGCAGTAGATAAAATTGTTACTGTCAGCTGTTGTTTTACAAACGTGTGCAAATCTGTGGCTCCTTTTAACAAAGAAAAACTAAGAAATGTTAATAATGGAGCACATGAAATTTCATTACATTTAATGAATTAACTGAAGCGTGAGATGGATGTACATGTGACGTGAATCTTTTCATACAGCACCTGAATTGTGTATGGATAAAATTTCCCAGAAACTGAAAATAAAATTAGCAAATAATTTTGTCCTTTAACAGACATTATGTAGCGCCAAGGACTGATGCATGACTTCAGTACCTCGGATCTTATTCTTAGCTCAACAGATGAAGCAAACACCTTTAAAAATAAACCATAATGCCTGAAATGAAATGTTTGACACCCCCCGAACCTTTGTTAATGTATCCCCCTCTTCCCCCCCAAAAAAACCACACCCCCTGGTTGTTGATACTGTCATTAATAACAAGGTCCAGACTTACTTAACGCAGACTGTGTGTCTAATTTCAGAGCCTGGTGCAACTAAAAGGCCGTTCACCCTTGAAGATTATTTCAATGATACCATTAGATGGAGAGCCTACAATTTGTACTGGATATCAGGTATCAGTACTAATCAGTGTTACCATGTGATAATGTAAGAATGTAATGTGTCCAAGTCACTGTCTACACTTTATTTATTGTTCTTTATATTCAAAGATAAGGAGTATCTTCATAAAACAACAGATGGAAGTGTATACCTCCACAACGCCGAGACAAGAGAGAAGTCACTTTACTTGAGCAATTCAACCTTTGTAATTTACATTTATTCATAAATATGACAACTGCGTAACAATAAGCACACATATTCCAATACAGGGAGTATTTTATTGTGTTTTACTTTATCTTCATCATAGGCTGAAGTAGATGCTGCAGATTACCTGTTATCAGGGGATAACAAATATGTTGCCTTTGAAAGCAATTACACAAAGGTTTGTACTGTATGTTTGTTTTTGTTGCAAAATGTTATGTTATGGTTATATGTGCTTGAAATGTGAACATATACAACTTCTGTGTTTACAATTTGACAGAAGTGGAGATATTCATACTCAGCTTCGTACTCCATTTTTAACAGAGAGACTTCGTAAGTATTTTCTTTGGGATAGTGACTTTAAATGTTCGTTCTTTTTCACAATACCAACAGTCAAGCAGAGTCGTACACAGACCTCAGTCGATGAAAACGGTTGCATCGCGAAGTATAAAACTTCATTTTGACAATCAGCTGTATATGTTAAAGGAGTAAAACTGCAGAAGTGCTCACCAACTGAGTTGAAAACAAAATACATATTTAATGTTTATTTAGAGGTGTTAAATTATGGCTGAAACAGAAACAATAATGTCCTCACATGCAATATTTTCCCACAGCTGACAGTGTTTTTAATGCCTGCATTATATTTCTTCCGTTTTATTGTTCTTTTTTCCTCTCTTAAGTAATTTTCACACATAATACAGTGCATCTGGTACTTAGTCATATTATACACTGCATGTTGAATAAATAAATGTAATCTATTTTTTATGTCTTTGCAGCACATTTATATCTGTGAATCTTCCCCCTGTTGTGCAGTACTTTACCTGGGCACAGAATGGAAATAAATATGTGAGTGTGCAGCATATATCTTTTTTTCAGTATTGTATTACAGTAATGCATTTGTGTTTTTCTTCATTAATTGGTGGTGCAACATGAGGCTCTTTGTGTTTGGCAAACTCAATGTCTGGTTTGCAGTATGATTGTAGAAAGTGTCTTATATCAAGTAAAGGGATGAGTATATGAATAATGTCTGACTGCAATTCTACTTTGTTTGTAAATGTGTGTATATATAGACTATAGAGTTTTATAACTATAATTATTTTTTGTATTTGTTTGTTTTTTTACACTTTTTCTATCTGTTGCTGCTTTAGTCAGTGAATTTTCCCATTGTGGGTTCAATAAAGTTTCATCTCATCGTAATAGAAATGTGTGTCTGCAAGTAAAATCCAATAAAAACATCTTAACAGCATTATTTTTGCAGGCTTATGTCTCAGATTTCAACATATTTATAACTTCCAATGTTACTGCTGAACCTGTGCAAGTGACCCACAATGGAAAAAAGAATGAGATCCTTAATGGAGTCCCTGACTGGGTATATGAGGGTAAGGAACGGTTGACATTTCAGCAGCAGAAACACTATTTCTGTCTGTCTATGTGCAAGACAGTTACTGACTTTTTTTTTCTTTTTCTTCTCCAATAACACAGAGGAGGTGTTTGCATCAAATGGAGCGATATGGTGGTCGCCTAATGGAAACTATTTGGCGTACGCAGAGTTTAATGATACAGAGGTTCACAAATTAGAGTACAGTTGGTATGGAAATGAGCAGTATCCTGAGACGGTGGCTATTCCATACCCAAAGGTGAGATTTCCAGTCATTTTATTATCACTATTAGCAGACGACAACAAGTAATCAAGTCTTTGTCAAACTGTATCTTCCTCACACTGGTGTATTTGTATATTTTGTGATATGCTAGTGTGTGTGTGTGTGTGTGTGTGTGTGTGTGTGTGTGTGTGTGTGTGTGTGTGCGCAGGCTGGATCGACCATTACAAAGGTGAAACTATATGTGATCAACACTGCAAATCCATCCCATCGCGTCCAAGTGGTCGCTCCTGCTTCAGTTAAGTCTGAGTGCGTAGTTGTATTTTATAATAGTAATAATAATAATGATGATAGTAATGATGATGATAACGATAATGATGATGATGATGATGATAATGATAATAATAAAAATAATGATAGTAACAGTGATGATGATGATGATGATGATGATGATAATAATAATAATAATAATAATAATAATAATAATAATAATAACAACAACACAGTGAAAGTAGAAGCAAATAAAATATTTCATGGTCTATCTTATGTGAAAACCTTGTCACTTTCTGTTTCCTTTTACTCAGTGATCACATTTTGTGCTCAGTGAACTGGGTTACAGAGGAACGCATTGCTGTGCAGTGGCTCACAAGAAAACAGAATTACGTGGTCGTACAGATCTATGACTTTGATGGAAGCAACTGGATGGAAAAACAGGTAGCTGTCATTCGGTCAGAAAATAATGAGACGACCATAACCGATATTAATATTAACCTCATGCAAGAAGCTTGAATTTTATATCTTTACTCTGTAGAAATTTGAGCAGACAAGCAAGACGGGCTGGGTCGGTCATGTAAGTTTGGATCAAACTCACCAACACTGACATCATTTCTTGCTCCTGTCATGTAATTTGTTGTATAACTGTTAAATATTACCTGCTCTTTCCAGTATGTTCCTCTACCTCTTTTCTTTGCTGAGGATAAACTCAGTTTCTACAAAGTGATGAGTGACACCCATGGATACAAACACATCCATTATGTGAATGATGTAAGTATTTTAATCATGTTTTCTATAATATCTAACTGCTGTTATGTTGTGATGAGTGTGATACTTATCGGTTGTGCTTCATTAAGGGCAAGGCCACTGCTATTACCTCTGGCAAGTGGGAGGTTGTCTACATATCTAAATTAACAAAAGATGCCATGTGAGTGAATATGACATACATTTCACACCCACCCATTTCATATCAACATAATATTGTGAGCAATACAATTGTTTTGGGTTTTTTTTCAGATATTACGCGAGTAATGAGTACAAGGGAGTAGCTGTGAAAAGAAATCTTTACAAGTAAGCTTCATCCTTGTTTATTTTTGCTTCATTTTACATTTTGTGTTTTGTATTGACTGTATTTGTGTTTCTCACGCCTTTGTTAGAGAGCAACAGATTTATACAATACGACAAAATCATAAAGTTAGTCAAGAAAAAGTCAAATCCAAGGACGTTTTACATCCACAGCATGCACTGGAGTGACGTGAATGACATAACTGATGTGTGTGTTTGTAGGATTGCCATTGGAAGCAGCCGTTCTGCCCCACAATGCCTCACCTGTGAGTTGTCTGAGGACAGGTGTCAGTACAACTCAGGTTACTTCAGCTCTGACGCCTCTTACTACAGAATGGACTGCTATGGTCAGTTAAGCATCTGCATTTTGTCAAATAATAGGCAATAACTCATCCATGGTCAATGTGTAAGGATGATATGTGGTGGGGAGCATCTGTGAGCTATAATCTGAGCTAAAACAGCCATACAGAAGATTCAATGTGAAATGAAGTGTTTGTGCATCTTTGTGTCTGGTTTTATCAGGACCTGGATTGCCCCTCTATACTCTGAGAGACAACAAAGACTCAGGTGAAGGTATATAAATAAAGTCTATTCCATATCTTATATTTGAAGACTCAGATTACATACTGTATGTCGTCTTTTATTTCTGTGCCATTAAATGGAATGTCTTAACTGTATAGATTACTTATTTTTGTTCCGACCAGTAATTCGCAGCATCACCATTTTTCAGAAATCTCCGTTCTTGAGGACAACAAAGAACTGGAAAATATTCTGTCAGAATTCCAGATGCCTACAATGCAGTATGGCACCTTTAAGGTCGCTGGATTTGGTGAGAAGTGTTTAAGCCCTACACGCATTGTTGTTGTTGCATTTGTTTTAATTGCAACACTATCTGTATCCAGTCCATTTTTATTTATAAGGCACAAATTTAATTAAACACAAAAGCTTCCGAAGTGCTGTACCGTAAAATTAACACAATAAAACCATAATAAGAAGATGAAAAACACAATAAAACCTAATAGACTGCCCTCCCCAGATAAAATATCTGTGCACATAAAATCAACAACCTGCACAGTGTGAAAAGCCAAAGAAAAGAGGTTGGTTTTAAGAAGAGTTTTAAAATTAGACATATATACGTATTACCCCTGACAAATAAATTAAAGTTTATCTCGTAAAAAGATTTCTGTGAAGTCTTAATCATGTAAATAATGACTATGATTCACTTTCTGCATCTTCAACAATTCCACGGTTGTGTCAAAAAGCTTTGGCAATGACATAAATTGACTCTTTGCATAAATATGATTTATTTGACTATAATTAAATTGTGTAAAATTTGTAGAAAACATATTTGAAACTTAAAATGCTTATAATTGTTCCTCAATGTACACCAGAAACACATGGGGGGAAAATGAAGCAGCAAAGCTTGGAAATACTTCTTATTCTTACTGTTCACATTATTTACAAATGGATTACAAATGCACTATTTATATACACTGCCTGGCCAAAAAGAAAAAGTCGCAAATGCAATATGTCACTGCACCACCTTTGGTTTTGATTACACTGGTCTACAAGTAAAATGCTTCCAGAATAAAAGTTAGTCACAATGGAACGGATCAATAGAATTATGTTAAAAAAAAAAAAAAAACAAGGAATAAGTCTACTCAGTATTATTTTTTCTACTGGAAATGGGTCAAATGTCATTAGTAGGGGATTTAAATGATTTAATATTTGTTAGAACTATAAACCACTAATAAATCTTGCTTTTATTTGTTATGTTTGTGACAGTCTTTGCAAAACAGTGATGAAAGTCTCTGAAACTTATTAAATATTATTAAAACTTATTAAATTCCTCTTCAGTATACCTTAGAAACATGTGGAAAAAATATATATTAAAAAAAGCAAACAAAAAAAACTTGCAAAACAAAATTTCTGTCACTCTCAAAACTTTGTGCAGAATTAATAGTCGTAGCCAATCTCAGTTTTTACAGTCTAGTATTTCTGAACTAAAACATCATATCTGAAATCAGCATCCCTACCAATGATTGATTGATTGTTGTTGTTGATGCTTTTTTTTTTTTTTTCCAACAGACCTTTGGTATCAAATGATGTTGCCACCAGACTTCAAGAAAACTAAAAAATATCCTCTTCTTATTGATGTGTAAGTGTGTTTGGGCTCATACTGTATATAAGTGAGTCCAGTGTTATTAAATGTTTAATAACAATGCTTTGTTTCGCTGCCGCCCTGTGCAGGTACGGCGGCCCCTGTAGTCAGAGGGTGTCTTATCGTTTCAAGTTGAACTGGGGCACTTATCTCTCTAGTACATATGGGATTATCTACGCCAGCTTCGATGGACGAGGAAGCGGTTACCAAGGCGATGAAATAATGCACTCAATCTACCGTCGTCTTGGGACCTTTGAAGTAGAAGATCAGTTAACAGCAGTAAGGTAAAAGTGTGTCAGAACCTAAAATAAAATAAAGCCAAATACGTGACTATTTTGGCCGATACTGACGCTATTTCTGTGTTACAGGAAATTTATTGACATGGGTTTTATCGACAAAGACAGAATAGCAATATGGGGATGGGTAAGTTGGACAATAATGTTTTTCATGGTTTTAACTGGATATTTTTAGTTATAATGTAAAGTGTAAATTCTGGATTTCAGTCCTATGGTGGTTACATCAGCTCCATGGCCCTGGGGGCTGGAACTGGACTCTTCAAGTGTGGGATAGCAGTCGCTCCAGTAGCCAAGTGGGAATATTACGGTGGGCGTACATTCAATGCATCTTTATATTGTCTATTTTATTTTAGTTAGTTGGTTTAGTTTTATTTTGAGCACATAAAATCATCAGATAACAAAGAACAATCCAGCATGGACAAACAAAATTTTTCAGTACTTGAAAAGGAGTGGGAAGAAGTATAACTTAAAGACTCTCACCCCTATTTACAAACTAATAATTAAATTGATTCAGCTTCCTTTAATCGTTAACGCACTTTTTTTTTTACATTCATACAATAACACAAAACATTAATGCAGTCCATTCACCATACACTTTTTTAAGTCACCTCACACACAATCAGATCTGTTTATTAAAACTTTTTTAATATAAACTATAATATTTACTGTATATGCACTTTATTTACTACAAATACAATTATTAATAAATATAATTAAAAGTTATTAGTTAGTTTTTTGAGAACTTGTTTTCCTCCTTGATGCTATTTTCCACTGTGTGCCACTTGATATGATTCATTTTACAGATTGAGCAATACATAGCAAAGACACGGTTTTATTTTGCAGATGCCGTGTATACCGAGCGCTACATGGGCAAGCCATCTGAGAATTCAGACTCTTACAAAGTAAACAGCTCTATTACGAGAATATTTTTAAACTACAGTATGTGTCTGATTGGAGGCATATATTAATAACACCAAAAATGTCTTTTTTTTTTTTTTTTTCTCTTTCCCAAACAGAATTCAACTGTGACGGGCAGAGCCAAGAACTTCAAAACAGTCGACTTTCTATTAATTCATGGCACAGCTGATGGTATGTTCAGGCGATTTATTCACATACTCCTCTTCACTCTGAATACATGAACATATGGTCCCTGAAGGTACCACATGTTTAAAGCCTTGCACAAATGAACTCTGTTTGCATTGATGTTAACTTGTGACCAATACATGAGCTTTTATGTTCAGTCACGTAGTGAAAACACTCTCTTTCCTGTAGACAATGTCCATTTCCAGCAGGCAGCACAGATCTCCAAAGCTCTGGTGGATGAGCAAGTGGACTTTGAGGCAATGGTAAATATTGGCTGAGGGAAGTAGGACTGATCTTTTCCTTAATGGTGTTGATTCAATCAAAGCGTCAAATGAAAAAGCTTTGCACTTCAATCTGTCTAGATGCAAAAATGCACCGCCTAATTTATAGATTTATTGTTTTAGATAGAGGTTGAACCATCAGAGTACGCATCGTGTTTCTGGAATAGTATAAAAACACAGTGTCAGAAAAGAATGCATTTTGTGCAATAAGAAACAAATAAGCACAAATTTTCATCTTCTCAAATTCTAACAAATGTCTAAGGTGAGCTTCTGAGGGAACTTCATAAACAATTCTAGCTCCAGTTAGCTTCAATAACCACTTGAATCCTTCTCCTCTCCTTCTGATTTGGATCTGAGGGATGGATTCCCATATAACAGATTGACCAGTTGACCCAATCTTGGCCGACCAGCAAGTTGTGGTTGCACTGAACTGCTGAACAGTAGTGGAATGATTGACGTTCAGCCTTGTCTCTGTCTGTCTCTGGTGCTTTGACTGATGGCTGTGTTCCTCTCATTCCTGACAGTGAAGTGGATCTGAGTTTGTGATCTGCTTAACCCATAAAGACCTAAAGCTCCACCGGTGACCAAAAGTATCTGCTGATCTAAAATGTTGAATACCTGTTGATCCACTAATCCTGTCAATACATGTAAATAATTGGTGTAAAATATAGTTTGTCATCTTTTCATGGT
>JAPQRQ010000015.1:23451322-23467649 GCA_037367365.1 Apogon talboti
ATCTTCTACAATATTGATTCACCAGTAAAACCCATGGAGTTGGATCAATGACAGTGGATGGAGACACTGGGTTTATGATCAGTTATTGATATCTTTGCTGCAAAACTCACTTTTTCTTCAGTTTTGTCTGTTTTGATATAGTTACCTTTGAATTAACTCAGAGTTTTCATGAACATCTCAATCAAATATAGGAAAATAATATAGGAAAATACATTATTAACAGCAGAAACTGCAAAATATAGAGGATAATATTATAATAAATGGTAATAAACACTTAAGAAAGGTTAAATAGAGAGAAAAATTCATTTGGAAACTGCCGCTAAAGTAGTACTGGGTCTTTATGGGGTTAAGCAAAGGGACCAGACATTAGAGGATGGTCAGTCAGGACTGTCAGCTCAGACAGTTTAAAATTTCACGTGCCAAACTGTCTTTTGCACTCAATACAAAACCACTGTAGCAAAATGAACTCTAAAGTTTCACATTTAAAGATTTTCATCCCAGCCAATAGGCCTGATCCCCATTTGAGTCCATATGGTCTCAGATTGTTCTAGCACAGAGAATACACATGATGCATTTTTACATTCTTTAAGTGTACAATGTGTGATTTGAGTTCGGAGGAGTCTATGCACTAATGTACATTTCTGTTATTTTTTAGTGGTACACTGACAGGGGCCATTCACTCAGAGGATCCGCCTACCATCACGTCTACACCCACATGAGTCACTTCTTGCAGAAATGCCTTGTTAAGCCCAAATCAGCGAGATAGAACTTATAGTGAAACTTTTTACAATTGTGTATTTGTATCTTTGTAGTTGATATTTTGCATTTTCAGGTTAAAATCTGTACATTTTATGGATATTTTTATGTGCAATGGATGGACTTTTGATTGGCTCACAAATGAGCATTTGCATTTCATGTGAAATTCTTAAAATTATCTTAAAATATGTGACGTGAAACACTCTGAAAGCCTTGCATGCATCTGTGGTTACATTATTATGTGAATTTGATTTAAAAAAAAAAAAAAAGCAAAAATGCATTGGACTAATTTACTTTAGTGTTCTTTCATGCTGTAGTAATGATTATGTTGAAAGCCAAATAACATATTTATGTTTTTATAATAAGTACTGAATGTGACTCTAAATATTGTTTATCCCTATTAACTGCATTTATATACAGTGGAATTACAATGGGAAAATGATTCCAGCATAAAGTGTGTGTTTGTTTGTGTGTGTGTGTGTGTGTGTGTGTGTGTGTGTATATGTAATAAAACTTTATCATACAGTACTGTGCAAAGTGGTGCTAGTCCAACATTAGGTTTGTCGGTTTGGTAAAGTTCTAATGACCAAACATATGCATTTCTCAGTCTCAATATTAAGATACAATGTGGATATATGTGAAGCACAGCAGTAAAAAGTAAAGGTTCAAGAGAAAAACAGCTTCTATAAACCAAAGTGGTAGTATTTACTGTGACCTCCCTTTAACACTCTTCTTCAGACAATATGAGATTTATTCTGATGTTTTATTCAAAACATGTCAGGTGTTTGTATTTCTGCTGCTTCTTGTCATGGGGTCAGGGGTCACAGTAAATACTGACTATAAACTTAGATCAGGTTTTTGCATGTCTTTTAATGCTGTGCACATATTTCCTGTAATTTCTTCTGCATCTGAAGAAAAGAGAATGAGAAATAAAAATATATGTATGCTGATTTCAACCCTATAAAACAACAAATCTAAAGGTAGCAGAAGACTTTTGCACTGTACTGTGTAGTAAAATTTTTAATGCAGCTTTAAAACATCAGCAAACAAGCACTTTTATCATTTTATTTCCAATTCATCTTATCAAAGTGTCTACTTGTTAGCACATTTTGTCTCTATTGTAAATTTTGTTTCTCAATTTTTTTTAATTTATTTTTTTTATCTGTACTGGTAATTTCACAGATCCATAAAAATACAGTCAAAGCTTACTTCAGATTCAGATACTATTAATAGATATGTTGTCTAAAATAAGAAAATGTGTTTATTTTTTTTTATACTGGAAGCAATCATTTGAGCACATATGGGTGAAGTATTTCATGTTTGAATTTGACAAGCATCCACCCATATAGCACTTTTTTTTTTTTTGCACAAACTCAAATACATTCCGTGGACTGAGACGGAAGCTGATTAATGGTTTGAGAGTAACAGGACATGCTGAGCTTTCTCTGACGTGAGAGTCACCTGGGAGAGTAGTCACTGGCTCCTATATAAGACCGAACAGACTAAAAAGGCACCATGAAACAGCGGCAGAAGCCAGAAAGCAGAGGGGCACCCATCAAGGTACTTGACAAATTCTCAAGCAGCTGCAGACAGAAAGAAGCACAGGTGAGATTTTCGGCATCGTCTTTGTGTCTCTGCACATACTCTGACCTGCTTAGTGTTTTTCTCTTGACATTGCTATCTTTTTTTCAGAAGCTCAAAGGATGAACAGCGCGTACTCTTTGGCTGGACTTCTGCTCCTCATCCTCATCCAAAGCAGTTGGCAAGTGCCTGACCAGGACACAGACCGAAACTCCATGTAAGAACAATTCTTACTGTATATTTTCATCATGTACGCTGGTCTAAAGCCTCCTTACAAAAAGATCTATAATAGAAAAGTATGCAGGTTTTATCATGTATGTGTGCAGTAACATGTGAGTACTGTATATTTATCCAGTGTCATTTTAATACTTAAATGTTGTAGTTTTATATGCAGCCATCTGTTGCACAAATCTGTTCTGAACATGTGACACTTTAATCAACAAAAGCTCAAACCACAAAAGTTTAATGATATTAATGTTTCAACATCCAACTTGTAGAGAGAGAAACCCACTTTTTTGCTCATGCATGTGTTTTCTTTAAAGACTTGCACTTAGATGATTTAATTTTGTAAGTGAATCTTTATCACATGTTTCACTTGTACTACCATCACTATCACTAGTGGCTTTTCCATTGGACATATGTGTAAAACTTTACTGACATTTACTAAACAGAAGTGCGTAATGTCAGTTTTTCCATTAAATCACAGATGCCATGATTTGTTTAAAAATTATCGTGAGATGTCGCGATAAACATGGCGACGAACGTAAATATCACGTTGATTTACAGATATATTCATTATTATTATATATTACCCCTCTAACCCATACTAAATTCAAAAATGATTCAGTTTCCTGGTGTGTCCACACATACTGCGCCATGTTTGTTGTAAAACTCTTCTTTGCTTGTCGTAACATCCATCATCATCCGTTGTTTTCTTTTGTTCACGTGACTCTACTTGTGGAAAAAGGTGTTTCCATTGCAGTTTTGCGAGATATACCAATTTCGCTATGCCTGAAAAACTAATTCTCGCCAACGCAAAAACTTCTCATCGAAAAACGAGAGTTTTGGCGAAATTGTCGTTTTTCCTTTAGGCACATTTTTAACCCTAACCCACAATTTATATTTGCGCAATTTGAGGGTCAATGGAGAAGCCACTACTGACATCAAAATTTACAAAAAACACCTTTGATAATGATAAGAATGAGTAGCGATTGGTGTGAAAATGACATCAGGGAACACATAAAAAAAGAGAGAAGAGATAAAAAGAGCGAATTAGAGACTCAAATAAGAACAAACAGGTCTTTGAGGTAGAGACATATGAAAGGAAGGGCAACATCAGTAGGTGCCACAACTAACCAGTGACCCTTGTCTAAACTGTTTTGCTGTTGTGTCTTTTTAAAGGGTATTAACTGACAATTCGATGCTCACCGAACCTATTGAGCTCACAAACATGAAGAGACATTCAGAGGGAACATTTTCCAACGACTATAGCAAATATCTGGAGACGAGAAGAGCACAAGACTTTGTCCAATGGCTAAAAAACTCCAAGAGAAATGGGTAGGTTTCACGCTGTTCTTCTGAAATATCTTCCAATTGGTCACAGCTTAAAAGGCTTTACAACATGGTGACTTGGTCTCGTTGAACAGGGGTTTATTTAGACGCCATGCAGATGGAACCTTCACCAGTGATGTGAGCTCCTACCTGCAGGACCAGGCAGCCAAGGAGTTTGTGTCCTGGCTGAAGACCGGCAGAGGCAGACGAGACTAGAGTCCACCAGGGGAGCCCACCAGCACTCACCTGAATCATGCAACAGTTCACAATGACTCTGTGCCCAGTATGTGTTTCAACATCTGTACCGTCCTTTTCCCTGGTCAAGCTATTAAATTCACTTCATAAGAAGCTCTGTTGAACTTCATGGTTGAAGGAAAATCTATCAAAATGCAGAAAAAGCTACATGTGTTCTGATCTAATCATGGATGCTGTGTCATTTTTTTAATCAGGCATTGTCACCTTCATGTCTTTTCACATTCACATTTTGCATTTTCATGTCCTTTCTCACATAAACATGCAAGAAAATGTTGATTATCCCATTATTGATCTCAATTGTAGCTTCAATAACATCTGTAGATAGTCTCAGTGTCTTTCTTAATATTCGTTTAAAAATTATATTTAGTTTTCAATAAAGAAATGTGTACAATCTACCTGTCCCCTCTTTAACAGTGAAATGACATTCTGGATTTTCCCTCTCCATTTATAAAAAAAAAAAAAAAAAAAAAAAAAAAAGTTTATGACACAAAATCAACACAATTAAAAAAAATCTAAAGAGAAAAAAAAATATTTCAGATGTAGTCATGTAAAAGCTGGTGTTTTTTCAACTGTCATATTCTCTAAATCCCAGGTGGCAGAACAAAAATCTATAAACACATCAGTCTCTGGGGGGAAATGGGGGTACTTTGGGATTTCTACCAGGTGACAGGATGATTTGTGCCACCTGTCAGCTGTACAATGACGCTTTGACAGCAAGCCAAGCAGGGTTATCCTTAATGAAAGACAATGAAATCATGTTAATCAACAGCGGCTCATTGGGAACAATGATCCACTTCTTCCTGGCACCGAGACAAAACGATAATTCACATGAGCCAGCGGATTGACATGCTTTGGGATCTGCCACCTCTCTAAGCTGTCACAGCACATCAAACCATCTGTTAAGAAAGGAAACCTCTGCCCACTCCCATCTAACTGTAGCCCTAATCTCTGAGGGTTATAAATTGGACGTTTCCGCTTAGCAACATTGAGATTTAATGTTTCCATCATCTATTACATCAAGTGCAATGTGTGTAATGTCACACCCATGTGGATCCTTATTATCTGACAGTAGACGCTGCATTAGTTTACATCAGAAATACAAGGAGGACCATTAGTATTATTATTAGCAGCATTTAACATCATGCTACACTGATAAACTGAATATATGAGTAAAAAATAAAGGAGCAAGAAGAAAGCTCATAGGAATTTATTCAGTTCTAAATAACAGTGGCAAAATATACTGCAGAATACATGATATAATGGTGAGCTCTTTGTACGTATTCTACCTAGGGATGTGCAATAATGGTTGATTTTTCAATAAGTTAAACCTATAAGGATAGTCAACACCCTTTTTTTAAGAATTGACTTTTTTATTCAGGGTCGGATTGAGAGGAGATTTATCTTTCACTTCATCAAGACATGGAACGAATATTTATGGCACCGTTTCTTCCCGAATCCTGCATACTCAAGTGCTAAAAATCTTTGGTTGGTAACTTTTTTTGTATTAGTATTTTTGTTTAACTGACATCAACACCAAACAAAGTGGCTTCATCGTCCAAGTTCATTAATGCACATCCCTGGTTAAAACTTTAACTGTCAGGTCTGGAAAAGCAAATAAATGGATGTTTGTTACCACCTTAACAAAGCTTATTGTTGTAAGAATCACCAAACTTCATACCAACAAGAAAAAAACAAAAATTTACAGTTATAAAACAATTAATACATAGACACCAGGGAGCAAAATACTGTGTCCTATCAGGTATATTAAAGCCAATATGTTATACAAATAAATATAGCTAAATAGTGTCCTGTATAAATATGTGTCAGAGTACAGACAGTCCAGGAAAAAGTGCTATTGCGTTTGGTTCTTTAAGAGATGTGTATTGCCCTTTAGTAAACAAAGTGCTCGATCGCATCTTATCCGACACAATAATTAAATAACTTCAGCCAAAAGTATCTCAGAAACAACTGTTCAGCTTATAAGAGTTATACACATTCATATATGGCTTTAAGAATTCGGAACATTAGATTTATGTGCAATATTTTTTACAGAACACTGAGAATATGAGCTATAAATAAATAATAAACTGTTTAAATAGGTACAGACTCCATGATGATGCTGATATGATAATATTTAAAAGTACTATTGTACAAGCTGAACAAAAAAAAAAGAAGAGGAAGTGAGAACAGCTTTTGACATTTACCGGGTAACAATAATTACAGTGTCTAGGTTTAGTAGGTACTATTAGACATATCCAACACAATAACATTAGTACCATTCAGGTTATGGAAAGCAAAATATTTCTGACAATACACTTATACACAAAAAGACTAAACTCGACAGGTTCAGAAACTGCAACACACAACGCAGATGTTTGAAGGACACAGTGACAATGGAATAGGAAAGGGGACACACGACCCTGTCCATCCTCTTCATCTCATCTTGTGCTTCACTGATGTGTGGAAGGATGCTGATGATGTAGCGAACTGCTGTGTTTAAAACAGAGAACATACATGTACAGTTGGACAACAGAGGACCATTAGTGACTATTGTGTTTTGAAGCATCTATTAGTAAATAAATCTATCTTCATGACTTCCTTTCTTCAGTAAATGTAATAATATTATAAGGTAATGGATCTGTTAGAAAATATTGTAGTGACTGGTTGAAACTCCTAACTGTGTTAACCAAACTCTGCTTTATAGAGTAGATGTTCTACAGCATGAAAACAGAGTAAAAAATGTCTTACCACATTTTTTTAAGTTTTATTTTTCTGTAAACAGCGTGGCTCAGCCGTTGGCATTCCAAGTATTTCCAAAGGAGCCTTTTGACATTTCATCAGTGATGTTGATGATGGGTATCCCTCTGTTAAAAGAGCAAATAGAAAACATCTTATAGTATGAAGCAGTTATACAGACAAGTGACAAATTAAAGGAAAAAACTATATAAAGTGTCTTAGTTAAGTGGTTAGACACTGTGAATCAGTGTGCCCTGGTGTTGACTAGTAAACGGTAGACTCTTTTACGATGAACGCCATTCCTTCAATGCATAGTCCCTCGTTTGTTGTTTAAATGATGTCATTCTTAAGATAGGGACTCACACAGCACCTTCACGCAGACCCATATGGAGCTTTGAAATTATTACTTCGGGTGCTCTAATCTAAAATACTCTTCTGGTATTAAGACACATTAGTCCAACCTTCAAAGTTTGAGAGTGGACAATAGACTATATAGAAGTACACATGAACCTTCTGTGACATCACCCATTAGTTTGTATGAGATGGTCATCACCAACCCCATTGACTGTCAGTAATAGATATTTAACAAACGCTAACACATACAGTTGTGTTTGATAACTGTAATGCAAGTATAGACATGCTTAATATTGCTCCCTAGGCTAATTAGCAGGCTAGCTGTTAGATCAAAAATTCCATACAATCAATGCTAATCTGAGTTAATGCAGCTCAACCATGACAGTTATTGTAATTAAGTACTTTATGACAGAATCCTGTGTCTGTTGGTGTAATTCTTTTAATATAACATGGTAGTGCTGTTTGTCAAGGACAAAATGCTTTTTTTTTTTTTTTTTTTTTTAAGAAACAACAGCTTTGTGCTTAAACATGTATTTCCGCTGTAAATATGGCCATTTTACTGCTGACTTCACTTGCTTTAGTAGTCAGTCCCCACTGGCCATTCCAGGAACTGCAGATTTTGATATTTCTGCATCAGCTTCATTTTTCAGTGCTGCAGTTGCTACTTGTTGTGGAGTTAATATGGAGAAAACACCAGCTGACACTACATTAGCACTAGTTCTATACTGTAGGAAACGCTGAGGTGAGAGCAGAGCGGTGTCATTTGCAACTTCACCACTAGATGCTACTAAATATTTCACATTGAACCTTTAATTTGTCACCTATCAGTGTATGAAAGAGTGTTCAGAACAACAAACATTTACAAAAATGTACATAATGAATAAAGTTTCACATATAACTTACTTGTACCCTTCTAAAGGAACTTGTACAACTCCCTCATCTTCTGCCAGTATACTCTGTTCCTCCTCCTGAAGACAAAGAAAAGGAAGAAAGAGAAAAGACAAAGATTAAAAGGACAAGTATATGACTAAAATGACATGAAACTACCTACAATGTTTTTACATATGAGAGAAATGTAACCTCTTCCGCATCCTCAAGCTTTTTTTTCTTGCTTTCTGGCATGAGGTCATCCAACCAGCTCAACTCTCTCTTGGTGAAGATGCAGTCCATTAGCTTCCGGATGAATACCAGAGCCAAAACCTGCGATAGGTACACACAGATGTAAAACAGCTGACTGCACAAGACTGCTTTACATTAATAACGTATGCAGAAGAATGTGCTGAATAGCTTAAATCTGTAGAACGAAAGGAAATGAAGTATGGAGGAAGAAAAAGGGCCAAATTAGTTCAAGGATTCCTCTGTTTGAGGAAGGTTACAGTGACCTTGCAGTACTTTTACTCAGAGATACCACAGAGATAAAAATAAATAAATAAATAAAATGCCATGCTTTTATCCTCCATGTGCCATTTTGAGAGAATTTAACATAATCTGTTCATATCAAAGCAATATGTCCTGCCTGTCTTATGGAGTTAGTATAAGTGGCCTGTCTACATACCATCATGGGAAAGACAATGGCAGCTTTGGAGGTCTTAATAACCCAGAGCATAATCAAACAGCTGAGCTGGATGATGGTGAAGAGGTGCACCTTCCTCAGTGGAACATGTCGTAAGTAGATGAAATCTGGTTGGTGCTTAGCCGGCATACCAAACAGCCTCAGGCGGTCAAAGAACTGGAAGAAATACATTAACAGCAAGTATTCATTTTTATCTTATCTTATTAATGAAGCATCATTAATAAAATTAAGCATAATTTAAAGAGGAAGAGATAACACATGTATTATAAGTGTTTCTTCAATTGATGGATTGTCCTCCAGCTTTGTGGCTTCAAGCAGCTTATTGAAGCTGATGGTTTTAGCTGCAGTAGAGCTCTACAATCAAGAAGCCAGATTTTCTAAATGAAGCATATCCAAATTCTCTTGTACTGTGTAAAACAAGCTGCCAATGAGATCAGCACATTTTGTTTGCCTAGTTATCTTAAAACCAGTATCAAAGTCTTGCAGCTGAACCACCATAATTGGCCTAATGGGAGTTTAAGCAAACTGTGCTTATTACACCGCAACAAAAACACTGTTATTTAAAATAAACTCATAGTCTTAAACAGAGTTGCGCAAGTGTATGTCTCTTTCAAAAAATAAGGGAAACAAAGGAAAAGGATCATTATGGAAACTATTGTTTTAGCCCGTTATTGCTTACATATAGCTCACTATTAGCTGGGAAAAGAAAGTTAGTCAGAATTTCTAAAAATTTGATTTCTTTTCTAATGAACAGGGGTTTCTTTGGAGGAAAAAGTAATTTCCTAAAAATTTGACATTTTTACTTTCTTGAAATTACTTTTATGCAGTGTTGGTTTTACATCTACACAGCTTCCTCTCATCGTCCCAGTACTTTATCATCCATCAGTTAAACAGTATACAGCTCCTGTAAAAAGCAGTGTGTTTTTCCTCTTCAACATTAGGCAAAAAAAGAAAACCAAAGCTGCATTATACTGTAGTTAAAAGTAGTGTTTAATCAATGTGTTCATGGTTATACTAGTGTACATCTCCACAACTGGTGATGAGAACAGCTGTGTATGGAAGGTGTGTGTCTTACAGCTGCAGTACTGGAAAGGTATTTTGGTGTCACTATGTAAAGATTTTATAATTTGACAATGATTTGATAAACTTAAATATGTTCAAAAACCAATAATAGAGGAAATATAGAGTCCAAAGAGGAAAAGCAAGAACCAAACCTAGCAATTAAATAACAATCAGGTGTTCTGTAAATGCGGGGAACACACTAGAGGCCAATTAACACTTTATCTGGGCAGCCAGACAATATGAAAGTAGTGTCCTATAGAGGCTGTTTGGAAATGAATAGTCAACAGATCTGATAGAAAGTTTTGTATTTATAACCTACGACCTGCACAGGTCTTAAAGTATTAGTTTTGGTTCCTTATATCAGACAAGCAAAGTGACCAGATACCTCCTGTTCCATTTTACCTGAATGCCTCTGAGAGAAGATGCTCCCATGTAAAGGAAGACGCCATACAGTACAGGCATGGGAATGAACTGAAGGGCAAAAAAATGCACGGAATAAATTATTTCTTTACATTTTAGCAGCATGTAGGAGTTCATGTAAGACAAATTTAAATAAAATGTTGTCCAATGTTGTAATTAAATACAGTCACTTACGTCCTTTAGAATAGTTACAGCTCTATATCTATATAAATCTCAAAGTGACTGACCTTAAGGACAGATGTCATGAAGACAGAGCAGCCCATGAGGGTGAAGATCATGAGGCCGGTGAAGCGTTGCTCTCTGATGCCGAGGAACTTGGGCTGCTCCCCGGGCGCTGAGCACTCTGACTCAAGCTTCAGGCTGTTGACGTGGGTGATGGAGAGGACAGTGGCTGCTACGAACCAGGGCAGGCCCATTAAAGAACACACACCAAGCATCACTCCCACCATGAACAGATCCAGGTGGTACCCACAGCCTTTCTGACAGGGGGAACATCAGTGAATAAAGTTGAATCATTCTGAAAATAAATCAGCATGGCTCTACGGTGATGTAAATACCATCTGCAGATGCAGATTTGCAGCCAAAGGCCAAGTCTAGGACGTTGACTTACCTTAAGTTTGTGTTCCTTCCTGTTGATAATGACAGCTGTGATCTGCTGGTCCATGAAGATGAGGATGGTACAAAGCAAAGCTGGGACCACCGTAATGACGGCTGTCCACCAGGGGTTAGGTCCCAGAGGGCTGATGAACCACCCACGATCATCTCTTGTTGGCTGGGAAGAAATGATGTGGTTGCTTAGACATAAATAGCCGTCTGGTGAAAGACGCTTTAGGAACTTTGCTTTTTTAATTCTAATTTTATGCATAATGTCTCACCTTAAACACACTTGGGACTTTGAGTTTAGGAGATGGGATCCCTAAGGCATAGTCCACCAAGACCATAGTGAGGATGGTGAAGAAAACCGCAAAGTCACTGATGATGGATCTCACCTGAATGAGAGGGAGGACGATTACAAAGGCCTTTATTCTGTGGAAAATCTAATAAATAATGACAGAAGTTGGGTAGTTTTTCACGTTTTTATCACATAGTTTTACAAGTACCACTTTTTTTCTTTTGCCCATCTATAGATTTTGCCAAGTATTTGTAACATTTCAGCAGCTTTATTAGTTTAGATTCAACAATTCAGCTGTTTCACTTCTGTGGATGAATTGTCACAGATATATAGAGTTTGCAATCTGTTGGACATAATTGATTTTCTCACCCTTCCATTCTTTAATTATGAGGACTATCCAAATTTAAATCTACAATTTTTTTTGATTAATTTCTGTTTTTAATTAGATCTTAAATATTGAACACAAGCCATTGGAATGCTATGTTGAAATGTATAAGAAGTGACCACTAGAGTGCACCACTGCACTATGAAATATATCCAAAGTCCTGCAGAGGCATCAGCTTTGTCTACTTTCATCAATTATAATGCACACTAATATAATGAGAATGTTTAATGCACAGTACCTTTGTTGGGAAATAATTGCTGAACTTGAACTCTTTGAGGAAGGCGGACATGAAGACAGTACCAAAGAAGAGAATGACGCACCAGAAGAGAACATCAGGAACATAGGGTCCATGGGGTCCACATGCACTGCCCACGAACTCCCCTTGCTTTTCAATACAGTCCTGCAAAAACGAATACTGGTTCAGTATAATCAGTGGTTATCAATGCACCTGCACCAGCATGCTCCTGATTACCACAAACAGGGCTTATGAGCCACCGTGTCCGCAGAAAACTTCACTGAGTACAAAAATGTGCTTTTATAGTGATTTACAACATAATGTAATCCAATATAATCCAGCCCACATGCCCTTAATCTCCTCTGTTCTCCTCCATCTGGGAAAGCTTGCCACTTTAAGGTGGAAAATGCTCAGTTTGTCTTTGAGTGGCTCTATACTTGCTGCTGCTGCGAGGATATAGAATACAAACAACTCATAGATCCTATTTTTTAACAGCTCAGCGTAGGTAGTACCTTGACCTCCAGTGCTTCCCAGTAGATTTCTGAAGCAGTGATGTTGTTGATCTCCCAATACTTCAGGGTACCATTGGAGGGGTCAGTAGGCTCAACACATGAACATCTGTGGAAGCACATGAGCATCTGGGTAACTAAGTAATCCCTAATCTGTCAGGGATTTGCTAACCCTCTAAGAAATGTACTTAATAATTATTGTTCTGTGTCCACATACGAGTAAAGGGTGAGTTTTTCCAGGTTGTTGTTCTTGTTGAAGGGATAGTGTTCCCCCAGGTGGATGAGTTTTTCCAAGGCCTCGTAGATGAAGATGATGCAAATGAGCGAGGCGAAGGCTTCCTCTGTAAAACGAGTGATGTAACAAACGAGGGAACTGGCATCTGTGGCCACTAGGACAATACAAAGTAAAGCCGTCCAGAGACCAATACAGGTTCTCAGAGACAGATAGGATAAACCATACTCCCTGTGTGGAGAGACAGAAGGAAAAAAAAAAGATCAAACCATATCATGCATTAATCATTTACTCTGTGTAATGAAGGGGATCTCAGTTTAAAGGGGATCGCAATGCAATTTAATGACTGAATAAAAGGTCACCGGATGAAGAGGCCAGATGTGAAATATGGTACATCCTACAGAAAGCACATGACTTTCAATATAATTAGAAATGATGTAATATATAAATGAAATGAACCTGAGGTCACTGGTTTTAACAATGTATATGTCATTTAGTGAGATGATTTATGCAGACGCTCATATGAAACGAGGACGTACTTGCAGAATTTGAACAATATCTTCTCGAAAACAAGCACTGGTCCTGTGCTACCCAGAATGGTGAGGGGTTGCCCGGCGAATAGGGAATAGGCTATTCCAGTCAGTGAGGCTCCAAACAGTGACTCAATTGCACTCTATGGAAGAAGAAACAAGGAACAGAGGTATTATTGATTTACCACGCTGGAGTACAGCTGTTGTTTTTATAGTGCTGAAAGGTTAGCGCAGCGAACAGTTAGAGGAAAGGACAGGTGCATTACTATGCGTCCTTCTGTTGCCTCGCCCAGTAGTCCTCCAAAGGTGATGACAGGCGACATGCAGGCACAGTAGAGGAATAAGAAAGAGGCCACACACTGCAAACTAAAAGCATCAGTGTAGTCAGACAGGTAGTGAGGGGCCTTGCGCTTGATGTCTAGAAAGAGACCTCCAAACCACCTGAAAACACAAAAATAAGAACATCATTTGGTGTATTTTCATTCCGTTGAAAGATAGAGGAAGAAAAAAGAAAAAAAAAAATCTAACATGTCCCACGAAAAAAAAAAAAAAAGTGTCAGATTTTTCTCTCGGCTTCCCTAACTTGATTTTCCTCAAATTCTGCCTTCTTCTCAGTGCTCCTCTCACTGAGTTTGGATTAGTGTGATATGTCTCCATGATAGAAAAGTCGAGCTGCAAATAGAGATCTCGAGGCAGGATGTTTCCATGGAAACCACTTTATGACTAGAGACCAAGTTTATCCAGAAATAGCAAATCAACTGTACAGTTATATTTTTTTGGTGATTTTTATTTCTGTTTTTTTTTATATTTTTATCTACACTCTAAATTATTTTTGGTATATTTTAAGGCACCTTTGACAACAATGACTCTAAGAGATGAACCTTCAATAAAGAAATAAAACTTAGAAAACAAATCTGAGCAGTGAACATGAAGACAGAGGCTCAGACAGAGAATACCATAAAATTCATTACTGGGCTGAAGGATGAGTTATAAGTAGTGTTTAATAGCAACATCACAGAAAGATACACCATGTGATACCTAAAAAAAACTTATCATATCCAGCACATTTATAAACATTAGTATTGGAGACAAAGCTTCTTCATGTCTCTCACCTTCCAGTGCGTTGCAGTTCAGGACCGCCGTGGTCATCGTGTTCTTCTTCTTCATCACCATCCACTAATCCATTTGGTAAAGTGTTATTTTTCTTCCTCTTCTCCTGTTTAACAAATAGTTTGTTGTAACTGGGCTGTTATTCAAGGAAACAAGTAAACAACAAGTAAATTCCTGCTAACCTGAGAAGGAACATTTTTTGGAGGTTCTATTCGTATGGTCGGGTCCCATTCCCCTGGAGGCAGGACTGTCACCTGATCGAGGAATTCGTCGATCCCAGCGATCAGGTCATTTCGGTCTTTGGCTTTATATGCAACGTCATGGAAAACCTGCAGTCGTTAAAATACAGGAGGCTCAATAAATGAATAAACACACATCACTTCTGCCAACTACAGTATATGTACACTTATGGTCAACCCCAGTCAAACCTGAATGCATTTCCTATTTGAATCTATGGTACTAAGTTCACATAAAAACAACCAGATTTGTTTTGTTGTTCAGACGTGGGACCTGCTATCTGTCAAATAACAGTTTTAGTCACTTACTGATCCAATTTCGTCAAATCTAGTCAGTCCAAAGACTTTATAATAAAGTTTGGATTCCTAAGCGGTGATGGATAGCAGCCTAAATCCAAGACAAAAAGGAGGACATGAGGGCTGACTAATCGCCAAAAGCATGTGATAAAAGCTCCCCGGGCTGTGATTCATGCTGCGAAATATCCATCACTTCAGAAATTTGCTGAGTTCTTCGGAGCTGTGAATTTATTCAAAGTGTAGACATAGAGACATCTGGTTGACATTTAAAACCATCACCCTCTTCTTCAAAACATTTATGTGTAAACAAACTCTACAAGATACTGACATGGTTTGGTGGATTTTCAGTAAATGCATACCTCATCTGTCATCAGCGTTGCAATGGATCTTCCAATCTCATGATACTGAGGCCCTCTTCCAATGGGACCCAAGAGAATGAAAAGAAACCTATAAACAAAGACGAAGATTAGAAACATCATACAACTGGACACGTCTACAGGTTTTAAAGATCAGACTTGAGGTTCTGATTGTTAATAGGAAAAATCACATTAATAGGAGAAGATAATCAGTGAGTAGGTTTTGTTAGCAGTGACCTTGTGGCAATGGGAACTTCGGCCAGTCCCGTGAGCAGGACCGCAGGTGAAAGACGGACGAACGCCACCACCGGCTTGTTTAAAAAGTCCAGTTCTCCCACCAGGACGTTACAGGCCTCCGCTCCTGTTGGAATCTTTTTCATGAAATGTAGGTCCATCTAAAAGACGACACAAAGCACAGAATAGTACAGAAAATATACTATATTTGGATATTTATGTATGTTTATGTACTATTTGTCGCATGTCGACTGTGTAATTTCCTAATTTTTCTTGAAATCTTGAATGCAAAGTCCCACTGTATGGGCTTTTCTTAGAAAAATTATAAAGCATTATTAAAATGAAAACACCTAACAGCTAATCTTCAGCAAATTTACCATGAATTAAGATGAACAAACACATAACCCATAAAAGACGGTATTATTAAAAGCTCTTGAATATCCTCTCTGGTCACTTTAACATCTAAGCAGCTTTGTCTGAGCACATATTGGAACGTTCAATTCACTTTATAAATAAATATATATTTTAGACTGCTATAGATTAAGCATCATATGGTGTCTAAATATAGCGCGGTTAGCCAGACTTTATCAAAGAGCATCAACGGATAAATCACATTTGGTAGAATGAAATATTACAGAAGATTAATGAAGCGTACAATAGATGACCCTGTGTGACCTGTTACGTAGTAATGTAAAGGACATTTGTATAGAGCTTAAAAGCTGACCTAGCCTATTATGTTATGTCTTCTTTCACTCTTTGAGGCGGTGGATCAGCATTGTGCAGCATTTCTGTAACATGACCAAGTGTTAATTTTTCAGTGATAATTATGTGGAGTTGACAAGCCTTGACTGGGGTGTTGTTTGTTCCCTCATTGAGTTCATATGGCCTTTAGACAGGCAGCTGCTCAGAATGATACACTGATGGTCAGAACTTGTATTGGAACTGGTATTGTGCAACTGGTACCTAGTTTCCAGATTCACAGAATTATTAGATTTTTTTTGCATGTGCAATACTATTGACTTG
>JAPQRQ010000015.1:23491850-23509172 GCA_037367365.1 Apogon talboti
TAGATAGATAGATAGATAGATAGATAGATAGATAGATAGATAGATAGATAGATAGATAGATAGATAGATAGATTTTCCTTTGTTTTAACTGTGAGGATAAAAACTGTAATAGCCAATGTCCTTTGTGCAGTTTTTCTCACACTCCCTCGGTGCCAACAGCTCAGATTTTAATGGGGACACTGTCTCTGAAACTGGTGTGGCAGAAGGTGAGATTCTTCTCCTTTTGGCCTGTTCAAAGATCCCAGAATCACTCGAATCAATGGACTTAATAGAAGACGGCGTCTCTATCCAGCTGGATTCTGACATGTCCTTGGGTTTGGTCTCCTCCGAGCCGCCGATCGGTGACCTCTCCGTCGGGATCGAGTCCCCCTCCTCGGCCAGGTAGTTGGGGCCTGCTCTGCCGCCGAGAGAGTTAGCGGGCCAGCACGAAAAGACCGAGCTGGATTTGCTATTTACGCCACAGTACTGCGGCGTCGTGCGTCCTCCCCAGCCTGACGGGTCTGCGTAATAGCCAAGAGGCCGGTTGGAGCAGCCTGCAGTCGGCAGGGGAAGAGCCTTCACTCCGGCCGCTGCGTAGGACAGCAAGGTGGCCGCGTTACCGGCGAAATCAGCGGCGTCGTATGCCGAGGCAGCAAAGTCCAGTCGGTTGTTGGCAGGGGTGACAAACCATCGCTGCGGGGGGGTGGCAACAGTGGGCTCCTCGGTTTGCTGCGGGGATAGCAAGCTGTTGCCGAGTGGGACGCTGCGCTCCGTGCCAGGACCAGTCCCCACGCCAGGGTGAAAGCGAGATTTGGCATAAGTGCTGACAAATTGGTCCTGTAGGAAAGAGCTAGGCATGGCATATCTCGCACCCGGCACGATCTGTGAACGCGGAGAGTCACCCGGTGATGGAGTTAGGCGGTCGATGTCGCAGCCTGTGTAGACACTGAAAAGAAAAACACAGAAACAATTCAGAAACTAAACAGTGCGCAATGGCCGGTTCAGTCTGAAGAAAAGAGATGGAATATCTAGTTCATGCTCCCTAGTTTTTGCATTCTGGAATGGCACGTTTTGACAGTGAAAAACGGTTTCCAGAGGTGAGATGGGTACAGGTTTACAGAACATACATGAAATCAACCCCAATTTGGACGCAGGTAGACTCTGGTTCTATGCCTGTGATGTGGCATTAAATAATTTATGATGTTCAATATCTGGAATTTTCAATTGAGTAAAAATCAGTCTATGTGCAAATATTTACAGTGTAAAATAAGGATTAAAATAAAAAGAACCAAATCATGACATATGTTCAATTTTGATTATTATCAGATTTTTATTTTGTTGTCAGAATTTTATTAATTTTTATCAGTTGAACTAAAAAGTCAGCCTCGATTGCATTTCTAACAGTTACAACATCAAATTTTGACCTCTCAAACCCTCTCTAAGAGCAACAAATTACACTTAATATCCAGCACATTAATGCATTTAATTGTTCTATAATAAATACCCCCAAATGACTTTAGAGGTTTTCCATGAAGCGTCAAATTATCATTATTAGCCTGTATAGGATGTGTTAATATTGGCAAATTACAGTCAAATCACAATGCAAAAAAAGGGGGGGAAATGTAAAAGGCAAAAATTTAAAGCTTACGTGTCGTAGTTGTCCCGAAATCCTTTGGCAAACGGATTGTGATCAATTTTCAATTGCGTGATCTGAGGAAAAATAATAATAATAATTGATTAGAATAGAATTAGAATAGATTAGAAGATAAAAATGTGCCTTGCGCGCCAATTTCAGCAATAAAAAATACTGCTAATTTATCTAGTGTTGAACCTTAGAGTTTTAAAAACAATCTGGTAATGGTGTGAAATAATTGCCATCTAATTTTTTTTTTATCTTATTTTCTTCATTTCACTGTAGAAAAGTAAAATATCCAGGGTTTGGGTTTACACGTGTCCATGATCATGTCAGATGTGAGATGCGCTTGTTTGGACGGTTGTGGTGCAGTGCAGGGTCACTTCTAATCTGGTCGTACATCAGTATTCTGGTAAGCTGTGACGGCGATGAATTGTGTTTCTGTGAAGGTGAAAGTCTGGACTCTTCCTGGTTGGCTGGTGTCCTCCGTCCCATCCTCGTTTACTTCCACCACATGGAGCCTGGGCTGGTACTTGTGGAGAGACTGAAGAACCACCATCTGGAGATTCAATTAAAGACGCACGTCAGAAACTCACGATTTAGAAAGTTGGGAAAGACCAGAAGGATACCAAACTGATTCATTTTGATTTTTAGAATAATAATGAGTGCACAATTGTTGCATTTGTAGCTAATCCATACAGTCTGACAGCCATTCATTCCAAGGAAAACCCAAAGAAAAAAGTAACACAAGTTCTACAGCATGCATTTTTAACAGCAATATATTGTAAATATATTAATGACATTAATTCTAATATCCATCATTAAAACAGTGCTTATTATGTGTAATTACCTGCCCCGTGTTGTTGGAGGCACCTTTATTATTTGTAAGCTTTAGTTTTCCAAATGATATTTCCTGACGCATCCAGTGCGCACCGGTATTAGGGGAGTCCGGATGCATGTAAACCCTGTTTCCTAAAAAAACGAAGACATCATAAATTCAACAAATGACATATGAGAAATTATTTAAAATTAAACTAGATTTCCAGTAAATATTATAACCGATTTTATTTGTATGCATAAAATGCGGTCAAATAAAACAGACAGTTATATAATGGAATTAAAATATGTAATCTCAAATGTGACTAAAATGGATAACGGTAGAAATAAATACATTTTAATACCTATTACATTTGTGTCTGCTTTTCCACATGGCACCCACTTTCCTCCTTGAAACCGCCAGTGATTTGGATCAGCAAGTATTACATCCACAAATATATTGTAGTGAGCAGTGGGGTCGAGGCCAGAAATATTGAAGCTCAAAAAGGGGAACATTCGTCTGTGGAAAATCAAGAAAAAGTGACATAAAATACGTTATTCTATTATTTAGTAAGGCTTGTCATCACAAATAATAATAAAAAAAGGTTTGCATTCAGAGTAGATTCCGCGTCTTGCCTTGAAGCCGTGCCAAGACCGTTTATTATTATTATTATATAGGGAAAATAACATAATTAGATGTTAATGCGTATTGTAATTGAAGTTTGGGTTAAAAAGCTTCACAGTGATCCGTAAAAAAAATCTACTCATCCAGTGCGCGTTAGGCAGGAAAGCGTATACGCAGATACTCACCGTCCTTGCTTTGTGATGATCATTTCTGTTTGGTGTCTGTGAAACTTCAACCACAGGGCCCTGTTGCACAGGTACACCTGCGCTTTCCCCGGAACCAGTCCCGCTTGAGCCGAGGAGAACTGGTAAAAAGCCCCTCCTTGATAAGTGTGTCCATACTGTTGCGCGTAAGGGTAGCCCGCCGCTGGGTAGCCTTGAGGAGAAGTGTTGGTCAGAAGGCTGTTATAAGCTCCATTTGTTATAACCGGGTGGTGGGCCATGTAACGGCTGGGACTTCCAATAGAAAAAGCCGGGTGCGCTGGTCCATGTTGGCCTGGGTACGGGAACATGGCACTGGGAGCTGCTGAGACTGACTGCGGCTGTGTAGATGGAGAAAAGATGCACCTTTCTCCTGCAGATCCATCGAAATTATGACGGATGTCAGAGACTCCGTGAAGATCAGGAGAGAGTTTGCCCCTCTGGACGTCCCCTGATGCGTCCTTGGAGTCGGGAAAATTGTCTGCCTCTGACTGATTCGTCATCTCCCTAGAGTTTTTTTTCAGAGGTGAAGTTCTCTCCAGGTTGTCACTTGCAGATATAATAGGATGGTCCTGCAACGAAAGCTCTGATCCATCGGAGCTCGAAAAGCCACTGCCCACATTCATAAATTTCTTGGAGATATCACTCGCTGGCGAGATGCAATTCTCGACCTGCATAGCTCAATAGGAAATCACTCTTAGCTCAACCTATATCGCAGGCTTTTGCACACGCCTTTCCTAATCTAACACTAGAAAACGCCTTGCTATGACTTGAAGTACCGAAGGCAGCAAATTAGCCAATTGACACCATCCTGCAATCAGGAAGGATTTTCTTTCCATCACTCTCCCTGCTTTGCTAATGAAACAAGTAATGCCATTGGTTAACTCATGGCTGTAATTTAATTAGACAGCTCGTAATTAGGACAATCTGAGGAGCGCTGTGAGCAAAGTGATTTGTTTGTAGTGTGACATGGGCCTAAATTTGATTAAAATGCAGACTACTTCTTCGAATGTATATCATTCAGGGAGGAAAAAAAACACACACACACAAATAATAACGCGCAAAGGCTGTAAAGATTGTTTCCAACCTGCAAGACGCGTTATTTACCTATTTATCGGTGTTATTTACCTATTTATGCGCCATGAGTGCCAAAGTATGTCTACCGGAGAAGCCAAGATATATTATTAACACACCAAAAATGACAGTCCATGACAGGCAGTGCATCCGATGCCTTAAAATGTTTGTGATATAGCGTGAAATCATGGCGTCCCACTGAAGATGTGTTTATGAGTCCCAGTGCTGGTTAATATTTTATGCCCTAAAGTTATGAACCAGTGCACTGATAACACGGCTGTTGTGGCAAATACATCTCACAGAAAGTAAAGAAAAACCTACAAACGGCAGATATATTTATTAAAATTTCTTTTCTGTCACTGATGGATGTTAAAATGAGGATGTGAGGAATATGTCAGAGGAAACATATGTGAGGAAAATATTACAAAATGTGTCTGTCTGAGATTGATGTGAGGAGCTAATTCAACACCTAAAACCGTAAAGAAAATATATTCCAGTATTTATATGAACTTACTGATGCAGCCTGAAAAAAACTTTATTAGAATAATGTTGATTCATAAGATCAAAAGAAGAATTAGAATGACTACAATGACTCAGTCACCAGTGCAGAGGTCAGCTATAACCATAAACACCTTCCTGCTTAATGTATTAACAAGGTTATTATCAAGTTAACACATATTGCAATTCACAGGTTTGACCAATCTCTATTTTATGGCCTATTTTAAAACAGTAGAGAATGTATAACCAGGTCACTCTAAGCACAGAAAGAATAATTTATGCCAATACAACCTCATTTTATGGGATTTTGTGGAATTGTGTAATATAAAAAGGTGCAGTATTTCTGCCCCCAAACACACCAAACACATTTTTATATAACATATCTTATTCCCTTGTAACTCCTCATGACGTATTCTTGTGTGTTTTTATTTTCTATGAATTTTCTACAGTATTTTTGTTTTTTATTTTGAAGCACATTGAATCCACACCTGCGGTTTGAAATGGGCCATATAAATAAATATGAACACCTATATCTATAACCTACAACAGTAGTGAGCATCTTAATGACATATATACTGTATATATATTTTTCTATCTTTTTTTTTTTAATTTCACTGATCAATTTCAATGTACTTAAATTGCAATCTCATTATCCAGCAGTCAAGCGTAATATAATCTGAACAACAAAAGGTTAACAGAGAGTGAATTTCACTGTTGGGTACTTCCACAAGTTTGTATCTCTAATGAACATCCATGAATCTTTGAAGCTAACAAGAGGGGTCATTACTATGGGACTATAGGGTCCAGCAATCTATTCCTGTGAACCATACAAGCACAGGCTTGTCTGTGCCCAAGCAAAAGAGGCCACTCTGCACTCTCCTCATTATCGGATTATGGTTAATTTCCATCACTGATCTTTAATAAGCAAAATACCCTTGTTTTTTTTTGTTTTTTTTTTCTCTGAACAAACCAATTGTTGAATCACGCGTGCAGCCACCCTGCTTGTTTCCCCAGGTGCTTTGGTGCCTGTTTATCAAAGTAAACCCTGTCTTTCTATTGGCTCAGCCATAGTTAGTGGACATAACCAAAGAGGAGGAGGAGGAAAAAGGGGAGGGGGGGCTGATTTGTTATGCCCGTGGCCAGCTTTGTCCCTCTGGGAGAAAGGTTGAGTGCAGGTTAGGGACTCTGCCTCCCACTTGGCACAAAGCCTCCTTTGATCAGCTGAGCTTAATGCACTGGCACCCGGTGCAGAGTATTTATACCATATCTACTCTTAAACAATAAAAGGTGCTTTTTTTTAAATTTAAAGGCTTAAATATGCTTTACAAAAATAGATAAAAACAAGTTCATATTACAACAAATCCACTTGTGAGAGCTCCAGTGATTTGCAAAACTAAAAAATATATATATTGTTGCCTTTTAATTCTTCTCAAGCTTCAGCCAAGCGAAAAACAATGCGTGTTCTTCAAGAGCTTATCACCATCTTTTTATTGTTGTGCCAGAGGAATCTGCTTGCCACCTGGGTCTAATCTAATCAATGTGAATGACAAGGAGAGAAAAAGCCTGAAAGTGAGCACCAGCTTAGGGACTTTACCTAATGCCCAGTACTGTCACTTCAATGATATGATCACAGCACACAAAATGACAACAAAATTATAGCCAGCAAGGATATGGGGACATAGTGTGCTACTCCAGTCAGGTGAAATTGCTTTTTCCGACTATGAAATGGCTTGTCTCTTGTCGGATGGGTAAACATTTCCTTGTCAGGCCAGTAATAAGGAATGAGGCACACTGGGCTGAACTAAGAGGATGGAGCCAAGGTTATTTGGGATTCATGACAGGTAGTGGCTTATATTACAGTGGCACTAAAAATTTCATGGGAATGCATTTAAGATGGCCCTTAAGTTATTTATATGTTGTTTGCCAGACGTCACATTGCAATTTCCATCAATAAATCAAAGTGAAGTCTCTCCTCCTGTTTTCCAGGCTCATTTTGATTAACAAAAACACAAAACCTGTGTTTGTCTTAAGGCTTTAATTAACTAGCATGACTAATCTGACCAAGTGTGGTGGTGCTTTGTGCTATGCTTACATAACTATTGCCCCATGTGGTTTTCTGCCATCAGTGATCTGCTCTGTCAGAGGGAATCAGGGTGCTCTCTGACAGAAAAGACAGCTGGAGGCCTGCTAAGGGGCGGGGTGGACAGTTGTGGCTTTTAAACCCTTATTAGCGGTCCTCCCTGGACACACCAAGACACGCGTCTACGCAGAAGTGCACTCCTACACCTGCTCATTATTGATGGCCTTTAAGGGTCGGCCAGCCAGACCGGATCCAGCAGCAATTCTCCACCACAAAGCTCACAGCAAATTAACCTCAGGACAGGTGATCAGGATCCACCAGTATAGTGGAAATACAAGTAAAGTCCTTGCTGGTACTAATTACCACCCCTACGCCTACACTGAAAAGATTGATTATCTCAAAGAAAATAAAACCCATCTGCAAAACAATACAACAAATATTAAAATTTAGCTTTTTGGATAATTTTCTCTCCTCATTTTTTATTTGCCAATTTCTATTTTTTAACCTATGCAATTTATTTTGAACATGAAACAGTAAAAAATATGAAAATCCTCCCCATCCATAGGGTGCGAGCAGTCACCAAATGCTTAAAATAATGTGAGTCATATACTATTGGTCTTTACGGTTACCAGATCTCAACATAATTGAACACCTATAGGAGATTCTGAAAAGATTTGTCGGTGCGCCATAAGACACCAAATGAGGGAAAATCTCTTGGAATAGTGGTGTTTCATCCCTCCAGTCGAGTTCATAGACTTATACAATAAATACCAAGACACAGCGGATGTGATCTGATGGCACGGGGCGACCCAACACCTTACTAACATATTGTTTTGTGTTGTATATAATAAATATAATCTATACTGTTAATCTCTATTATTTCATTACTTATTCTTTTAATCCACTTATCCATAGGGGTTTTATATTTTCATGTCATTAATTTCACTTTGCTTTTGTTGCTAAAGACCATGAATATGCTATTTCATATTCACAGCAGCGTGGCACATCTGTTTATCTCTTGAATAAGGCAGAGGCAAAAGCGAACGTTGCTTTAGGTTATTTTTATCTTCCATCATCCTGTCAGTTGTTTATACATCATAAGGTAGTGACAGCATGGTAATTAGCACTCTCCTATAGTTATAATAGTATGATTCTATGAACCATCAGCTACACACAGTGCTCAGCATGGCTCTCTATCGTACAGTAAACACAAAAAATGATGCATAGAAATTGTGTGTAATTATAGATAGGTACTGTGAATTTTGTCTGATACCTATTCAGTAGCAAAGTGACGTTTGTGGAATATTGTAATCATTTGGGTGGTACAAACCCAGACGGGAATGCAAACAACTGTCTCGCTCTCTCCCATGTGTATTATTTGGTTTAACAAATGGGGAGGATATAATATCAGGAATCACAAAGTTAGCAGAAGGGCTAATGTCCCTATGAAAACTTCTTTTATCACCTGCTACTGACCTGTTATCAAGTGTTTGGTTTGTTGCGACGCTCTTTAATTTTTAAAGCGCCTATGTGACCCGGGGAGTGCAGTTGGGGTTTGTGACCATTTTGTTATTTCTGCTGCCATGCACTGTCAGATGTCTGCAAGTGAAGAACATGGCCACTGTCCCCAGTAAGCCCACGGCATGAAAAATTCAGGCTAACTCTACTTTTTAAGCCATTTCTGATGAAAAGCACCGAGAAATGAAACTGACTTATGCCAAATGAATATCATTGAATCGCTGTGATTGTGAGGCTGATGTTTGTAACTTTGAAATTATTTATAAAACATCACTTCCATTTTAAGGGTAGCCATGCCATGAAGTGTGCACTTACTCCTCTGAGAATCCTCGGAGGTTTCCCATGCGATAGCAGTCTAACCCGAACAATAGAAAACAGAAGCTTTCTCTTCAGCAACTTGAGCTTTGCCTTTTTCATGAAAGCGTACATTGCTTAGACAGGATGAAAATAAGTACTAATTACCCCTTCACAGCTGTGTCTGCCAGTGTATAGTTTAATCGATAACTAGGTTGACATAATGATGAATTTTTAATCTAAAAACAACTTGCAAACCTGTTATCTGTTTAATCAACATCAAGTTTTGATACATAAATATTTTAATTATATCCATGACGAGCTAATGATTGACCTGCAGCAGAAATACTTTTGCAAATAAAACCTAAAATTCCTTGCAGATATCCTGGAAGAAAAATAAAAAATCCCAGTTTGAAGAGAAAATATTTTGGGGAGAATAGGAGCAAACAGGCGACTGTCGTGTTACAAGAATAATCTTCATTAAAATCACAGGCAACAACACCAGGCCAACAGACAGCTCATTGGGAATGCAGTGTGAAAAGAGAGGCCCACAGATTATCACTCTACGTAACTCATGTTTAATTTATCCAGAAGCAATATTGTCAGGAGTCCTACCATTCCAAAGAAGTAGACGCGGATAAAAGCTGGAATATAAGACCTAGGCAGACCCAAAAATAACACAGGCTTAGAGTAAAATGTTGCAAAATGCAGCGGGCACACATGAGAGTGAAAGCATTAGAGACGTCTTCGATATGTTTAGCACAGCTTCACAGTAGTGTAATATAACTGCTTTAGAATTGTTAATATTTCAAAAGGTGACTTCTAAATGGAGTTGACGATAAAATGTTCACACAACAGCGAGCCATGATACACAGCACTTAACCTTTGGGTTGATTTGGACGTACTCCACAAAAACCTGCTCTTTGACTGCAGAAAGTGCATCGTATAATTCCTTAAACCTAGGCTACGATAGTGCAAAACAAAATAGCCTTACATTCAACTATAAGAAGTAACCCTAAACCAATTTCTGTGTGCTCTATGGTGTTCTTTTTTCCTCCTCCTCCCCATGGCTGAGTGAAATGGAATTGCCTCTCACATTCAAAGACAGCTCTAGGAAGGTGATAATAGAGCTACTCCCTGCTGTCTGCAGGCAGGAAATAGGAAAGTGGCATATGGGGCCAGGAACCAAATAGAGAGGAAATGTGACCAGGCAAGGGATGGAACTAAAGGAAAGGTTAATGATCAGTTCTGAATTCTACAGGGAAAGAAAACATGTTCCAAGTTTGAGTGGAAAAATAAATGTGACATGATTTGTGTCTCCATTATTCACATTGACGCCGCCTCAAACAAACACATTCGGAAAGCAGTGTATTTATTAATGAACTTTGCCGACGTCTAAGTCAAGTAGATCATTTAAAGAAACATCTAATTTCTAGCAATCAGATTTTTTTTTTTGCTTGACGATATTGATACTTTATCTGTACAGCTATAAAGTGCTACAGTATTTCATATGTTTTAAAGACGACATAGTGAGAAGAAAATGACACAGTTCCATCTGAGAAAATGATAAATATACTATACCGTACATATTCAAGATAGAGTCCATCTTCACCAGTGTGCTCCTACAAGTGTGAACTAGTGGCTGATGTCCTGCTGTTGCCTTTATAGCACCTCGACATGCTCTCCGGCCTGCATCGTCTCCCGGAGCCTCTAAGAACTGATCCGGTCTTTAAATGACCTAACCGCTACACTGGGACTAAATTAGACATTGGACATGGTGCACTGATTCATTTATGAGGGGGAAAAAGGAAGAAAGAAAAAACTACTAGAAACGTTTTCAGTGAATGTGAGTGAAAACATGAAAATTAGCGCTGTGAGTGCAATGCAGTGGGTGTGTAATCATGAGGGGTGCTGTAGGCTGCATTAGCAGTGAGAGAATTTGCTTTCAAATTTTCACCCTGTTACCACACCTTGGTTGGAATAGTTTGTGCCCTTTCACCACAGGGCTTGATTACCACTCTTTAACTATCAGTTACATTTGCTGTAAAGAAAAGATCAAATTTGAAGCAATTTACACTTGGTTTATGCTCTTACTGAGATTGTACTAATGTTTATTGTAGGATGTCTTTTTAATTATCAGAGGGAGAGGGTGGTACAGGTAGAGACAAAGAATAAAATGAGTCCTGACTGGAACTGGGTCAGATTTATAGGTCAGTAATATATACTGTAGGCATTATATTAGTTTTAGGGCTGTCAGAATTAACGTGTTAACGTGGATTAATCCGTCATCATGATTAATCTAATTAAAATCTTAAGGCAATTAACCCATCTGCAGCGCAGAATGACTCTGAACGTCTCTGCCAACACATATCGGGCAGCTTGTCCAAGTAGAGTTACCATCGCGCATGTGCAAATGGGCAGTTGATCCGGTAGTGACAGGCAGCAGAACCAGCCGAGAAAGATGGAAGACGCTAAACAGCACGTTGGCCCTCTCCATGGGAAATTTGAGTACAAAAAAAACAAGAAAGACCAGAACTTATTTCAAGTTGTTTTGTTGAAACTGTTGAAGGTGTTTCATAAACTCGTTAAGTGCGTATTATATTCCCTTCTTTCTTGAGTCTGTTTGCTCGTGCAAAATGAAACGCAATGAATATAGATTAAAAATGAGCGATATTTAATCGTGATTAATTGAAATTAATCAACAGCAACCCGGTGATTAATCTCATTAAAAATTTTAATCATTTGACAGCTGTAATTAGTTTATTTATTGGATGTACCTCATGTATGATTATGTATGGCATTACATAGTACGGTGTCTACCTCTATCATCTGGTCATACATGATAATATTAACCGATGACATAGAAACCATCAAACACACCAGTCTCTAAACACCGGATCAAATATGTGGTTGGTGCAGACATCGAAACAAAGAAACATCACACGCACTGGCTTTTTCCAGATCTGACAGCTAGATCATTTGAAGCTGACAAGATAACACTTAAATGCAAAGGTGACATGACAGTGTCTTCAGAGCCAGATGGATCAATACTCAGCTTGGCTCGTCAGGATCTGAGCAGTGGTTCTGCAGCCATGTTTGTTACGCTGCTGCTTTGAAATAGGCTAGCGCTGTCTGGCACAGTGTCTGGTAGTTATCAATGAGCAGATTTCCTTTCTTATGTTGCAGCTGAAATATTGATACATTCAGTTTCACAAAACAGCCCAGGAGTCCAGAGGGGACCCCGAACCTTTTACTTAATCAAAGAGTACGCTGCAGAATATCGTCAACAGCAAAACTGCAAACTGTGAACTACAGTTTGAGCTCCACAAATGCTCCACAAGGTGTTGTGTGAGAACAGCACTGCACGGATACAACTCCATGTTGCTAGAAATGCAAGGAGGTTTGATCAAATTCTAAACTAAGTGGGAGACATAAGTCTGAGCCAAAAATGATCAATGATCCGTCAATTTAGAGTTGCAGTCAAAAGGCGCTCGAAGAAGCCCACTTTTCCAAACGTCCCCCAGTGAGACAGCCAAGAAGTCCCGTAGATCAGTTAGAAAAACTCGGCAAGTTGCCTTGGTGACCATCCAGGCTGCACCGACTGGCACTATCTCTAGTTTTTTTTCCCTCACCCATCTACATCAATACACTTAAATAAAAAATCAAATCTGTATTTCAAATATTCAACAGTCCCTTTTCCTTGGGAGAGGTAAGGAGTATTGTTGAATAATGCAGCCAGACAGGGATCTCCCAGAGCTAGTCTCTACAGGCATCACTGAGTAGGTCTGATCCCACTTGAGTAGCATCTATCATGGTGACATCATCATTCACACAAGAAGATATGATAAGACAGTAGTACACTACTCTACTACTTGAGCCAACTCTAAAGCAGGCAGTGGTGTTACTCATTTAAACCAGTCTACCGGCCATCTGTTGATGCTAAAATGCTCTGACTGCCATTTCTAAATCAAACACCATCAGTATGCCTTTATTGCCTTTTCCTGAAAGCTAACATGTTTTGAGGGAAAAAAATGGTAGCTTGCGAGACACTCACATATTCTCTTTTACCTTGTGTGATTCTGGTGGGCGTGTAAATGTAAAAACCACAGGGACAAGCAGCAAAGGAAGAAGAAAACAACATCTACATGCAACAGCAGCAGGTCTTTGCTTTGCAGATTAGGGCATTGGGAGCACTTTGCAGGTTGTTGTCACAGGTATGACGGGGGAGAATTGTGCTCACTATCCCCAGGTTGCACGAGGTGTGAACAAAATATGCAGCCAATTTGTTTTGTGCCGAACCAGAATATACTTCGGTCCGTCTATATCTGTCGAGTTGCTCCTGGCTGCCTGTTTACTATTTGTTTTTTTGTTTTTTCTTTCAGTTATATCAGTTTGACTATCTTCAACAACTGCTGCTGCTTGGAGGTACATCCGAACACGTATGTTCTGGTTCAAATGGTTATTTTAACCAGACAGCAAGTGACATCAAATCAACAACTAAACACCAGACACGGCATCAGAAAAGAAGCTCATCCAATCCAACAAGCTCAATCAAATCACAAGGACAAAGAGAGAGTGTGAGCATTGGCACAGGAATTACTGATCTTGGGGGAATTGGCAAGACCAACAGCAAGCAAGTGTATTACATATGGCGTGCCATTTTCACAGCTTCCACAAAGAGAACACAAAAAGTGTTATATCTCACTATCTAAGACTAATAAACAACAACCCAGATATCTTGAATCTGCTTAGCACTGTAACAAAGACTTGAGGTAAATGGGGCTGCGAGAGACTTTTCAATTCATATTTAAGCTTAGAGTACAGTGAGATGATGAGCTGTGTTGTCTGTACTGGGGAAAGACAGTAAATGAAGCCGTCCTCCCACTAATTCGATGAGGTGTCAGTCAGGAAACTGGCCTGCCAGGATGACTTTCAGCACTAATCAAGCCAGATGGTTTCTTAACACTGAATAAATGAATTGATTTGTATGTAGCATCTCTAACAAGGTTCATATTCTTCTACACATGACACAGAAGTGGTCAGCATTAGAATGAGAGCTCGGATCTGCTAAGGTGTACTGTGAATCTTCTCTTCAGTTCTCCAACATGCATATGACTAACATTTTTGCAAGTGCTTGTATCTGTTATGTTGACAGAGTGATAGGACAAGGCCTTTGTCGTCACAACTGTACACAGCTCACACCTCCAGTGTTGTCTAATGCATTCTAACAAACTACACTTTATTACTATTATTAGATGGATCATTGCACTTTTCCTACGGTGTGAACTGCTATCAATTATGCAGCCATCTTTCAATTATTGTATATTGTTAAAGTACCCGCTAATGAATTGTGAAACTACTGTGTTATTGTGTGACTGTACTAGGCAATATTCAGTTACTGTACACTTAGGCGCCTTTTTCAATTAGATCTGGGTGATGGGTTTTTTTTAGTCATTAAGCACATTTGGTGTAAGTTGTCCACCTTACACTTAGCCAAAGGTGTTTCTGCAGTTGCTGTTAGTCGGCAGCATCTCAGCCCCAATGCAAAACCTCTGCTGCATGTAAGAGGACTCCGAGGACAACACAAGAGTACCCACTGTGATTTTCACTGGGGATTTTGATATTCACACCTGTACTAGGTGTTGTTTGGGAGTCTGATAAGCATGTGTGAAACCAGAGGGGTGACTAGAACGGGGACCTTATTTGAAGGGACAGATCTTTGCAGGTACATCTCTCACAGACAGTATTGTTGTTTTTGTATATAACAATAAGAAGGGACAAAGCTAATCAAGCACGGTGTATCTTAGATACCAGCCATGTGTCTAATTGAAGCTGCACACGGCCATATGGGCATGTGCAAAAAATAGAATGTCCAACAAGTAGGCTGCAAATGGAATGAAGCAGAATGGGGAGAAAATAAAATATTTCTAACATCATTGCCAGTCTGATGGTCAATGACTACACAGCTCAGCTCCAATGATGAAAAATGTAAAAATCATATAAGGCAAAATAATTTTCAATGTATGAGGAAATCACAGACCTTATCATTACAGGATCAGAGGCTGAAAAACAAAGTGCATGAGAGTTGCTCCTCCTCTCTCTACATTGGTGATGTTCAGAGGCAGCCTGTTATTGGAGGTGTTAATTGGCAAATTCAGTACAAGTCAAGAGCATGTTCCCTGTCGTCCTCGCCCAGCAAGGCTAGGTCATTAAACCGAGAATGGATTCTTTCATGCTGCCTTAACCCTTGAATTGCGAGTTGCCATTCTGCAAACATCCCCGTGCTCCATTCCACCCCCATGTGTCAAGAAGAAAAACAGCCTACACTGATTCAGCAGAGACAATAAAATAACGGGATGATGACATCTTGAGAAGCAGACTTTTAATGATACAATTATTGGCACAATAATTGGCAGTCAAATGTCTTTAAAAAGTTTACAAGTGTCCAACGCTGCTCCCAGCCTGGAGTAAATATGTAAAAGTAATCTTCTACGCAGGCCGAGCAGTGTGATTTCCAGAACAATGGCAAAATCAAAGTCCCCTTATCAGTGCTTTTGTGTTCTGTGTATTGAACAAGCCTCTCATCCGCCTGAAATGTGAGCCTCCTTTGGGGTTCTGGGTGCGATCTCACCACTGCCTCTGTCATCACTTGCTGTGACTGCCAAATCTCTGCTCCAGAAATCAGGGCTCTCAGACCAGCACTGAAACACACACAATGGAGAGAGGCTGCGCTGAGATTTTGCACAGGCAGCGATGGCTTCAACACATTTATTCCAACACAAAGTCAGCTCCACCACTTCTGCACAGAGAGCACGAGGAGCCCAACGCATGGCAAGACAACTGTGAGGTGATACTCTCAGCTCACAACGCCATGTGAGTTGGCAGTCTCTCATGCCAACGGTGACCAGTGCACAGACAGTTGAATATGCTTCTCTCCTAAGTTGTTAATTATCTAAATGACACTGATGTGAAGAGGGCATTCTAGCCAGGTGACCTTAATCCACTTGCTAGCTCTCTGTTTTGTTTCAGTTTGATTAAAGTCTTTAACAATCACTCTTTTTCCCACTTGTGTTATATCTTCTTGGCAATAGCACAATCTGACAAACACTGTTTAAATATTTAGAAGAGTAATTGTTGAAAATAATGACTTGGGTGATGGTGTTTCGTCTGTCTGTTATCTGCGCCAATTGTGATCGAAATACTTAGCAATAAAGGTGTGTGTGTGTGTGTGTGTGTGTGTGTGTGTGTGTGTGTTTCATGGTGGTACAATATTGCAAGAAAACTTAACCTGTATTAATATCAAAATATAAATAGAGAGACAGAAGACCTGCTCTTTGTGAATCAGAAACTCAAAATCAAAAATATTGAAAAAAAAGTCAAAAATGTATTTTTTAAAATTATTTTTGACCACAATAAATTTGCATGGAAATAATTCAGCATATTATTATTATTATTATCATTATTATTATTATTATCATTATTATTATTATTATTATTATTATTATTATTATTACTATGCATTCTGTCAAAACCTCTAAAAAAATAGCCCAGTTTTTTGCGGCTGCATGCTTATACATATAAAAGTCGTACATCACACAGTAATAGCTGTTTTCAGGTGTTGTCATATTAAAAAAAAAAAAACTTGTCAAGCAGTGTAGTTGTGATAACAGGATCCAAGATTGTGGTTCCATTTTTGTTGATGTGGCTAAAATACCACCAAGTATTAAAAGAACAAGGTTTGTTTGATTTATAAAATATATTTTTTAAAGACATAATGTAATGTAATCTTTTTCCTTCTTTTTGTCCTCTTTCTTCCACCGCCTACAGTACATGGACACTGCTCATTTGTCACCGGATTATTTTCACATTTTTATTATTTTAATTTATTAACTAGCAAGAAGATGTTTGTGTGTATAGCGCCTGTGAAATGAATATATAAACTTTCACATTTTAAACCAATTTTACATACTGCAATTTGCTTAAAAATATACTGTCTGTATATATTTATTATTTTTTTCCTCATAATGTCATAGTATAGAGATTTTAATTCAATCACTTTTAATTCAATCACAGTGCAATTAGTTTATTATGCACGTGCATGATAATATCACAGGGTGCAAAAAGTGGTTTCTGCATAGTATTAATATAAAAGATGAGCTAACCAAGGCGCCAGCACTTCTACTTTACATCAGTCTCCTCCCTCTCTTCTCTACTTGGAAGTGACTGTGGTCCCCTGAAGCCGGTGACTTCCCTGTCTCCCCGAACTCTCTGCAGCACCGACTGGTGGTGCAGAAGCAGTGCTGATTAGCATGCAGTAATGATGGTGAGCTGGGCTCCATTGTTCTAACACCTCCCCTCTCCTCCGCACCAATCTGTCACCATTCAGTGGGCTAGAGCTGCCTCAAATGCTTCTCTCCACAAATGAGATGGATAATTAGTTGCCCCTCACGAATGCTGCACTCTTCTCACCCCTGATTGCTTTCACCTTCTTGCTCCTGGCAATTTTGACACCTTGTAATCAGCCTGCTACTTCTCCATCTCAATCCATATCCTTCTCCCTTTTGTCTTTTTGTGTCTCTTGTTTTATTCCGTCTCGCCTCCGATC
>JAPQRQ010000015.1:23509218-23521036 GCA_037367365.1 Apogon talboti
TATATATTTCTCTTAAGTCTATTTCAAATCTCCTGCTTCTGCCGATAGCTAATGTCCCAGAGATCATAAAATTCAGAATTGAAGCCACTAGAAACAATGGCCTTAGAGCAAGTGTGGAGTTTTGTACAACAGTTCCCACTACTGTATGAGAGAATATATAGTGTACAAAAATGCACTAAAAATCCTAGCTGTCAGTGTGAGTTTCCTCTTCCAAATAACAATGAATGACAACATAATTATGAGCAAGCAGCTGTTCGTGATCCCAGGGAGAAAAGCATGCAGGCTGCACAATGTTCGACTCTTCACAGATTAACCAGAGAGGATCATTAGGGATATGTATTTGCCAAAAAAGAAAAAAAAAAACCTGAATACATTCTCCTCACAATGATGTGATATGAAATGTAAAATTATGTGTTTTGTGTCGTTCCAAAATAAACATGCATTATCTTTGGCACATACATCAATACATTATATCAACATTTAAACAGAGATGACGTGGTGTGTTTTAGTATTGCATAGGAAACACTTGCAGTTCTCCATCCCAGTCTAATGACTCATTAGTTAGGAATAGTTGATAGCATTACAACATCACGTTTTTACACGCTTCTGAGCTATTTGTGAAGCACTGAGATGCTCACAGCCAAATATCAGCTGAGACTGAAACAACATATCAATCAGTCTATTAAGCAGCACTTGATTATTGTACGTAATTGATAATACCAAACACTAAAGAGGAAAAACATTTTTTGCGTTCTTCACACCACCTCATCTACCCAACATATGTGTTACCAGCCCATAGCTGAAGGGCTGCAAGGTCCCCTCTGTGCAACGATGTGTCTCAACACACATAGCGTCCCCATTTCCTCAAACACTATCACACCAAATACCTCAAATCACAGCAATTCTTTGCAAAAGTGTGAATAAATACCACAGACGTTAAATACAACTTCTGCTATTTGAAATAACCCAGGTTTTCTTGAATATTCGACATGTAAGATAGTGACGCTACGTTCGTTTTCAAAAATGTCTTTCCATTGTTCGGTCTCTGTCAAATAGGTTTTAAATTATTAATATGTACAAAGTAATGTTAAAACCTCACACCTACTCTGCCAAATTTTTTAATCTATTCAAATAAATACAGCTACATAAATAAACTACTCTTGTGATGCCTAAAGTAATGCACTATTATACAAATAGCCAGGTAATTGGGAATCAAATTGAATATTGAGTTTGTGTATAATGGTATGTGTTGCCATCTGTTGAGACTATTTTAATGAACATATGGCACAATAACTTTTTAAATGATTCCAAACTTCTAAATATTTCCAAGAATGACATTCAGTACGACTGCTTCAAATTACCCTGGCTTAAGGATACAACGTGGCAGCATGATGGGAATTCATGTTAAAACAGAGCTTGTGTACATGGATAAATTGATGCAGTTCGGAAAGCAATCCACTTAGAAAACTGTTCATATATGGAGTCAATACACAATATAATACAATGTAAAAATAAAGCAAAGGTGTTATATTTCACCAGAAATTAATGCAAATGTACATCGACCTCATTTGCTTAAAAACAAGGAAATTGTTATGTATATATTCATCCAAATGTTACAATATTTATATAACGTTAATAAATACATTCACATCCTAGTCTGTTGTTATGTGTGAATATGTTATATATTCATCCCACCTTGTTTTACATTTCCATATTAACAAACATACAAATTATGATCGATTAACCAATAAAGGTTGAAAGAGTAAATGTTGGCTTTATTTGCTCATATATGCCATATTATGTATCATCATCGTGTAGTACTAAAGTGAGTAAAATCTCAGTCAGATATTAGAAAAATATAATGGGCAAGAAAGTGTACCATTCAGTTCTTCAGTATTAAATAAATGGATTCAAGTCTCATTGCAGTGTCATTTCAGATGCAGTACAGCGCATGTACTTCATGGCAGGCATGACTCGACCATGAACACAGTAAGTCTCTGGAGTAGTTGTGGTGTCGGCCCATCAGTCTCTGCTTCCGCTATCACTTGTTGGCCTCAGTCTTATGAGAGAAATGTGAGTAGAGGTGGCTGTTCATTTGGTCCTGAGGAACCACAGCGTGGCAGAAAGCACATTTATCAGGACTGCTGCTCTGAGGCGTTGCCAGCTCTGTCCCCGGGCTCCAGAGAGGCTGCAGAGCAGGATGAAACAAAACAATATATTATTCATACACTAAATAATACTTACACTCACCATATTATAGTATGCTGGACCACTTGGCCTTCAGAATGACGTATCTGTTGCTTTACAGAATACAAAACATGTCAACCCAGGAGTCTGGAAATATATTCAGCAACAGCAAAATCTCACATGTTTAATTACCTGGCTATTTATGTGTTTATCCAACATATCAAAACAGTGATGCACATTACAAATGCTCATGTTGGTGTTATGCACAGATATAATCATATTACGGTATAAAAAAACACAACCGACTTGTACGTCTTATCACATGTCATTCACAATTTTTTATTAGGTATTTACACACATCAGCAAATAATACTCAATTTAACCATCATACTTGTTTCATCAGATTCACACACTGTAAATGTGCTTCCATCTGGCTCACACTTTCCAGCAAATATGCCAAATATAACCAGAGCATCCATGCTTAAGTAAAAAAAGAATCAGCACACAGTAATACGTTTCTAGTTAAGCCAAGGAGATTTTTTTGGACTTCACACTGTTTCACTCCTCCATTAGCAAAGACCAATCAGAAACTGATAATTTGCTACTAGTTTTCTCAGACCTTCTCCTGTGATTCTCACCTGCTGGGGTCCCCGTACGCTCTCCTGGGAGAGTGAGGATGATGTTGAGTGGGAGGGGGATGTAGGGTAGACAAAAGACACGGGCAGTTCCACGGGCTCCTCCTCTGTCAGTGTGGTGGGAACACTACTGAGAGGCAGCTTCATGGCCATGGTCAGATCAATGTGTCTTTCTGGAGCACTGTTCAGGAAGTCGTATTCACTGTCCGCAGAGGGCGGGAATTTGACACTGAGTTTGGTGAGAGAGTCTAAATCCCTGTCTTCAGGGCTGGCACCGCGGGACGCCAGAGACGTAGGCGGGAGTGGTATATCCACTGGTGACCTTAGTGCTGAAGAAAAGGGTCTCTCTGCCTCTGCTGTACGGTCTGTGCACTGGATGGGCATGGAGAACCGCTGATCTGTCAGACGCCAGAAAAACAGGAGATGTCTAAGTTGACACGCTGAGATATTCCAGTGCTGGTAGGAAGGATGTTAAAACTTGGCAACAGTTTCAGAAGCTGGACACATACTGGTCCATTCAATATGTATGTATGCAACAGAAAAAAAAATGGAACACAAATTATATGAATTATTCCAAAAAAATATTATATTGAAACATTAATTACACAACCAGTCTGTGAAAGAAGATCATGTCAGTGGAATTATTAAATGTGTCTGTTTGGGTTATTTTTCAGAATTGGCCAGACATGGTTCAAAAGGACAACGAGGCATTTGTGTACACCTCTAATACAACTCTAATAAAGGAGTCCCCAACTGATCATGAAGTGCAAAACAAAGATAGTTACCTAATAAAACATTATAGATACAAACCACTTTCTACTAAACATGTTTCATTTTTAATAATAAAATAATGTTTAATAATAATTGATTTGGTTTAGGTTCAGACCTTCAAAAGAACAGACAGTATTGCTGTAAATGTTAATATATTACCATTTGACGTATCATTTCCTCCGTGAAATCTCTTTAGGTGATCTTTCTGTCTTCTGGTTAGAGACCGGATCTGCCGGAATTTAACTTGAATTGCTTCAAAAGCATCCAGCATCTCCTGACTGACAAAACAGATAAATAGTACTGCGAAAAAAAATGTGTCTGTGATTTAAAAAATGTCTTTGTGCAAAGGAGAGACACGTACCAGTCAACGCCGCTGCTGACTGGCAAATTAGGAGACACAGCCACAGTGCTCATATTCTCCTGGAAAAAAGACACATCCCATGAATATGACCATTAGCAAAATGATCCAAGGCCATATCGTTAATAAATTTGCAGTTTTGTTTACACATTACTAATGTCAATTTAGCAGTGAGAAATGTTTCCTGACTGTTGAAATAATGAGCAGCAGAGCACAGGTTGGTGTAACATGAACTGTACAGTGATATTATCCTCTAGCACCATCTGGTGAAGTAAAAGTAGACACACCTTGAGTGGAGATATAAAGCAAAATAGAGGGTGCATACTATCAAAAAGGAAATGTAGTTTTACATTCTATGAAAGGCATAAATAAAACAAATAAAGGGAAGCAGGGTTAAATTATGAACAATGTGGATCATTATAGTTTATTATTGTTAGTGCAAATACATGAGCAAGGACAGACTTTCAGTTAACTAACACAAAAATGTCTGCAAAATACTTTAGAGCTGTTTAATTAACAGTGTGATACCAACGCTTTATTGACAAACTCCGCAAACTAATGAAATATTGTGCTTTACTGCCAGAAGAGGTTGCATGCTCATAGTCACAGAGTCAATGCTCAAAAGTTGCCAAAGTTTTGTCATGTCATTAGGATTAGAGCCTCATCACTACTGTTAATCATTATTTAATTGTGATCATTGGCTGGTGGCATAGTGTGTTCTTTACAACATCCTTTTTGACACGACTGCAACGACATGCAGAAGTACTGACGGCATGTTTGTTTGTGCTTATGTGAATGTGAGAGGAAGCTGCATGTACTGTAGGTTCGAGTAAAGGTGAGGATGAAGAAAAACAGTTTTGGAGTAATGGCTTTGTATTTTTTACTGTTCTCCGACACACACAGAAAGTAAATGACACAATAAATATACGTAAACATACCGAGTATTGCATTTTCCTATAAGCGCCGGCCCCTTCAAGGAGGTGGTTGTAAGGCTCACATTTCATTTCTCCTTCGAAAATAAGAGTGCAAATTAACAGCTGGTTCTATCTACAGAATTCATTTGAATCTTAAAATTCAGAGTGCAATAACAAAAAGTAGAGGGTGACTCTGACATGTCTCACTAACCTGATGGTTGCCTCGTTGCTGACAATTTAGCTTCAAGATTTGAAATCAACTTCTGCTGGTCCTCTATCTGCTTTTGGAGTTTTTGAGTGTACCCCTCGTAATATTCAGTCTGTAAAAAGTGAGGTTCTTGTTATTTTTGCAAAAAAATGTAATCTGATCTACGTTACTATAAGCACACTTTATACAAGTCAGCTACTTCTGGGCAATGCCTGTTTCTCTGCTACTGTTAGTATTATATAAGTGCTATTTAGCTCATTCCATTCAAAGTTTGACAAAGTTTTTCACTTTTACCATTTTCTGAAGCTCCTTTTTAGCAATGTCCTTTTCAATGGAGACCTGGCGATAAGCTTCAAAAGCTTTATTGAGCTGGTCTCCGATGTTTCTTTCCATGCCGTGTGCTCCACAGTCATTACTGACACAGCAGACATGAGCCCTGGTAATAAAATAATAATAATAATAATAATAATAATAAAGAAACTTTTTCTATAGTTCCTTTCAAAATCAGAATTACACGGTATTTTACAAAATACTACATAATATAAAACATTGAATCATAACAAATTAGAAGATAAAATGCGCTAAAAGAGCTAAATTAAAACAAAGACACAAATTAGAGTAAAAGGGACATGAAAAATAATATGCAAATGAAGTTCTATACATGTGCATTTCTAAAATGAACCTCTCACAATTACTTTGCAAATAGTAGAATAAACACAACTACTACAAATGACAACAGCTTGGATTTTTAATGCAAATTGTAAATGTAATATTAATATTAATGACTATTTGCTACTAATGCAATGAAAGTGCAAGTCAGTTTGAGTTAGTAAGTTACCTATCTAGAAATGCCAGTAATGAGCCAAAATGTCCTATCAAGTTATAAACATAAATAACTATATCCATACTGCAATAACCAGTGCCCTTATGGAGGTACATACAAAATATGCTACAGAAGGTGATAAATTGGATTTTACAACAAGACTATAGTTGCAAAATTTCTGCACTGCAAGCTTACTGCTGTTCACATAGATACTGTCTTTTCCTGTCCTGTGTCAGTCATGAATAACCGAAAAGCAAGTGAAAAAGACTGTGCTCTTATTATAGCCGTGTTGTAATAGTTAACGGGGATGTGGTGAGAGGTTGCAAAACAATGAAAGAGCATGACGACAAGTCCAGTCCAGGGGTGTTCATTAAACAGTGATCAGGCTGTAGAATAAATGTCATAGTAACAGAAGCTACCTGTCAGTGACACCACACACCAATGGCTGCTGGATGAGGACACAGCAAAACACACACAAGACTGAGAAAAGCACATTAACACTAAGGTAGAAGTCTATCGAAAAGCAGCTGGAGTAATAAGTTAGTCCACAAAGTTCCGTATTCTTTTAACTGTAGCGGTAAGTGAATAGTTAGCTAGCTAACATTATGGCTCATTCAACCGGTGGGTGAAGTGAAGATATCTGGTTTGAACTCTCATCCAGACTTTAAGAGCCTCCTTACCTTCATTCGAGTAACTGCTTAAGTCGACTTTATTGTTTTGACACCACCGCAGCGCCGTCGCCTAATCTTGAGATGCAAAGTTCTGAAGCGCAGTAGAGGATATGGTTCTGTGTGTTTTACATCGACTGGTCGAGTTGGGAACTTCCCTCGGGGAATCCCCCTGCTCTGTAGACTTCCGCCTTCAGCCGGACCCGGCCTATCAGCGACGAGCGCGAGGAGAGCCGGGTGGTTAGCTGGTTGAGGGTTCTTCCAACCTACGCGTCTGCAAAACGACTGCTGTGCAAGTGAAAACTATAGCCAAACTAACATTATTATGTGCTCGTTTTACTCCATACTTCTCAACTAATATCACAGCGAGGCTATGCAAACGGTACAGCAGAACAAGACTGGACAAAACGAGCAAAAAACACTTTTATAAAAGTCTCTCCTGCAGGAAAACATTGGTCTACAACAGGGGGGTTAAACTCATTTTAGTTCAAGGCCCACATATATGATTTAATGCAAGGTAGATTAGTAAAATAATTACAAAATAGCCTATAATAATGACATCTCCATTTTTCTCTTTGTTTAAATGCAAAAATGTAAAATTAGATTATGAAAATGTGTCCTTTTATAAATGGGCCTAAATGTTAATAACCTGAACAACCTGAAATGTGAGGTGCAATTTTTAACAATATTATGCCTTATCATTCATGCATGAGCATTACAGATCACAGTGGATCTGGTGGATCTGCAAATGCACACAACATTTAGTAACAGGCATAATATTGTTAAAATTTGGGAGTTTGGAACTAAAATGAGTTTGATACCCTTCAACCTTTTGCATTTTGCAACTTCATCCCATGGGCTAGAACCTTCAGCGGGTCAGGTTTGGCCCACAGACCATGTGTTTGACACCCCTAATCTACAAGTTTTTTGAAATTATCTGCCTTTTACATACATTAATTAGGTGAATTGTAAAAACAAATGACAAAAGTGCTGGTTAGCTCATGTTTTCAATGTATGTGATTAAGTGTTATATACACTTATACACTTACACATAGTGGAAAAAAGGTTTTGGACACAATCTCAAATATTCATATGGAAATATTTGTGGAAAAATCTTTTGTGTTTCAAAAGGTGAGGCTGACAGACACAAACAAATGGAACTGATTTTTTAAATTCATTCATTCATTCATTCATTCATTTATTTTAATGTTAAGAAAAAAAATAAAACTAAATTCTTAACAGTTTCAACATGTCATGCCCTGGATATGTTTCATTATCTTGCTGAAGCATCCAGTTTTGACCTCAATGGAACAGAGCATGTGCAAAGGGGAGCATGTGGGTCTAGAGACAGGAACAATACTTGGCAGAGTTCAATGATTTAAGAGTGATTCTTAAGTCACTGACATCATGTCAGTTACAAAATGCACAAAAATGCATACAAATGCATGGGGTGTCCAAAAACTTTTTTCTATCGTTGTATATATTGGTTTATTTAAATAATAGATTTTTAGATGTTCCTGTAGAAATAACCTGAAATGTGAATGTATTGTGATGTGCAGACAGTGTTTTGAAGTAGATCTGGTCACTCTGAGGCAAACATTCCTTCTCAGTAAAACCCATTATCTTAATAATTCACACAATTTCACATTTTGACCTAAGACTTTTTCTTGGAAACTAAAACTAACAAGCATTTTTGACTTAATGTTTCTTTATTTGTGACTTAAACTTGGTAAAGTTTCACTACCTTATTCTGGAAGTTTTTTTACTCATAGACCAGTGAAATTTGCACTGCCATACAATTTAGACTCATGCAAAAGTCACAGGCCATCTTCAGGTTTGTTGTTTTAGCAAAGTTATAATGACCGCATATTTGCATTTCTCAGTCTCTGAATCAACATCTAGTATTGTACAAATGTCCTACATCAACATTAGGTTTCAGAAATACTTTATTGATAAATACATTACTAATCCCAGGACTGAAAAGTATATGTTGCAGTATGAACAGAACAAAGAGAAGACAAAGTGCAAAACAACAGCCATATATACAATAATGTAACACAATACATAGAGGACGACTCCAAATGAACAAAGTGATGCTCTGGGACATTCAGCAAGAAGCTTGATGTAATGTACCACATGATTATTTGAGAAAACTTCCAGTCAGTTGACCCCAGAGAGTTCTAGAGGTACTAAATCCAACTTGAGGTCACACTGAATACTGAGTTTTAGAAGCCACTGAATGCATTTCCTGCATTTGCTTGTTAGATCTTAACAAAGATAATGAGAACTAAATATGCATATTCATTATCACCTATACAAAAACAACAAAGCTGAAGGTAGTCTAAGACTTTGGAAAGTCCAGTATTTTTAGTGAAAAAACAAGAAAAAACATTCCTCTGGGGTATTAGGGTAGGGGTGTCAACCTCATTTTAGTTCAGGGGCCACATACAGCCCAATATGATTTAATGTGGGCCGGACCAATAAAATAATAACATATAAATAATGTCAACTCCAAAGTTTTCTTTATGGTTTGAGTGAAAAATGTAAAATTACATTATGAAAATGTTTAAATCTACAAACTACCCTTTAAAAAATGTGAATAACTTGAACAACCATGAAAAAAAGTCAATTTCTTAAGGGAAAAAAAAGTGCAATTTTATCAATATTATGCCTCTGTTTATCATTTACACATGGTCATTACAAATTACAGATCATGGTGGATCTACAAATACACAAAACATTTACTAACAGGCTGAATATTGTTAAAATTACATTTACTTTTATCAAGACATTTCAGGTTGTTCCTATTTGTTAAGGTTATTCACATTGCTTGCGAAAAGATAGTTTGTAAATGTAAAGATTTTTATGGAATTTTACTTTTTCACACTAAAACAAAGACAAGCTAAACCAAAATTGTCTGTATGTCTCTTAATATCTTCAGTGTAATATTTATATTTTACTGATTCATCCCGTGGGCCAGATTGCACCCTTTGGCGGGCTGGTTTTGGTCCACAAGCCGCATGTTTGACACTGGTGTATTAGGGGCATTAGTCTACTGAACTGTGTAGCACATGTGTCTTCAAATCTACTTGCAGATAAGGAAGATGACAGGATGAACTGCTAGATACACTTTCTAAGCCCCCATACTTTCACGAATGAACAGAGAAACACGGAACTGATTTTAAAGAACATGAAAAATGAAAATAAGCTGCACCAAAGTCATTGAAAAGGCCACATAATAACACCTTCATTTAAAAACCACATCACTTGTACTTACTCAGCTGAGCGTCTCTCCATGTCTCTTGCCAGGACGTTGAAACCACTTTGCAAAGAAAACTGAACAACAAGGAATTTCCAGTTTTGATTTCCCCCTCTGAGTATACTGTATTTACTTGCCACATAAAAAAAAAAAAACACACCAGCAATGAAATAAAAACAAAATTAAATACATAATTGACCGCTGTCCTGCAAAATTCTGCAGATTTACATGTTGATAGTGCATGTATACAATTGTCGTTAAATTAAAATTCATATATTATCAAAAAAAATATACATTCTGTGTTACATAACCAGACAGTTGAAGGACAAATTGTTAACCAGTTAGTAGAGGTGTGCTTTGATGAGCTACAATGCCCTCTGCTGATGTATACGGTTAAAAAAAATCAAGTGTGGTCCCGATGTTTACCACAGACGATAAAGTTCACATTGTGGTTAAGATTCAGTGTCTTATTAGCTGCATGTTATGTTAAGTGATGTTAAGTCCATAAGAAGTCAGCAAGAACCAAAGACTGAAATACACAGTCCATGATAAGAACTGTCAGGACTAATATGTGGTGGGAGTTTGATTTTTTTATTATTTTTTTGTCATTATTTTGAGTTATTAGAGTTATTATTATTAAACAACAGCACTAATACCCACTGTTAATTAAGTTAAAGTTTTATAACTGCTTAAGGTTTGGGCTTAAGACATAAACTGACCGATCATCAATACCCAAATTGCTTATTTTTCAAGAACAATCTGATTATTTCTATCATTTTATGCAGTTTTGGTTTGTGTTTAGTTCAGTTTCTATCACTATTTTGGGTTTTCACCCCAGTATGAACCCAGTCATTTACATTCCTGCAAATCAACATTGTTTTAACATTGTTTTATGCAGACATGCTGTATGGCAACACATGGTTAAGTTTCAGGTTTCTGAACTGTGACACCTCTGGCTTTTATAGGAACCAGTAGATGGCAGCTAAGAGTGACTTACAGAGAACAAGGGTCCATTAACAAAGACCTGTTTTCTTTTACGCCCATGCAACCCAATAAGAAAGGTCATGTTTAATGATGTGTATATATTTTCAATGTGTAATTTTGATCATTCATTTGCGTTTTGTTTCGTCCTTTTATTTCTTCATAACTAGACATTGTCATTGACACTGACTGAAGTGCAAATAACTGACATTATTAAAAGTATTTCAGAATCCATCAAATGGTTAATACATTTAAATTCTGCATTATTTAAAACACAACTCATACCCATCTGGGGATGTTAAAACATTTTCTCTTAATAATAACACTTGCAAATGGATTTTTCTCAATTTCATGCAATGTCAAGTATTTCTCTCAAGTGAACACTGAAGGAAAGTGGTATCATTTACTACAGTTCTGGTACTGTTTATGATCAGTGATGTCATTTTACGTCTGAAGTTATTGTGTGTCTGTGTCCGGGGGCTGTTCCCTCACCATTACCAGGAGGCGAAGGTTAAGGAAAGCACATGTTATTTAACACAGTATATACCTATCTGTTTTATCTGTTATTCCGTGGTGAAATGAACTTTTACTCAAGTACTTATTTGAGTTAGTTGAAGAAGAAGAATTTTTATTCATTAACACACTGAAATTGACCATCTGCCTTTAACCCATCACTGGTTGAACATACAGGAACACACCACACACTGCAGAACAGGAGCAGTGGGTGGCCATGTCAAGCGCAAGTGGAGCAAATGAGAGGATAAGTGCCTTGCTCAAGGGCACATCATCAGCAAACGATTTCTCTGCAAGTTCATGGAATTGAACCGGCGAGCCATGGGTAGTTCCATTTTATGCATAGTTCTACTTCATTTAGAGGACAATATTGTACTCTGTACTCCATTATATTGGTCTCACACCTGTAGTTACTTTTCAGAATACAGTTCTATCTATCTATCTATCTATCTATCTATCTATCTATCTATCTATCTATCTATCTATCTATCTATCTATCTA
>JAPQRQ010000015.1:23535748-23568981 GCA_037367365.1 Apogon talboti
TGCCTCGCTCCATCTGTACAACAGTACTCATGAGAAAATCAGCAGAGAGCTGGAGGGGTGTCGTTTTATTCTGCAACTACAGACATATATGGTTCAGTCGAACCAAGTAGGAAAAAAATCGGAAGAAAATCGTAAATCGAATTTTTCGTGAAAAAATCTGAGGTTTTATTTTTAGGCCAGATCGCCCAGCCCTACTTTCTGCCTCAAAAAATCTGCTGTTGCAGGCTCACATATTTGCGATCAAACTGTGTAGATTTGCTTCTTAGATTTTAAGTCTCATTCACCTGCTTCATTTCCCTGTCCACCCCAGCCACCTGTTGCCACATCGTCACACCCGATGGCTCCGCCCAGTCCGAGCACCAACAGCAGCACCAACAACAGCAGCAGCAGCAGCACCGCAGGCTGGGAACAGCTCAGCAAAACAAACCTCTACATCCGAGGCTTGTCCCCTTCAACCACCGATCATGACCTGGTCAAGCTCTGTCAGCCGTGAGTACCACACTTCCCCTGTTCATTAACAGCTATTGATCAGACTTTGAGGGTTAGACCTACACAGTTTCATGTCTAGTGTGGGTCATTTTTTTAAACATGACATTGGAAAAAGTATAAAACGGGTTATAAAAACTAACAAGTAAGGTATTAAATTATATGTACTTTTACACCACAGTTATTTTCATGGTGGGTCATAAAATTGCTTTCCCAGTGTCTGTGTGGGTTCTCTGCATGTATTGTGGCTTCCTCCCATCATCCACAGACATGCACTGATAGGTTAATTGGTCACTCTAAATGGCCCATAGATTTGAGTGTGAGAGTGAATGGCTGTATATGTCAACCCTGTGATGAACTGGCGACACATCTAGAGTGTACCCACCTTCGCCCATAAGTAGCAGGTATAGGATGGATGGATGGACGAACGGATGGGCAAACAGATGGATAGATGGATGGATGGATGATAAAATTTACATGGTGGTGTTTATTATGTATAACTGTAGCTACGACTGGAGATGTATGTTACCAGCATTGGTATTATAAACACATAAAATACCTTTATTTCAATATCATGTTCTTTAGAATAGCAGTCCAGACAGTTTCCACAACAGATTGTAATGGTAAATGATCTACAGATGTTACTAATTACAGTAACAAAAGCTTTGTTCCATTAAAGGAAATGACTCAGGTGAGCCAATATGCAATTGCTGAAATCCTGAAACTGATGCACCTAAATGGAATGTGGCCATTTCACTGGCATCACTTACTCTTAAGGTTTTTTTTCTGTTACTCATCAAGCGTGAGAACAGCCCATCGCAAAACAAATTAGAGAATGAAATGAAAACTAGTCTTCAAGACAACACATGGACTGAGAATATGAGCTACTTGACAGCATGTGAGACGCATCTGCAGAGTTTTTCTACATCTTGTGTGGACAGAGGACAGATACTGTCAGTACTGAACTCATCCACAGCCTTCATTGTGGAATGAATGCTTTATATTTGCCAAGCAGAGACCACCTCGGTGCCTCTGAGATTTTATTTGCTTTTCTTTCTGAGGCTCCGTCTTCACAATGTGATACTGACTTTGCAACACAAAGACTTTCATATCGTTCTTTTACTATTTATAGAATGTATTGTAAAGTGAATATGGCCTCGGCAGTATGATACGTCTAAATTATAAGTAAAGATTTAGACATACAGAAGAACAAGAAGAATCAGGATTTTCTCTGAACAGTTATTTTTATTTTTTGTTTTTTGTTTTATCACACCAATGCTACTGCCACACAATCAGGACACATTATTTAAGTTGCTTTGGCTAACAGTAGCATTATAAAAATGTAGTATGCAGGGACTTCCTATTTTTGCGTACAAATTCTCAGAGATCACCCCCAAATCACATCAAGTAACACTTTTTTTTTAGCTACAGTACATAACCATATTCTTAATGATACAGTACAAGAACATTTGCTCTTGCCACGCGATGTACTATTAGAGTCCAGATAAGGGAGGTTGTAAGGTCATGATCCTTCACCCAGTTGAGCATTTAGCCTAATCCCTGGCTGAAATATCCTCCTGTTCGACCACACGGTACGTCATGGCCTTTATCATGGTCAGTATAGATGCATTTGGCCTGAATGTCTGTACAGTAACACATAAAAGAAAGATGTCAAAAAGATGTAAAGTTTCTGTGTACAGTTTACCAGTTTTAATATAAATAAATGTAAAATTAAAAGAATAATTGCATGCCATAACTTTGAGTACAGAAGGCTTTTGATGTAAAGACATAAGTGGCAAGCCAGTGACCAAAATTGTCTGTCATGGTTCTGTGTAATGTTTGATAGAGTGGTTTTGTTTGCCTAAAGAAAAAGGGACTGTTTCACTTTATACACACTTAGTGGGGATTTTCAGCACCAAATGAAAACCGCTTCCTGTTTCTCATGTTTTTACAATGATGTCATAGATTCTTGCTCAACCCGCCCTCTTTGTGTGTTTTATAACTGGTACTGTCTGGTGCATAATCCAGCTAACAATACCTCGCCTTTCTGTTCCTGCTCTATAGGTATGGCAAAATTGTATCTACAAAGGCCATTATGGACAAGACTACAAACAAATGTAAAGGTGTGTGTTGTTCTTTTTTTCCCCTCTTTGCAATGCTGCCCTACTGTCTCTCCCTGTCTGGTATAATTATGTATCAACAAATGCCTTGAGGGATAGACAACACCTCAGTATGAGAGAGAATTTCACTTCAACACTTTCCCAATATTGGCAGGCACCCAGTGGGTGAACTTCATCCAAACTTCGACTCATTCAGCAGCTATGCAGCTGTATCAGAAGTGCCAAGCAAGTCAGGAAACACACAGCCACTCATGTTATTTCAAGCCTCAGCCCTTGTCTGTTAGTGTGTCATTGCTACGGGTAATTCCTGAATATTATCAAGAACTAGCAGTAATAAAGAGCACTCACATGTTAATGTTAGCACCTATGGCAGCTGCAGAGAGTGCCAGTGACTATAGGATTACCCTTTCTGTACCTCTCAGGACAAAGAACTGTCCTGGACCATGAATGTCATGCCGGTATCTGCACTCTAAGCACTTTTCTACCTCTTGTCACGCACAGACTCACACTAAAGCACAATGAAGTACACATTGTGCATTGTGCTGCTGGCTATATATTAATATAGTCTTAATTGCGCTACTTGTCTTCGCAGGATATGGCTTTGTTGACTTCGACAGCCCTGCAGCAGCTCAGAAAGCTGTGACTGCCCTGAAGACGACTGGTGTCCAAGCTCAGATGGCAAAGGTGAGGATTCATTACAGTCTAATCCTGATATCACATCCATACAATGCGCCCACTAACTCTGTTTCTCCGCCATCTGGCTGGTCAGGCAACTTAACCTAATCCTTTTGGTGTTAAATAACAGGACAGTATTCTTTGACTGCAGGGTTTCTGCTGCCCATTGCATAGTCAGTCAGTGCTGTAGACTGCTAAGTGTATCTTCAATCCCGGAACTGAATTACAAAGGGAGCATTTACTTCAAAAAATTTAAAGAAGTTTAATTTCATATCTTTTTTTTTTTTTTTTTTTTTTTTTTAAGAATTTGCAAAAATGGTTTTTCCTTACAGTTTGGTGCATCAGACGAGCACTTTGTGGCATCATGATTTGCGCATGTCTCTTGTTATTATATGTGTTTAAGAGGGAAAAGCATAAAAACTATAAAGATATGTTAAGACGGAATGATGATATATTGAGCTGAATTTTCTGAGGTTTCCCTATTTGTGGCAATCAGTTTTGCCTGTGAGGACGAGGCCTTAAATAAAAAGATGTTGTTGTTGGAAACGGATAATAAATACACAACTGGAAATGTGTGTTCTTGTGTATAAAAATCATTGTTATAAAGCTGATATTTGAGCGAAAATTAGTAGTTATGATATTACCAGTGGAGACATTATGTGTTTTTTGTTTATAAGAGTCTTAAGTTATCTTCTTTTTTCTTTTTCTATAGGGAAGACAGCTTTTCTGAGCCTCCTCTTTTAAATATATGTGTGCTGAAATATACATGTATGGTTTATAACACTTTCATTGAACACATCCAATAGGGGGCCTGGGGTGAGTGAGCAAAGATATAGAGAAATAGCTCATCTCATACATAAATAACCAGCGTAAGCAAGTGCTAGCTTTGAATCAGATCAAACTGTAACATTTCCTATACATTTACAATTACCCTATACACATGTACATGTTTGATGGTTTCCAAAGCTTTTCTTTCAGCTGGCTGCATCCATCCAGGGTTTAGAAAGGTTTCAGATGAGAATAGTGCTGATAGTCAAACTATGGGCGTAGTGACTCAAGTTGCAGTGTGCTGACAGCAGGATGACATACTAGAAAAGGTATCCAAAGTGATGGTGTGCATCTAAACTTGTAGAGAAGCAGAGACTAATCCTTTTGTCCCCTCCACCAGTAGTATTCCCAGCCAACTCTAGAAATTTCTCATTGTAAATAAATATCTTTTACTCTTAAGTTTTCACAGTGTTGCATCGATGGCTTTTTTTTTTTTCTAAAAGTTATATTATAGAGTTCTGTCTGCTGTTCTGATACAGTGGCTTTAACTATGGCTGTGTTATTCGTACATCTGAACTTGGTGACATTAAAAAAGGAAGTAAATAATTGTGTGTTGTTATGGCAACAGGAACAAGTTGGGGAAATTCGTTCCCACACAGCACTAAGAAAGAACCCTTGGCCTCGTTTCCACGTCTGGGGATCTGTAGAGTGTCTTGACATGCCTCTGTGCACCTATTTTACTTTTTTAATTAAAATAGAGCAGCTTTGAGGGGCATGGCCAAGTTTAATCTTTGCATTGTGGAAGGTGAATTCAGTCAGCTTCATTATTCTCGCAATTGCTGAAGCTTGTTCACCCTTAATGGACTTTCTGACAAAGGTCCGTGTACTTTTATTAAGCTGCGTAGTTTACATTTATATAAAAGCAGCAACGTTTGCTATTCTTTCTTGAGATCAGAAATTCGCAGTGCAATCTGTTGATCAGCAGGATAAATCTGGGTGGGGGAAGTGAAAGACCAGCACTTGCCCTTCTCTCATTACATCCGTCATACCACCCTTGAGGAAGAGTAATGCTTTAATACCCAATGCGAGTTGCTCAGTGGTCAAAACAGATTCAGACTTGTCAGTCCCCGTGTGAAAATAATAGTGAAAGGAAAAGAACACTTTTGTATTGAAATGGTCCATAACAGTCAACAAACACCATCTATATTGAGTGTTTTTGCAAGCTAAAAACATTTGGAATCACAAAAGGGCAAAGAGCACATTATTTTGTGCAAGACTGGAATGTTTTTTTTTACAGTATCTCATTCTTCCACTTGTCACTAGTAAGTCATAGGTAAAACACCCCCCTCTCTCAAATGTACTTCACTTCCTCAGCTTCTCACCAACAAGCTTGCACTAGTCACAGTTAATGACTAACTAGATGTGAAGTGGACCCATTCAATGCGAGAAAACATTACTTCCTCGTCGTATTTCTGTCCAGTTAGTCTCTCTCAAGAGCAGAGCTGCTGGTCGGCTTATTGCATCAATAAAACATATGGTCATTCTTACCTTACCTTCATCCGCTCATTGAATAAATCACAAGATTTCTCTTAGAATTTTAACTATGTGACCCTAAAGACCAGGCCGATTATAGGAGTTGCATTTAAGTAATACAGCTTTACCACCAAACGCCCAAAGCAAAGAAACATAGGTGTGTTTGTGTTTACAGTTGAGTTATTAGACCCATCCCTCACTCCATTAAGCTAAACATACCCCATAGGTTTTGTTGCAGAGCAGATTGGGGCTTGTTCATTCTCCTCTAATAGTGAAATGTTGATTCTTCTGTCAGTGTATTACTTTTAGTAATCCAATCTGTCCCTGTAGCTGAGTCTGAATGTGACACAACGCTGATAAATATTAATGTGGAGAACGCCGTTCCCCGGGGACTCGTGGCTCTGTCTTGTGTTTCCGCTGATGCTATTAAAAAGCAGAAATAAATCAGCTGATATGAACCATAGGCGGTTATGATCTGTGTGCATATCTGTATTTATTACTTTTCACATTTTGCCTTTTTTCCTAAAATCCCCAAATGAGACAGAGAAGAAGAAGCAGGGGTAAATAGAGTCATGATAGGGCTGGGTTCCATTTTAAGTGTACCTAATGTTTATCCACCTCTCTAGGGATCAATTGTATCGAACAACAAGAAAATATCTGGATTCCTCCTCTCTTATTATCTCTCTTTTAGCAATATTTTCTTTTTCCCCATACAGCAACAAGAACAAGACCCAACGAACTTGTACATCTCCAATTTGCCCTTATCTATGGATGAACAGGAGTTAGAGAACATGCTGAAGCACTTCGGCCAGGTCATATCCACACGCATCTTAAGGGACTCCAGTGGAGCCAGCAGAGGTGTAGGCTTTGCCAGGTCAGATACTTTTTATTCATTATCATTGGAATTATAGATTTGTACAACAGAGTGCATTCTGTCATGTGTGTCTGTGTGTTATGGTGTGGTATGTGATTATAATTTGCCAGATTCTGTCATGGTCAAAACATCACTTTGCACAAATACAAGGTTGTTTTTAAGACGCTTGTTGACTTCTTGTCGTAAAAACTCCTCGAAGTCATTTTATTTCTATTAAAGTAACGCCTGGAAAAACACAACATATGTTGTCAATAACATGGCATCTAGATGAGTTCATGTATGTACAAATAGAATACATTTAATCACAGTGGTAAGGCAGGTTTGCATTAGTCATACTGGACTGTAATACCTGACGGGCAAGACCCAGGTCATAATTACCTGAACTCTATTATAAAGTGACACAGGAGTGTTTTGATGTGTAGGTGTGCCGTAAAAGTCTGTAGGGCCCATTTTGACAACTGCACAACTTGATTCCACGAATACACCCACACCTGAGCTTGAAGACCAAGAATTTTTTTTTTTTTTTTGAATCACTCTTTTCTGCCCACGTAGAGAGGAAACCGTTCTTGAAAAGCACCTTTTTACCCTTGTCCCTGCATCCATGACTGATGTAGCTCTGTACTTTCTCTAACTTCAGGATGGAGTCAACTGAAAAATGTGACGCAGTTATTTCTCACTTCAATGGAAAGTTTATCAAGACCCCTGCAGGCGTACCAGGTGAGACACACTGTAATTACTGAAATGTAAAATTATCTAGTTTATCTTCAGGATATTTTATAATAAATGCAGCGTGCTTAGTGTTACAGAGACTTCAGGCAGTGTATTCATACTGCATCTATTAGGAGTATGTGAGTCTGTGTAGGTTCCTTTACACTTCTGAACCACGATCAGATTTACATTAACATATCAACATCCTATCAAACAACTGTTAACTTTGCACCTTAAATATTTGTGCCAATTCAATCCCTTTTCAGACTTCAACTAAGCTTTTAAAGTCACTTTTTTCAGTGTTTTGTAACTCAGGGGAATTTTTCCTCCAGACAGAACAGTTTCATCTCTGGGATGTTGGTTGGCTTCATGCATCAACTTCCTGCTTCATGCTCTTCCACATTTCTCCTTTTCAGATTATTGCATTTCTTCTGATTTAACAGCTCCACAAATTGTCATTAAAGTAGTTTTCTATCTGCATCTGTATGTTCTGTATCTAGTAAATTAGCCCCTAAAAATTACACCCCCTCACAGCTATAGTTCATAGATGGATAAAGGCTCTTATGGAGGAATAGAGTAATCAGTTGGTGCTAAATATAACACTTTGGACTCGTCCTTCCACAGAATGTTCTTCCAATAGCATCTGGCATATATTGCATTACACATGGCATTTATTAAACCATGTACATACATATACAGCCATGGTTTCCTCCCCTGCAACTTGTGCACAATTGTTGTTTAGCCCCCCCCTGATAAGTGGACTCACAGACACTGATCCAACACAGCAGACAGAGGCCTTTTGTCTCCAAGACATTACCCTGGCATTACCCCTTTCACTGTTACATGCCCTGCGTGTGATGTGAGCTTTGTTGTGTGACCACTCCAGGGTAACATTGGTGTTGAATCCTCTCTGTTTGTACACCATCTGACAGTGGATTGTTTGAGACTAAACTCTATAAAAATGGTTCTGTATTACTTCCAGTATGTTTTATTCTAAGGTATTTGATAGTGAAGGCCCATATTTCTGTTCTATGGTTAAGGTTTGGTGTTCCAGACATCCAACTGATTATCATTCCACTGGTTGAAATAGTTCACTTATATCCCCTTAACCTCCTAAGACCAAGCTATGGGTTTCCTGTCCAGGTTTGTGGCTAAGAGTTTCACAGCTTTACATTCCATAAAAATAAAAAAAAATGCATCTGAAAAAACTGTTGCATCATGATGTCTCCAATATAGGCAATTAGTAAAAAGCCTAACAAGCCAAAACTTGTCCTTCCCTGGGTCTCAGGAGGTTAAAAATGAACTGATGATCTTAAAAGTTCACATTCTTTTTCCACATATTGAAGAATTATATTGATATATAAATGAATGAAGTTTTTGTGTCATTTGCTTAATTCCTTTATCTAGTCTTAGCACTTGTGCACTGATCTGATCACTCTGTTTTAAGTTCTATTTATAGAGAAAAAGAGGAAATTCTAAAAGGTCCACAGACTTTCAAGCACCAGTGTATAGTCAGTCCTAAAGTAGCAGAACACAGACAAAGAAAAAGAGAGAGCTGTCTTCTGTGGCCTCTGCTCCCACTCTAAGCTTTTTAATTGGATTATTAGACTGAAATAGTCTGTGCTGGCTTTGACTCCTTTAGGAAGGGGAGGGGATTACAGCTCCACAGCTGCCAAATTAGATGTCTGCCTTTCCACGCTGACTAGCGAATGTACAATCCTAGGCTTTAGGTAGTGATTGACTCTAGACCAAGCGTGACAGACGGCACTGTCTGAGTGACTTTTGATCATTCTTTTCCATTTTTCTCTTCAGCACCCTCTGAACCCTTGCTCTGCAAGTTTGCAGATGGCGGACAGAAAAAAAGACAAAGTCAAAATAAATTTGCCCAGAATGGTCGAGCTTGGGCGAGGGATGGTGACACCAGACTGGTACGTGCCCAGGACTGGTTCAGTCCACGAGTAATGAAGAAAAATTCTCGAAAGAATAAGCAATTTAGAAAAGCATTATTGTCGTGTGTTGCTGAAATGTCAATTATAAGACTACTTTCCAAACATCAAAGTTTGTGCTGTTCATTATTAAGTATATTCAGGATTTTTTGTTGCAGTATTCTTTGTGTGTTTCTTCATTTGTACTAAGCCTGTGTCTTCTTTCCAGGCTGGAATGACACTCACATATGACCCCAATGCAGCAGCTCTGCAAAATGGGTGAGCTACAAAAATGAATTTAATTGCAGCATTGTGGTCGATACATTTCACTGTACTTTACTGACTTTGTTTTTATCTTAAAAATCTTGTGTTGACAGATTTTTCCCACCAGCGTACAGTATTACCAACAGGATGATCGCTCAAACGTCCATGTCTCCTTATATGTCTCCAGTTTCAACATACCAGGTCTGATACCATCTCTGTCTGTAGCTTTGATATTCTAACAAAGAATACCTCAGCTTTAACGTTCTATTTATTTTCAGTGCTCTGTGTACTATGTGTTGATGTAGTGTTTATGTTCATGATGTTCCAGGTGCAGAACCCATCCTGGATGCCTCATCAGCCCTACATTATGCAGCATCCAGTAAGAGCAAAACTCATCTTCTTTTAATCAGTATTTTTAACATCATCGCCCCTTTGTTTTTGCAATTTCATAATATTTTGCACTGTGGTTATAGCAGAATTGAAACATTTTTCTCAAAACAGACAAGCACAATATGGGAGCGCTGTAGTTACACATAAGGTGACTTTGATCCCGGAGAATCTACAGTACTAAAGAGTCTGTATAAGGATGTTTAAATGAGAGGCTCCACACATAGAGAGCTGTGTATTGCTGACAGATGCCGTTTATTTCGGAACAGATTGGTTTGAACAGACCAGAACAGAACCTTTTTTTTTTTTCTTTTTTTTTTTCGCCCTGAAATCGAGCCAACGTAGATAAAAAAAAACAGATGCATCAGACCAGCCAGTACTCATTTTCACCTGCTGTGGGCATAAAATGTGAAGTTTGAGATTACTCAGCTTCTCTTTGCAATGAAATCGAACTCCAGGCCCACAGATACGTTTTCAGTTTTCTGATAGCCTGCATAGCTCCTGTGACTCTCAGTCAGCTTTAGTCACTTAGTTTTTAAGTATATTTTAGTTTTACAGAGCAATAATTCTTTGTATATGTTCCAGATGCGCACAGTTATCTCACCTCTTCTGACTTGCCTTCCAGGGAACAGTGATATCACCCTCTATGGACCCATCTATGTCACTGCAGCCTACTTCTATGATGACCCCCCTCACTCAGCAGATGAGTCACCTCTCTCTAGGCAGTGCAGGAACGGTGAGAAAACACTGCATAGGAGCGGAAATGTGTTCACATTTTATACATCATCTTTATGTTGTATGACTCCATCTTATCTTCATTGTGCAGTTTATGGCAGCCAACACAGCTATGCAAGGACCCTTTATCCCCCAGTATGCACAGATGCAGACTGCAACCGTTTCTGTAGAGGTAAGAGCAATGACATCAGTGTAGTCTCACTGCAAAGTATAACTTCTCATTGCTGGCAAAAGATTGTGATTATCCTTTCCTTTCTATTTTTTTCACCCCTTGGGTTGAGAATGAAGGAAAATAACATAAACATTGTATATATGTTATGTATACATATATAATAAGTGTACATTCCTACCAAATCAACCCACAATCCCTCCCTCTTTCCATCTACCCATCCTTTCCATAGACCCACCCACACTTCTGCTCTTCCACCCACACATCAGGTCTGACTGTCAGTTATTTACATTATGCGTAAAAGGGAAAAGAGGAATAAAGACAAAATCATAATAATACATTTACATACACATTCATATACAGTACTGTGCAAAAGTCATAGGCCACCTCGAGCTTTGTTGCTTTTGCAGGGTTGAAATAAACATACATATTTATTTCTCATTCTCTTTTCTTCTGATACAGTAAGAAAATACAGGAAACATGTACACAGCCTTAAAAGACACACAAAAAACTGAAATAAATGGGTTCTAAAGGTTAAAGTTACTATTTAGTGTGACCCCTGACCTCATGACAAGAAGCAGCACAAACAATTAGGAACGTCTGACACGTGTTAAATGAAACCTGCTATAAAAACAAAAAAAAATAATGCCATAAATCCCATATTGTCTGAAGAAAACAGTTAAAAACATGTCACTCTAAATACTACCTTTATTGTTTATAGAAGCTGTTTTTTCGCAAAAGTTTTGTTTTTAGTGCTATACATACTTCACATACAGATTGTATCTTAATACAGAGACTGAGAAATATATATGTGTGGTTATTAGAACTTTATTAAACCAACATTGGACGAAGACTTTGCACTGTACATATATACACATACATGTACATATATTAATACATAGGTAATACACAATGTAAATACTACAAAGAAATATCCCACAGGTTAAACATAAAAAAGGTGGATAGCCAATAATCTTGGTACAAATAAGAACACCAACATCAGAAATCATGTCTGGCTTATATGTGACAGATAAATTAATTTTCTTTTCTTTTCCCTTCCAGGAAAATGGTGCACAGTCAGTGGATTCCTCCGGCAATCATTCTCCATATGCCTACCAACAAACCAAGTAGTGCTGAGGTAACATTTGGACAAAAGCTACAACAATCATGTCTCCACACACGCAATGGATGCGAAGGAGCATTTACTGTTTTGCACAGGTTCTGCAACAGTTGTTTAAATAACACATTTTTTTTGGTATCATTTTCAGAAAGACTATCTGAGTTCATTTGAATTCTATATAAAACTTTTGGAAAAGTTTTATTTTCATACAAGAAAACGTTTATTTTTTACCAAAGCTCATCACAGGATACAAGGAAGAATTATGTAACTTAGTTGTTCAAGGTGCATAATGGTAAATATGTCTCTTTTTTTTTTCTTTTCTTTTTTTTTTTTTGGAAGATTTATTCAGCCCTGGCATTTTGAAAATGGTGTTTTGTGCTTGCTGTGTGAGTGTTGCTATGGTGAAGTGTTAAGTGTATATATATATTTTTTTTTTGTAAAGTGATTTCTCTTAGTGCTCTAGATTGATCAAGCTGTCTGATTAAGATTTGCCTTAATAGAAATAGTTTTCATACCATGTTGTACAGACCACCACAGAGACTGGCAAAGAGAAAACCATGTACAAAGAAAGCTCTGGCTGGAAAATCAGCGATAAAGAACTTTTTTTCAAAATCTATGTGTAAATTAATAAAAGATGAATAGAAGTTTTAGGGAAAGTGTTCTTGAATGAACAGACTCTACATCTAAGGAGTTAATTGGATGTAGTATTTATTTAGTAATAAGACCCTACGTGTTTCTGGATGTTGGAATGTGATAGAAACTTTGCTGGAAAATGACCTTTTGATTCTTGCCTGTTTTGATTACTTGGTATTGTAAAGTACTTAAAACTCAACTTGGGACGGTGGGACGGGCTCATGATGGGATGGGATATTTTTTCATTGGTTGTGTTTTTGTCTTTTTTTTTGAGTGATGTCAGTTGTTGTTTTAAGGGTGTGTCTTTTTCAGTTTTATTTGAAAAAAAAAGAAAACTAATAGGAAAATGTGGACTTATGATTGTGCAAAAACTCATCAAAGCCTTGTACTAGAAGTAGACAAAATGTCAGTATGTTTGGGGGTAAAATGAGATGAAATATGTGTATTTTATTGCACCTCACTCTTTGATAGGAAGCAAAACAACTTGGCACTTTCAACTGTAGTTTACTCCACCAAAGACTGTGAGCTAGTACACAGAGGAAATGGCATCGTTTGTCTCCTTAACCAGAGCTCTGCAGACTCGATTGCAATTTGGACAGTGTGCCTTTTTTGTACATTTACATTGGTTTTCATAGGTATTATTACTACAGTTTGGACACGCAAGCATGAAGGAAGGCCTGGATCCAACAAGTGCCACAGATTCACTTCATAAATACCGAAGAAAGATTTGAGATTTAGTTCAAACAAACAAGACTCTTCACACTTTTAAGATAATGCTACAGTTGTATTTTGACCTAACGTGGCATGGCACTAACAATGGTGGTTTTAATAAAATCAGATTCTTTTATCAAGGTGGATTCACGCAGGCTTTTGATTATGGTGTCCTTAAAAAGGAGCCTGTGGTTCAACCTGATGGTCAGTCAGACCAGATGTCTACCTCAGAGTTTGTTTCCTCTGTATTAGGCCGGGTTAGCAGGTCCAGCCCGCCCTTCCAGACCAAATGCCATGCTCAGGAGCTGGCCACGAACAGCTGTTTCCTTTCAGGTTGTTTTAATACTTTTTGATTTTCTTCAAACCTATTTTTCTATTATTTGTTAATGTAACCATTAGGGAGATGACTGTTTTTTACTCATGTTCACACATTACGTTTTATAGTTTCGAAAAAAGCTGCTGCTTGTGTGATAATAGATTCCAGAGTATGATATAAGTGTCTAAAACCAACATGGACAAAGCATTGTGGTGTTCACTGGATCTGAGCCCCTTTAAACAAACATGTTTGTCGCTTTGTCTCGGGTCTGGTCAAACTCGCAGCAGCGTTTCCCCTGTAGTTATCTAGGGTTCTGTAGAAACATAAAGGGCCGTTGTGATTTTACTTGATTTTTCTGTGTAATACCTGAGACTGAGAAGTAATACTGTCTTGTAAGGTTTATGCTGCTAAGTGGTGTTTGAACAAAGTGCCAATAGTATCTGGGTCAAGAGTTGCAGAGGTGCATCAAAGACAATTTGCTCATATAACTAACCACCGTGTTAAACAGTCATTAAATTATATGAAAAAGTTCTAATTTATGAAGATTTTTGTACAAACAGCTTGAGGAAATAAGAGATTTTCATAGAACTATATGAAAGTTTATTGTTTTTATTTTTTTTACTTGTGCCACACAATTGCCAGTGGTATCTTGTATGTACAGTTTAAGGAATGTTTCCTGTGTATTTGTTTTTGTTTTATAGTGTTTGTTAAGCCAAAGACTTTTTTCAGCAGATTGTTGCCTATGGTTTGTTCCGTTCACTTCTTTGACATTTTTTGAATAAAATTTGTAAAAAGTGAATGGGTGTTTGTTTCTATTTGTCGGCCCTGCAGTGAACCGGTGACGGGTCCAGGGTGTACACCGCTTTCATCTGATAGTATCTGGGATAGGCTCCAGCATCCCCAACACCCTCCAGAGGATTAAACGCTTACGGAAAATGAATGAATGAATTTTTTGAAGGTTTCAGCTGTTGTTGATAGAAGTCTATTCTTCTCCAGTAAGAAGATTTACTTTAATGCTACCGCTATAGTAGGAGCCTGTTTTCCTGTTTACTTAAGTATGTTGTAACACTGCAGTGGAAAACAGGACAAATTGGATAACAAAAACTTCATTTGCTACTGAAGGAAAAACATCTGCTCTTGACTAAGGTCCTAGAGTCCAAACTTTTGAGCAAACATTTAAAAAACATTAATTCTGCCAATGTTGTGCCAACGTCTTTGTATTAAATATCCAGTCTGAAGATAATATGTGCTTAAATGGTCAAATGTACTTATTTCTATAGACATCAAGCCCAATGAAGAATAAATCTAAGTGGCAAAGCCCATCAGCTTGGCTTCATATTGCACCAAAATGTTTCAGACGCTTTCTGCTTGTGGGTTTTGATTGATTGATTGATGGATTGACTGACTGATTGTTTTTTTAAATGGGACAGTTCGTATTATTGAACATTTACACGTAAATACAAGAGATTGTAGCCATACAACTAATTTCCATCTCGAGTCCCATCGGCAACAAAGCTTACAAATAACATGATACAATAACTGAACAAAGACATACAAAAAAAAAAACAAGCAACAACACATAGTGCACACAAACTGACAGACAGTTGTTCGCTGCAGAAACCAACAGTAATTGCCAACATATTTAGTATCCGGTTTCCATTTCAGAAATATCTTGATCAAATCATCTTCCACGCACCCCAAACTGGATGGGAAGAAAAATCAAGGTGTGAGAAGAGGAATGTTCTTAGCGTGTCTTTAACTAGTTAATCAGAAACTGGGGCTTTATCGTTACCCAGGAAATTTTGCAGCACTTGAACAAATGAATCCCAAGCTGTTAATTTTAGAGAGCTGAGCTGGAGAATATGGCATCATAAATGAATTCTCTCCAATCTGGGGTCTAGTGAAATTCCAGCTTTCAGCTTTGCATCATTTTGGACTGCAATGGTTTTTCTTTCAGGTATTGAAATCCATCTAAATTTGGATCACTTCGAATTTATTAAACTAACACACTGGTGTGATATGCTTATATAGGCTATATATTGAATTGTGCAGTATGACAATATGAAAACATATAATTTGTGTAGCATCTAAGTCAGCAGGTTATAAGATGTAAAGGTTTTAGTACCTATTTTTGAAGCCTGGTTGCAGAATTTGGAAAAAATGTTAATGATCTGGATCCTTATTTGCATCATATTTAATGGCATGGTTTAATAGTGAGGTTACAGAATACAACCAACCCCTCACCTCGCTTTCCCCTTTCAAGCCTGTGGGAGAAGCTTGCGGCCACTAAAGATGAAAACAACATAACCTCATTAGAGCTTCTGTTTGGTTTGCTCATTGTGGGTTAGTGTAGAAACATGACAGTGTAACATGGTGGAAGATTCACTCCCTCTGCAGATATAAAGAGTTCAGTCTAAAGTACAGAAACAGTTTTTATCATACACTAAAAAGTATATGTATTTGTCCACATTTAATTTTAATTGTATTAAACATGATGATTGCCAGTTTACCTATGATTTTATTGGTAAAAGTATGGATAATGACATTACTGTTATTTGATAAGTGCAATAATAAAAAGCATCATTTCACTGACTGAGATGATTGATGCAAAACACAAAAAGTGGAAGAATAAAAGTAACATCTGTTTAGCTCCCTTATCAACACAGCAGCTGAGAAAGGTGACCCAACTGTCAAGTGTTTTTTTTTTTTTTTTTCCAGATAGGATACCTCAGATAAATTTGCACATGATGAAACAGTCTTAACAGTGTCTGGAAAGTCCTAAAGACAATACCCATGCACATCATTCGATATCTACGTCACAAAACACACCTTGATAGAAATGGATAGAAACTTTTGTGACACTATAGAGGTGGGAAAGACTTTTTGACTTGTAATAAAAGCGGTGGTGTTAATAATAGCACTAAAAATATCTTGTTTAACAGTCAGGATCTTTTCTGCAGCTACATTCAGACACACACTGCTGAGATCCCCAAACAGTATTTAGAATTGTTATGGTTGCAACCCAGATTGTGACGTCTGGTAAGTACCATCAACACTGTCACATGGTCCTGTAGACAACATGAATGGCCCGGACAGGGTGTGTTTGGGGTAACAGGAGGTATGGTGCAGGGTGACTGGATTGGGGCGCTCTAAGCTTGGGTTGTCGCAGTCTATGAGCAGGCCTTGCCACGGCAGATGGGTCCCCACGGTATCCTGCAGGGTGTTGTGCCACTCTACGGGAAGCCACTAGCTCCAGACGAGGAGCAAAACTCAGGCTCCAGCTGTCTGTGTTTGTGCCACCTGCGCCTACAAGCAACAAAGCCTACACCCCCTCTTCCTCTGGAACAACAACCACACTGCCCTTGAGAGTCTGGAGGAGGCACCACATAACTTATGTGTTCAGGATAGTAGGAAGGACTCATTCTTCCTATGTTTACACCAAGTTTTAGCCATTCTGAGTGTGTCGTTGTTAATCAAAGTATCTATAGAACCCAATACTTTATCATTATCCAGATTATTGTTGATCACGTTTCTCTCTTCAAACCAAAATGGTCTCTGCCCATTTATGAAGCTCTATCTATAGCCTACAAAACAAGTTGTGGTATGATTCACGTAAGGCAGATGGGGGGGAAAGCGTACAGTTCTGTTCTCCAAAAATGGAAACTTTCATAGACGTCCATTCTGAGTTTCACAAAACAAATCCAAACTTAATTCAACCCATGAACACTGTGCGTATTGCACCATCTAGAGGTTTACTGTGCGTAAAATCCTCGAGGACAACATTTTGTCTTCTACACCCACACAAGCCTGTACGCGTTTTCTACGGCCTACATGTGCAAATTTTATAATATACGGTACGTTTTAGGAGAAAAAGACAAAAAAGGAGCATCGTCCAAGCGCATGTGATCATACATAATGTGCGTAATGATGTGTGAGCGCACAAAGAAGTCGATTCAAGACTAAAATTACGCCCCGGTGGATTGGCCATTCGATCTGGATCTGTGTTTGATATCTGATTTCTGTTATTGTGTTTCATATTCTCAAGTCTTTCAGCCTCGTTTGCAGGCCATTGTGGTGTGGGCGGGATTTGAAGCTGACAGAGTCTGTGGAGTGAAAAAAAACTTGCTCAGTCCTGGAGAGTGCGCTGTCATGGAGTCCCCGAAGAAAGAAGACTGTTCCCGACTGTTGCTTCTCTGTGTTGCTGTCTTGTGCTTGCATGTGCAGCTGGGTTTAGCCGGAGGTGAGTGTTAAAAACATCGGATCTTACATTTAGACGTTTTCGCAGGCGCAGCTGAGATTGCGCTGCAGATTTTGGAGCCGCGGAGGCCTGCGTTTAGGAGCGCTTTTGTTTGTTTGGTACGGTGTTAGCTCGATAAGGCATATAGATTCAGCCTTGCAGGCACGTACAGTACATTTTTACGTAACCTACCTAGATTCCTGAATGTCGAAACAACTTCCAAACCAGCTGTATGTCAACTACTTCTAAACATGCGCACTTGTAAGTGCGTTATAAGTGGTGGACTATACCCTGTCCAAGTCACATAGGAGTATTTAAAGCAAGAATCAAAAACTTTTCTCAGTATGTTTGTTTTAGATTAACATTGTTCAGATTTAGCTTTAGCTTTTTCAATCAGTAATAACCTACAATGTGTGAAAAAATAAATAATAATATCCAAATTTTATTAGCTAAACCACATGTTTTTGCAGTAACATCACGTGGGACAAAGTAGTTTGACCAAACGCAGCATCATCCTTAGTAGAGAAGACAAAAAACAAAAAAAATCCTCAAATACCATTTTAAACTCTGCTACAGAACGATACATGTCAAAACTGATGTGTCAGCTGAGAAAAATGTGATTCTAACGTCCATATCTGGGATCCCTACTTGGTAGAATACTAATCTGATCCTAAATAGGAAGTATTAAAGTGGAAAAAAAAAGTGTCGGAAAGCACATGGCAGACTCAGCAAAAAAGACAAAGTGCATTGTTAAAAGAGGAACATCTGTCAGCAGGGTGTGTAGTTTCAACTGTACATATACAATATAGGGGTGTTGAATATCACAGCACCAAACTGTTAGTTTTTTGTTGTTCGGTGTTGTAATGTATTCACTGTAGCTTCTAGACCATCATACACACATGAAAAAGCTTTAAAGTAAGGTAGATACAGCAGGTGAGATGCTAGATATTTCCTTGACCTCTGATACCCTTCTTTGACCTGTGACTTCCTTCAGACTGTCCTGCTGATGGACGCATGTGGGTGCCCTTTGGAGACAGATGCTACCACTTTGTCCACGGAGAAGAAGACAGAATCAAAAGCTACACTTTCGAGAGCGCGAAAACCCTCTGCAAAGGCTTTGGTGCGTGAGACATTTTTAATTCTGAGTAATTTCTAAAAGAGTAAAAGATAAACGGATGTGTTTTCACTGTGTGTGTGTGATTCTCTTGTGCTTTTTCTAGAGCTTTTGACCGTCCAGAGTGCTGAGGAAAATGACTTTGTCATTAAATATAGCCCAGAGGTGTGGAAAAACAATGTCGATATGTGGCTGGGAATGTATTATGACACAACCAGTTAAGTACTGTGGCAGTAGATGACTGTGAACAAATGTCAGCGGATTTTTAGCACAAACCAAAAGTGATAAACATCTTCCTTAGAATTGTCTGTAAAGAGCAGAAGTGGAAAACCTGCAGCAGAACAGGGTTTCTGTTCACATGTTTGCAATAATTTGAAGACTTCAGCTCATTTGATGTCAGTGTCTATTTGGCTGTCAGTTTATTGTATATTGATTATTGCTTATTGACTATTATGATCCCCATTAGGTATACAGCTACTCTTCCTCGAGTTCACCTTTAAATACATACATACATATATAAAAACAAAGCATGTCTTAGAATCTCAGATTAATGCATTTAAAATAATTCAAATCAATGCTTATTTATATATATATATTATATCGAGGTCTGCTTAATTTCATTTTCTGAACAGATTTAGGCCATTTGCACATTTTACGTTTCTGAAAGACACGTCTACCTTAGAGAATATGCGTATGTTTGCATGTGTCCTATTTTTTTTTTTTGCCGTTGACAGCTACTTTTCAACATTTGCATAATAATACTGACTCATTCGCATTAAATCCAAGCACATGTTAAAGAAGTCATTTTTGTAGCAGAAATACAGGCACAAAGAGGGAATCTAATAAATATAACTAACAGACACACTATCATATTTAGTTTAGTGTAAAAGTTCTCATTTATATTAGTAGCTTTTTAACATTTCAGACTTAAGGAATGCTCTGGGCATACCTGAGGCAAAACTAAAGGGAGCTCTAATATGGTGTATAGTTTTATGTGTGAAGTTTCATACTGGAGTACTAAATGGCCTATTTTGTCAGGTGAAGACATGAAGTGGTTTAATGAGGAGCCGCTAAAATACACCAACTGGGAGGCCAGCACCTCCCCATCGGACCTGGTGCCGATGGATTCCTGTGTGGCTATGCACAGCAGCACAGGAAAGTGGGAAATGGTCAGCTGCCTGGATAAAGAGGAGAACGGAGTGGTCTGCGAGACAGCTCAGAGTAAGAATTCAGTGATCTGTATGCGGGTGAAGTATTGTGTGACCGCATAAATATGGGTGGAAATGTTTTTTCACTGGCCTCACAATGTGTTCTTTTGCTTTTCAGAGGCAGCGGAAGCCAAAAAGAGTAAGTCCACCTTTGAGCCGTTTTTCGCGTTGTTTTACTTTATTCCTCTGTGAGTTTGTGTTTACAGCGCTGACCTTCCTTGCATTGTTATTTGTCCTCTTCAGAACCCAACGCGCTGCTGTCCGCCCTGGTCATACTCAGCGTGGTGGCTATCATGGGAGTCTCAGCAGTTGTTTGGTTCCTGCACCAGAAGCACAACCTTGGATCCACCATCCTCACGGCGTTTGAGTACCACCCTCCGTTCCGAGTCCCAGACGCAGACCAGTCCTGCCTGGTGGAGGCCGAGGAGACCGACATGCCATAGACCCAGAACTTTCTATTTTGGGTGAACGCGCAAAAAAAAAGAGGTTTCCACCATTTAAAGAGTTACTCAAGCGGTTTTGGGTAAAAATATGAATATGTCACAGTTCTGGATAATGTAGTTTGATGATACGGAAACTGACGCCAGGCTTACTCTGATACTAACCTCTCGCTGTGGCACACAAACATCTCACAACTTCTGCACAGTGCTAAAATCATGTGTTAATTTTCTCTGATATGTGTGTTTTCATCAGTAATACTAGCGTTATGTACATCTGTGATGGGATGGGATGTCTGTCGGGGTCTTCAGGTTCAGTGTATGTCTTTGATAACTTTTGGGATCAGTATTTTTTTCTCTTGCGTGGAAAAAAAGTCAATATTACTGAGTTTAAGAGGAGTAGATTTTATATAAACATTGGGAACCACTATATATAATTTGGAAAAGACAATCAATGGAGCAGAGGCTAAGATAGATACTATAGATTTACTATAGAAGTAACTATAGAAGACTTATAGTTGTCAGTTTGTGTGAGAGGTTTCAGCAGCACAATATAATGCATACCTTGGGTTCATGTTGTCTGTAAAGGTCCTGATTATAGGTTTTAAGGTTGATTTAGGAGGATCTAGCTGCAGTAATGGGATGTAATAAGTGTCTCTCGGAAGTGTATAATCACACAAGTACAAGAATCTTTGTGTTTTTGGTAGAGAAGGAGTGGGTTGCTTCAAAGTCTGATATGTTGCTCTTCTTTCTTGCTTCTGTTTCATAGAATCCAATATTAAGTGTTTGAGTATGGATGAGAAGTTAGAAGGCTAGATAAAACACACCTGGTTCCACTAAGGGTCTAGGGGGATGTAGGGGAGGGTGAAGGGCAATTCATGTGGTTGCAGTCTGCAACTTCACTGCTAGATGTCACTAAATATCACACAGTGAACCTTTAAGACCAAGCCAAACACATTTATTTTTTTTCACTAATTTTTGAGTAGTACTGTCCTTGATAAGCTCACCACTGACACATACAGTTATATGTAAAATCAGTAGAGCTTTCTTTACCGTGTATTTATAGAAAGCATAAATGTCAGTGTTTTTCAACGCCGCATGTAAATGCTGTTTCCTGATGCCATCTAGAGCCCCGCATTAGCATTAATTTATGTTTTTGTGGAATTGCATGCAACGTAAACTAAGTTTTCTGAGTAAAAACATCCTGTTGAAATGGAAATCGATCCTCAATCCATGACATCACACAGGCGTCTTTCTCGACCAGTATTTTTTATAGATCATGTTTGACACTATCAACTGCTAAAAGCCAGTGCTTGATTAAACCTACATAGTAGGACACTTTCTTATTGCCCTATGAAATCTGACCTTGGCATTATTTTTATGTTTAAAAGAGTGTTTGAAGACAATCAAGATTTTTCTGCTTGTTAGCTATATTGCAGAATGATCACAGAATGTAAAGTACTCCTGATTCTTTTATACCCTTTTAGCCTGATCACTTGTGTGCAATATTTGAGAATAATTTGGCAGCATCTGAGCCCATATGTGTTTTCCACAATAAAGAATATTTGATTATAAGGACATCTTTTTTTATTTTATTCACACAACTAGACAGTAACTGAAATATTTATGATAGACCTAGTATATACGAGTTGTGTTTTAAAGGAGAAATACAAGGACCGCCCTCCTTTGCGATCTATAGATAACATTCCTGCTAAATATATGTCAATGCATAATTGAGCAGAAAAAGATGAATTGGGGAACCAAAATTGGGGATAGAGTCTAATTATTTATGAAAGGACATCTAAATCACTGTCATCTGAGGGTGTCATTGTCTCATAATGTCCAGTAGCTCTTTTGACATCTCAGCAGGGACTGAGATGAAACAGAACTGAAAGAAGTCAGCAGGAAATCTTTTTTGTTTCGTCAACCTGTCTAATTTTAGAGTTCGTTCGCTTAGACGTTTGTGATGTAGCAAATGTGAGACATTGTCTACATGGCATGCCATTCCCATTTTTCACCAATGACTGTTCCAAAATATGTGTTTTACTATTCATGAATACAACACACTAATGGGCAGAGGCAAATATAACCTGCCTCCTTATAAACATTTCAGGTAATTTCTTGAGTTGGCCACCAGGTGGGACAGTGAATCACATTTTTGTCAAATTTCTTCCTCCCTGACATGGCAATGAAGGTTTATTTATTACACATAAAGACTAAGACATGGTGGTAGCTTAAAGCCTTTTATCTATATATGCTAGAGGACACTGACCTGTACATAAACCTTTACAAATAAAAAATGAGTGTAGTAACCTAAATATAAGATGCAGTGCAGTGTGGAAGGCTCATTAATTGACATGATGTTAAAAACTAAAGGCTTTTCCTTTTCATAGTCAGTGTATAATGATACATCACTGATATGAAGAAAAAAAATGCTTAAAGGTTTCATTGCTAGCCTGAATTTATTTTAAATCATCTCTAATTGGCTTACAGGCCTTATCATGACATGCCAACAGTGACCTCTGTCATCCTACCTGTAAGGCTTCTTTTTTTTTTTACATGAGGATTCAGACAACAAACAAATAGTAGCCCATATTGTCTGTAGTTGGTTATGAAATGTAGAATATGATATTTTTTACATTACTCAGATCTTCAATCATGTAATATACTTGACAATTTATATGTTCAAAAGACACAATTTAGTCTTTATAATGGCTTACTTCAGTAGATATCAATTGCAAACTGCATTTTTTTTCCCATTAATGCTGAGTACAGATCATCAGAGATGCAATATGGCTTTTAAAAAATCCAATTATGTAGCCCGCTTGCCAATTTTTGTATTCAAAAGACACAAATTGGTCTTAAAATGGCTTATTTCAATGGATATTTAATATATTCAATTGAATTTGGATAGCCAATTCATTTCCAAACTGCATTTTTTGCATAATACAGCTGAATACAGATGATAATAGATACGATGTTTCTGCTAAAAAAAAAAAAAAGGTTTGTAACAGTAGATGTTTTCATGTCAAACAGCTTTAAGTGTTTTCTTGATCCAGTATTCATCTTTAACAGTCTCTGTGATATGAACAGAAAAATGGATGGATGTTTAGAATTAATATGATTAGGGATCTTGAGTGATGACACCCAGCCCTTTAGGCTATACAGAATCTGCTGAACCACAAAGATGCTGCGATGCGTCTGAAAACTCCCTCCATCTTGTTTGTCACTTTACAAAAGTCTGACACAAACAGGATGGTGTCCTTAAATTTGTTTTTCTGCACATAAATAACAATAATTATGACGGTTAATTGCACCATTAGTTTATTCAAAGAGCCTAATTGCATTTGTTTTGTGAAATAACCGGGTTGCATTTCAATTATGAGGAGCCTTTTGTGCTGCCACTGTTATTTTTATAAACACTTTTGAAATGCTGAATGGTCATTGTTTCTCACTGAGATGTGTATATTTTATTGTCACCGTGGGGGCTGTTGAATGATCACAATTGGCCTGTTTTTCCCTCAAATAATAGAAGGAGACTTTCACTCACACATCTGCCAGGCCATTGCTTACAGCAAAAAAAACAAAAACAAAACAGGTCTACAGTGACCCAGAGTGAGTAATTAAAATGGACATTGGTATGCATGAATATGATATGACATACAGTAGCATGACAGATGGAATGAAAATGAGAGCCATAGAAATTCATCAAGTCTGGGTGTGCTGAGTTATGACATGTGTGCCTGTTCCTGCTTTTGTAGTTTCACCAGAGCCCTGTGTTTTTGTTGTTTCACCATCTACTATATATGAGGTAATTCCGCTCATCCTCTATTTATGTCCCAATCTTTCCAGGAAAAGGTGTCTGTACACAGAGGAGTATATAGCATCTGTTTTTCATGTTCTGCATGTCTCATGTTTCTATCCCCATTCATTATGCTGGATCATGCTCCAATTAACAGAGAAAAACAAGGGTCATTATCCAGATGCCTGTTTCTACTGTATGTACGCTGATGTGTGTCAATATAGATTAGAGTATGAATATGCATCTGTAAAAATCTGAAAAATCTTACATCATGATTGTATTTGCTGCATTTTATAGTCAACATGTTCACATAAAATAAATGCACAACTCATCATGAGATTATTATATTACTGTATTTGCCTTTTAAATGTATGGATGAAAGACAATAACATCAATCAGAGTTAAAAGAACCCAGTTTTAAGCTCTGAGGCTGTGCCATTTTCTAAATCAAATGCATGTGCAGTGCATGAAAGCTTTGGTGTTAAAGGGATCAGAGCATTGTGTGTTGACATGATTAAAATCTGTATTATTTAAATATGTCAGAAAAAAAAAAAAACACATCAGTGACGGTGAGTTCAACTCCTGTGCCTTCGGGGGTATCCTGAGCTTTCTGTGGGCTGATGAAAAATAATAATGGAAAACAAAAGCAGTGTCTTAATTTGTTTTCCATCAGTCTCTAGAGAGACCATCTTTGCTGTGTCTTTGGTATCTCATTATACTTTCTAATCAAGACTCTTTAAAAAAAAAAAACCTTTTAAAGGGGACAGACTGTTTGCCCTTCCCCCAACACACTGCTCACATCCAAGCCATCGGTTGCAACTTATTATTTTAAAAATGACCGAGGCAGGTTGACATTTTGATTGTTAGAAAATGAAAAAACCCACGACACTGACTGAAAGGCTTTGGTGTTAAATCTACTCTGATCTCTCTTGCTGCTCATCCTCTGTAATGAAGATTGTCCCATTGAATTAAAACCCCAGATATCCTGTATCTCCGCTGACAAATGTATAAAATCATTTTTTTCCTCTTTCGCCATGTGTGTTTATCCATCCAGGCATTCGGTGCAGACAGTAGCTCCTGTTACTCCAGCGTCTAAAATGACATAGATTTAAAGGCAGGGGGAGAAAAATCAATAAACACAAAGGATGGTGAACAAGCAAACCATTTATAAATGACAAATGCTGATCAGGGATTTTTCCTCATGTTAAATTCATACACGCCTTTGTCTCTTTCCATGCACAGGCTTGAAAACCATTCTGTTTCCTGAACACACTTTTTAGAATGTTAAATATCATTTGTAGTACTAGATACAGATTTACAGCAGTACTGTGTTTAGTCTTGCAGCGCTGTCAAGTTGTAATGATAAAACGTGCCAGTTTTTCCAGTTAGTATGTTTGTTTAATGTTCAGAAAATAGCAGATGGTAGTCCTTGGCCAAATGGAGTCATTTTATTGGATGAATTGGAGGTCTTGAATAACTTGTTTATTTCACTTACAACCATCAACAAAAACAAATGCCTTCTTTACCATATTTTGAGCAAAATTGGGTCCTGTCAATGCTTCACAGTTTACACATTTGTGCAGCTCTTCTAAAAGAGTCGTGTAAAAGCAAAACTAGTTGCCTACGCTGAATCACCAGTCTGTGTGGCTCAGAGGTTTGGACTTGGAGCAGATGTAATAGAATAAAAATATCACTCAACATGTACAATAAAGTGACTAAATATGTACTTTGTTCATTTATTTCCACCCTCTGCACCTGTGCTCTAATACAGTCCCTGTCTTAGTTATTTAGTTTTTATTAATTCATACAGCGCGTATTCATCATACACTTCAAATTTCCTGCAAGTCCTCATTTTTCAGTGCAAGTTAATTACAAGGAGGTGACAAATGTAACATTACACTCCGCAAATATATGACTTTTATGATGTACTCTTATAATGGAATACATGTCACACTGAACGTTAGGGTTTGTTGTGTTTTTTTGTTTTAAGTCACATGATGCATTATTGGAAGGTTATGTCCCGGGAATGTCAAATTTATCTTTTGGGACTCAAACTGAAAATCAAACATTTCTACCATAAACTGAAAAGACATAAATAGATGCAGGATGTAGGAAATTAAGTGTTTGATGCACAAAATGTCTTACAGGCAGGTTCATATCAAACCTACACTCATAGCAAAAACTATGATTAATAGATTAGCTGCCAACGACTAAATATATTGGTTTTGGTCATTTTCAAAGGAAAAAAGTCTGAACTGTAAGATTTTCTGCTTTTCAATTGGAATATTTTCTGGTTTCCTTTCTGTTCTATGCTAATAAAGTGAACACCTTGCACTAAACAAAACAACAGTAGATATTATGTTGGGCATTGATTACCATTTTTCACCATTTTCACCAGACCAAACAACTAAAAATCAACAGATTAATCAGTAATAGAAGTAATTATTCATATTTGTATTAATTTATTTACCACCAGACTTGTTTTATATAGAATGGATTGGGAGTATTTCAATGTAGACTATTGCTTTTATCCACTGTTTTATTGATGTTTTGAATTATTTATGCCACTTCCTTCTTTTTCTATATTGTTTCTGCATTTGGGCTGCCTTTTAACATCTGACCATGCTGAAACAAATTGTGAAAATGACTAAACTCTGTCCTCATTTACAGTATCTTATGTTTTTGTTGATGCATGATCAATGTCCCTGTCAAATAAATCAATAAATACAAGCATAAATCATTAGGAGTGTATCCTATACTATATGTACAAAATAAGCAGTCTTTTCTTGAATGCAAACATAACACTGCTGGAAGAAGGTGGGGTTTTTTTTTTGCATTGTCACAGGAGCACTGTATTCTTTGAGTTGATATGAATTAATATATTGTAGGTCTGTAACATAAGCACAAGCTGCAGCATCAAGTTTTTGAGGATTTTCATAGTGCATTATTCTGTGACTTGGTGTGGAGTAATATAGGTATGTAACATGAGCATGAGTATCAAGTAGTTGTTTTGTTGTTTTTCATATAATTTTCACAAAGCATGATTCTGTAAGTTGATATGAATAAATCCAAGTATGTAACATAAGCATGAGTATCAAGTTCTGTTTATTTTTTAAATCATTTCGACAAAGCATCAGTTTGTGATTTGATATGAATTAATATAGGTCTGTAACATAAGCATCAGGTTTTTGGTCATTTCCAGTCTTTTCTTGAATGCAAGCATAACACAGCTTGATGATGGTTTTATTTGCATTGTCACAGGAGCACTGTATTCTGCAAGTTCATTTTATTTCATATAGGTCTGTAACATAAGCACAAGCTGCAGCATCATGTTTTTGATGATTTTGACAATGCATCATTCTGAAAGTTGATATAAAATATATAGATCTAATAGCATGAGCAGCAGCATTATTTTTTTTTTAAATAATTTGCACAATGCATCATTCTGTGAGTTTGTGTGAATTAATATGTCTAAGCATGAGCTGCAGTATGAAGATTATCATAATTTTAACAATGCATCACTCTATGAGTTGATATGAATTAATGTATGTCTGTAACATAATTATGATCTTTTGATAATTTTGCACTATTAAATTAATCCGTTTCTCATTTGCACTAGCCTCTCCTGTATGGTGCTGACTGTCAGTTTAACACTTGCCTGGGTGCTGTTTTGGGCACAAAAGTTTGCATTGTCGGCTCGTGGAGGTGACGTCAGTTCTCCTGAGTTGCTCAGAGGAGTGAAGCGGAGGAGAGGCTCTTCAATCTGCGTCCATACACTAACATATCCAGTCACACTCACACCCGGACTCAATTACCTACCAACTCACCATTCATGTCTTTCAACATCCCTCCATCAGAAAAAGGCAAAACTGGCCAGTGAATTAACTCAGTGAGGGATACTCCGATATTCGACGGCGAAGGTAAGTTTTAATGTCCGTTTTTTTTGGCTTCAGGAGTTTGCGACCTTAGCTCGCTTTAACGTACGCTAACCGTTACGCGTTGTTTTAATCACATAAACAGTCGCTGGGCTAACAGCTAAGCTAGCTTAACATTATATTTGCTGTAGCATCCTCACACACTTGCCGCGGTGAGTTAGCACCGCCGTGGAAAAGTTAACCTCTAAGCAGATACGACATTTTTAGTGATGCTGTTATCTAGAACTTCTCTCTAAATAGAAGTGCTGTCATGTTTGGGGTTGTTGTAACGGTAACTTAGTGTTTTGGAACTGAGTTTTAGCAGCTGCCCGTGAACGCGACACCGGTCCGTGGGTAGAACCTGCCAGGGGCTCTTGGTGCTCCGGATGGTCACTACCTTCCTTACAGCGTGGGTTTTTTTTTTTTTTTTGGTCTTTGTTGCCAGCTGGTTCTCTCTACGGATATCCCGTTTATCGACAAACATAAGTTAGTTTCTTGGGAGTTTTTTTGTTTTCTGTTCATGGTGCATTTGTTGCGGCAGTGTATTTAAAGTAACGCTCCTCTGTCGACCGGTGTTTGCGGTTGTGTCGACGTCAATACATTTAAGACATATGGGTTTTCTTAGTTTTTGTAGATTCCTCTATTAAAATACTCTTTCAGTGGTATCAGTAAGCCGGGGCAGCCCCCCTCCCCGGTCCATCTCCCCCCTCTGATTCTCTTTTTGTTCCTTCCTCTTAAAGCAGAGCGCAGATAATGCTGCAGCTGCGGACTGGGCTGAAATTTACCCTTTGAGATTATGACAATACCCTCCATTTTTCTGCTTCTTTCATATTAACAACAAGGCATTCGCCATCTTGGGGAATTTAAATTAGCACTGCCTATTAAACCCTGTTTATGATGATGAACTTTCAGTGAGAGGTGCGACCTTGATTTCTGCTTATTTTTTTAAACTGTTTTATTGCACACTTGTGATGGGTTGTGAAGTTAAATTAAGTTTGATGTGAAGCCAGGGAGGTTTAATGTTAATATGCATGTTTTACACTTGAGATGAAACATACTAAATCTGTTTTCTTAATTTTCTTAACAATAATGTAGGTCTTTTGTGTTTGTTTCCTATCTGTACCATCTGACATACTGCAATTCTTTTTCTAGCCTATAATGTTTTATTACTTATTACTATTTTTTTATTGGTTTTGTTCTGCACTACCTTATGAATACACATTTTCTTGCACTTGCATCCTGTTGCTGCTTTGACTAGTGAATTTCCCCCTTGTGAGATCAATAAAGTTCTATCTATATCTATTTCAATTAAGTTTCTAAACATGTCTAAATCTGGGTGCCACAAGCACAAAGTAGGCCTGACTTCTTCAGAAGAAATCAGGGCATTCTAAGCATTCTTGTCCTGATTTATCTACACTGTTGTCTGATTTCATGTATGGCCGACTAAATTAGAAATCATTCACAATTTATTTCATTGCCATATACATGCACAGGCCACAGACTTGGTTTTAAATATATTCAACACCATGCTTTAGTTGAAGTGTAAACAGTATTTTCTCTCTGACTCACACTTGCCAATTACATGGTTGTCACAGATGTTTAGTAGTTATTTTGCAGCATACTACACATTTAGTCTGTTTTGGCATGTTTCCTTTGTTTGTTTAGCACACAACGGATCTGATTTCTCTTTAATATCATTTATACTAATGAAGCAGCGTGCGTCCTTTGCACACGCACAGTCTTAGTGAAATGGCAGTAAACATTATTTCTTCGTCCATCATTTAAATGGCTTCAGTAGCCAAGGTAGCGAGATAAATCAGATCACAGCCTTGATGTGTTATGCATGCATCCAGTAACTGCCAATGAATCAAAACACAGGTAGAAGGTCACTAAATTTGCCTCATATTTATTCACAGCACATGCCCTTGAAAACCTCTGCAGAAAGAACAGTGTTGCAGCAGCGTGTACTATGCTTTTAATGTGAGTTTTTAACATTGAGAAATCAAAAGAGTCAGCAACTTGGCATTTCAATGTTAAAATATTTGTGTGATGTTGTTCTTCTAGGCTCCAAATGCGCAATTGTGGCTCATGGCTGCTTTTAAGTGTTAAGTCCATTTATACTCAGGTCTCACAGGTCGGTGAATAAATGACTCTTTCTGGTTGCATTACACATCTTATACACGTTCCATTTATCTGACCACAATATGCTGTAAACATAGGCCATAAATACCACTAGCAATACACTATATGCACACCAGACATGAGGACAAGACCAACAGTTGTGTGCACTTATCCTAATTTAATTTAATCATGCTTTATATTTAACCAGTGTTGCATTTTTTTTGTTGCCTGAACTGTGCTAGCTTGTAAGGCTGAACAATATAACACATCAATTCAATTAATCAAGTATTTTCTTTCTAAAAATCATAAAAAGGGGGCTTAAACACAAAATTTAGATTGGTGCATAGAGACCTTTCTTGCTCAGCAACAAGTCAAGATGCAACCTGTTTATTTACACCAAATATAGTATTGGAACAGAGTGTATTCTTTAAAATCATTTTTATTTTTTTTAAGAAATAACACACAATGATCCCCCTGAAATCAGTGTTTTTGTTTTTGCTGTTAATGATGTTGCATACTGTGTAGTAAAGAAAACTACTTTTGAATCATGTGAATTCTTGTCAACAGAGGAAAAAATTATTACAGTTGTGAATTATCCGTGACATGAAAAAATAACGATTACATTTTTTGGACATATCACCTGCCAATACTTGCTAGAGATGTATTGATTATGGAATTCTGGACCAAAACCACTATTTAAAATGACAATATGTAATGATATTATTTTCTGTTTGTATATATTGCCTTCATTGTCATTTATCCCACCTTTTCCACACCAGGTAAAGATGGTTTCATTGATCTGATGTATGAAATGGGCTCTATTATTATGTAACAGATAAACATCTGCCACTGCCATCGGTGAAATCGCATTGTATATCCCAATTGCAGATATATCACCTGATACTGATGTTTGGCCGATTATATCAGTGCATTCTTAGTGTTTGCTATTTGGAGTGTGGCACCACATTAAACAAGTCTGGCATGCTTAACCCCTCTTAGTACAACCAAGAATAGAATATGTGAGGGTCCATTTCCCATTCATGTTGTAAACATCTTTTTTTATCTTTTGGCCTTTAGAAACAGCCAAAAAAAAAAAAAAAAGAGGGCTGGTAATAATTGTTTCACCCATTTTCCCTCCACCTCTCTTATTCTTACCCTTTCTACAAGTTTGCACTCATTAATCAGAGATGCTGGACACCTGCTGAGGGCTGAGCAGGTTCATCAATTTGGCAGCCCGCTTGTTGTAAGGAACAGCGCAGAGGCTCTTAACACACCAGCATAAATAAATCTATAGTCTTTATATGCAAGCCCTGAAGGTTAATACTGTATAATTCAGTGTACCCTCTTTGTCTGCTGTGATTGATGTTTTTAAACATGTGAGGCTTGAAGGGAGTCCCCTTTTGTAGGTCAGTGTTGACACTTTATGATTGGGTGAGCTTTGGGGGAGCAGCACGAGGGAGGTGGATTATTAGGAATGTCAGGGAGATTACTCTTTTTCACTCATCTTTCTGGTCTATATTCTCCGTGCCCGGAGATGCTTGTCATACTGTTTTATTTGAACTGATGATGTTCCTGAGATTGAATTCCCCATGCTATGCTAATGGGGCTGATAGTTAAAACGCTAGTGCCATGCTTTATTTGTGCAGCTTTTTAATATTTGTCTGCAGGAACAGCTAGGTTTCATTTGTTTTTGTTTAATGCTGCTGATACAAACCACACCACTTTCACCCAAAGACTGTGCCTCAGCGCAGTCCTTTTTTATTGATCCCCATGCATTTAAAATCTAGTCACTGCTGCCACCAACACTTGCCATTTCAGCTGGGTAACACTCACTGCTGCAGCCATCTTTAAATATGTAATTTTTATTTAATGTTGTGTGGTCTGATAAGAGACTAAGACTACTTGAATCATCAATGATAGAAGTCCAAAGCTTAATTTAAAGTTTAGTTCACACAATGTCTAAATCGTCTAAAACTGTGTATGCATCATGACATGTACTCACAGCAGTGTCATTTACGTTATTTAAAGTTACAGTGTAAAAGCGATAACATCTGTAAGCAAACTTTGAAGTGTTCTAGCCGAGTGGTTCGCAATCATTGTGTTTGATTTCAGCAGATTATAGTGACTTATCCATAAGTAATGTGTCTAATAACAGTGTGTAATCGTGCTTTTTTGTTGTTGCTTATTCTTTTTTAACAGTATTTTTTTGTGGAGGTGCTGAGCATCACAACAGTGACATTTTGTGTAAAATTTAGCAGAGGCCCATGTCTTGGAGAACCCGCTTTTCATTTTTCAGACTTGAAAATAATATTGCATATACTGTTACAGGCCAAAGCTGAAACCATTACGTCATTTATGACAAGTGTATCATACTATATAGAGAGACCCTGTTGTTACAGCCTTGTTTCGTGTTGGGTATTAGGACTTGGTAAATGCCTCTTTGTGTGAGAAGTCACTGTCATTGTTCATTTCTCTCATGTTGGCATGCAGCCAGATGGATGGATCGCTGAGTAACCTGAGGAGGCCCTGCCTCGTTGTAGTTCAAAGACTGACTCTAACATCCCATTATATGAGACTGGGAAGTGACCTTTTTACTCACTATCGAATGAAACATTCAAGTGCAGAACACGGTAATCTCTTGTACACTAGTATTCACAGTACAACATGACACAGATGGAACTGTAAGGTGACCTACATGTTGATGACGCACAAGAGGTGTTGCTGATATTGGTGTGAGAGCATATAGGCTGCATAATCTTTAAAGCTCCAGTGTTTACATTTTTATTGCTGATTTTTAATATATCTGAAATGACAGGGGTATCATTTCACATTCTTCTGTGTCAAACACTGACTGATTTTCATTTTGGGGACAAACACTGAAGTGCACAATCTGACTTTTGTGAAATCTGTTGCATCTAAATGATTTTAAAGTCAGATTTTTTTCTGGAGGTGTTTCATAGAAAATTGTAATATATA